>CM075823.1:15331284-15929898 GCA_037975025.1 Excoecaria agallocha | reverse complement strand
GCTTGTAGATTTAGCAGAATATTTGTATTTTAGCTGTCAAGTTTTAGTAAGAATCAAGCTGATTTCTAGTGTAACTATACTGCAGTCGAGTAGCTTGTGAGCTTTATTTAGAATTTAAGCATATTATATATTTTATATAACTTTGAAATAGTAGTCCATGCTAAGCTGTTTGCTACTGTTACTATTCTTTCCTTACACGGTCTCTTTACCCCCTCATAGGTTTGTAGTTTTCAGTTCACATTTACTTGGATCTTTTGACATTGAAACTATTGTATTTTCTTTCTTGATGCAGAAATGACTATGAAATGTTGTTGGCCCTTGACGAGAACAATCACCAACATGGTGCATCTGTCAATCGAATTAACAGTTTGCCAGAGACAGTGGTGCAAGTAAGTGGAATACAGTGCTCATATGCATCGATTGGCGTCTTGTGCTTCCTTTCAAGTAGTGAAAGGCATAAAGCATTAAGATGTTAACAGTTGTTTTTTTTTTCTGCATAATTGCTTAATCATTATGTTGTTGTATCCTATGTTCTATTCAGACTGAAAACTTCGAAGAATCTTGTGCAATCTGTCTAGAAACACCAAGTATTGGAGAAACCATACGTCATCTCCCTTGCTTGCACAAATTTCACAAAGAGGTGTGAGTTCTCGTTATTTTGCAATTTGAGAACCATCATATTTATTTTAAGTTGATGTTTGACTGTTATTATTTTTTGTTCAGTGTATTGATCCATGGCTCAGCAGAAGAACATCGTGCCCAGTGTGCAAGTCATCCATAACTTGATATCCACTGGCAATTCTCAGCACCTCAATCTGCACACTGCTGTGTTTTAATTATGGAAGTGATTTTTTTTTTTGATAGGTAATAATTGGCATAGTTCTGTTCCAACCTTCTGGAACATGATTGAACAGACTTTTGCACTTAGTGGCAAATTGATAATTATTGTTGCATTTTGTTGTCGATAGCTTTAGCCAATGTGTTGAAGTAGTCAAATGAAATTCTAGTTTAGATTTTTTCGGTTGATTCATGATCTCATGCGGGCATAGCTTGTAGATCAGGGTTGAGATGAGCGAAGCTCTGGTAAACAGAATCTTTTGGTTTTTGATGAAGTCACCGAGAAGGGCACCGACATCCTGACCTGAGGTGATGACCTGGAGCGACAAGCCTGTTATACATTATTTCCCGGGGGGGGGGGGGGGGGGGGGGGTGGTTCAAGAAATATGGAAGCAACTGCTAGCTTGCATGTGCATATTTCATTTTGCTCCATGTCTTTATTCTTTTAAAGACTAACAATGAGAATAAAGGTCTTGACCTCAATTTCTTGCAGAAACAGGTCCTGAATTATCTTAGTTTTGTTCTGGGATTGGAGCCATATATTTATTTTGCAATGCATATGAGTTGATTAGATGCATGAATATACCAAGTGCTTTTGATTGCTTTACTAAGCTTGAAAGGATTAAGCTTAACTAAGTAGTTCTTATCATTTCTGAGATCTCAAAGGATTAGTCATGGCATTGCTAGTTTAATTATGGAGGTTGGTTAGCCTCTTTCATACGGCCTTAACTAAAGGGAGCAGCAGTCTTTATAACTTTCGAGTGGAGTTGCATGGGAGAGGATATAACTACTTTCGTTATAACTTGAAATCAAGTTAAGGGTGCGTTTTATTATTTTTATCCGAGATCTGTAACTTTGAAAACATATAAGCTTGAATTTCTGTCCTGATAGATGAATTAATGTAACAACAGATGTCGTGTTTGTTGGAGACGTGGCATCTCAGCAGCGTTAATAGCTTGAATAACACAGGCATTGTCAACTTGGAGCTTTATTCAGCCTTTCTGCGAGGACAACATAAAACCCCCGCAATTTGGCCATTTACGCACGCCCACCTCTCAAGATTCATAGAGAAATCCACCACCACATTTTTCATATCCCTGAAAACTCCTATGCCATGGTCCAAATGAAGATCAATTTGCTTGGTTGAAGAAATTTATTCACACAGCCCTGTGCAGCTGCGGCTCGTATTAATAGTGATAATGGTTCATGAAATTAGTGGAACTATCTTTTTCTTTTTCTCTGATAAAATAGGAATAATCATCCTTAGACGATGCAGACAGCTCTCGTTTTATTGTGTGAAGAACAATCAATCCCCCACTATGGTTCCAAGAGAAAAAGTAAAACAGGTAAATTCAGAACAGGGTGAAGAGAACACCGCAATGACTCAAATTTGGAGATAATTGAATTGATTCGAGCTCACGAGAACTTCGTTGGCCACAACTCATTCTTATTGAAGTATACACTTGAGAATAAAAGATATTCAGCTAAGAGGCCGAGAAAAAAGTTTGAATTTTGAGAAAGAGCTGAAGGGTTCGTATGTGATTTTTCTGGAAAAAAGGAAAACCACCTTATTACACCATTTTATCATGAGTTGGAATCCCTGGAATGAATATTATCCGTCAAAGTTCTGATAAAACAATAAAATACATTCGTCTAAATAACATCCTTTGATAACAGATTAGTGGCTTCTACTTTCCGGGCATTGCAGAGCTCATCACAAGCATCTCCCCTCTCGAATACAGCTGCTGCCCCCATTCCTGTGCCTGCAATTGAGTTGTAGGAATTCATCATTAGCATGGCAACATTCGACAAAAGGAAACACAAGCGCTCACTTGTGCATGCACACTCGCACAAAATGGATGAAGCATACCTATGCACATCGACACCACTCCGAAACGACAGTCTCTTCCACGGCGTTTCATCTCATGCAATAGAGTAGCTACACATCGGGCACCTGACAGCAATACACATCTTGAATCAGATAACTGACTATGGTCCCCATTTGTCAACACAAACAAGTATTTCAAACATTAATGCCTGATGAACCATGATTTACTCCAAAACACAGCATACTGTACAACACACATAGGATCCAGGCTTAAAGCTCTCTTCCATTGCAACTTGGGCAGTTTATACATTCCTGGTGACAGGACTCTGTCATCCAACATCATTAATCTTGCAAACCATGCCCCGGTCCTCCCTGTTTCCTACGTTTAAATTAACAAAAAGGCAGCGATGGAGAGGCATTGAGATTGGCATCTCTGCCAGAATGTAATTTCCGTTGCCATAGCAGCTAGAAAGAAATTTGCAACTCCTGATAGACACGATCAAGTTCCACTCAAAACCAAATTCCAACTTAATTTATTGAATCCTTCACTTCATTGCCTATTGTAAGACCTTAGAGCTACGCATCCAATATGATGTAAATATAAACCATTATGGGCTTCTAATCTAATACATATTTATGCAGACTTGGTTGAAAGATGGTTTCAATAGCTATTAACAGACTTAAAATTAGAAGAATCATGTCAACTTCAATCTTGCATTTAAAAAAATACCTGTTGCACCCAGCGGATGTCCAAGGGCCATTGCACCCCCATTGACGTTGATCCTCTCTGGATCCAGCTCCAACTTCTTACGGCAATAAACAAACTGGGAACCAAATGCCTGCAGCATAGATAATAAGAGAATCATAGTACTGCAGTTAGAGATTCATAGACTGATTCTATAAATCAAAGTAAGTTATATAGTGGCAAATATGCAATTAATAAATATCTTCCTATTTACCTCATTTATCTCAAAAAGATCAATATCCCCAAGTTCTAGACCAGCAGCCTTCACTGCAGCCGGAATTGCAACAGCTGGGCCAACACCCATGATGGCAGGATCCACACCAACAGCAGCAAAAGTCCTGCAAAGACCAGAAGAAGGTTTCTGTGAGAAAAATAAAAGAAGCAGAATTCTGTTGTTTGTTCCTCTATTTTTTTTCAATCAGCATATGACAACCTAATCAAGTGGATATTATGTGTGTTCACAAGGACCAACCCAAGCACTACAACCAGATAGATAAGCCTCCAAGGCAATTGCCAATTGTCATCGCCCTCATCAGGGTGAGATTATTTGAATGTTAATGAAGTGTCATCCAGAGAAATATCACAAGTCAGATGTCAAGACACACTATAAGTCCTAGTCCAAAATGGACATGCTGGAAATATTACAGAAATTCATTTTAAAACACTGTATTCCTCCATAATAGCTCACAGTAATGCATCTTTGAGGTATGGCGCCCTACGTTAGTTTTAACTTTTCAATTTACAAACCCGTTGCAAAGCAAATACTCCATCCCATATCAATTCACTTTTTTGAGAAAAAAATTGTCCCACCTAAAATATCACTTTACAAATTCAATACTTCATTTACTACACATATTTCAATTTTGGCTTCTTATTAATATCAACGATACATTAATGTATTTATCAATGTCCCTTTTCTAATAATTTTTTTCTCTCTTTATCAAATATAAAAGAAGATACTATAATCTTTTTAAAGTATTTTTTTTTTCAAATTGAGAAAAACTATTGATTACCTTAATATGTGTAAAGAGAAAAGCAACAACTAACTTGAAACGGGAGTAACTATTTGTCAACTCCATAATTTATAGGAGGCACACCTTAAGATGTGTAAAATGGGGCCAAAAGTACTTAAAAATTATAGAGTTCCATACCTGAAAACTCCAAGAATGGGCAGCCCTTTCTGCATTGCCACACTTCTCTTCATGAGCAACACTGCACCAGCACCATCAGTTACTTGGCTAGAATTCCCTGAAGAACAAATGCCACATCATAAAATGGCTTGAAGAGCTAAAAATAACAAGAGGAAAGCAAATATACTGTTATCACTTACCAGCTGTCGTTGTCCCGTCTTTCTTAAAAACAGGCTTCAGTTTTGCTAGATCTGACAATGATGTGCCAGGGCGAATTCCGTCATCTGCAGAGACTGTAATAGGTTTCTCCTCACCAGTTTTTGGGTTAACGATCTTTAAACATAAAAGTTATAGATAAGTTTACTCACACGAATCAGGTGTTTGCCTCTACACAGGTCCTAGCAGGCAAAACAAAGTAAAAGAAGCATACTTTTCTAAGAAATGAATATAACACACCTTGGTAGCCACAGGTACGATTTCATCCTTGAATGTTCCAGCTGCGGTAGCAGCAGCAGCCTTCCTATGAGACTCAACCTGGCAAAAGAAATTCAACCAAATCAGTGTACAGAAGTAGTGATGGCAACAAACTGCAGAGTCAGATTGCTTCAACTTACTGCAGCTTGATCCTGCTCCTGTCTGGTAACTCCAAAACGATGAGCAACATTTTCTGAAGTTACACCCATGGGCAGAAGGCAATTTTGGGCTTGCTCAAAGGTCTTTACCTGTCATAAATAGCAGAACCTTAAGCATCCTTCCGCTAAAACAAATAATTTGGCTAAAAATCTCAAGGAATCCACTATATATATATATATATATATATAGGGAGAGAGAGAGAGAGAGAGAGAGAGTACTTTGGGATTCACATCTGCATCCCAAGCCATTGGATTAATTGTCATGGACTCCAAGCCAGCTCCAATACCTTATGCAAAAAGATTTATTAGGAGGCACCAAATAAATAACAAGAGGTCATAGCACAATGCTGCAATAAAATTAGTTATAGTTCTCTTACCAATGTCATAAAACCCTGCTTTAATAGCTGCAGCTACATCAGCAACAGCCTGAAGTCCAGAAGAACATTGCCTGTTAACGGTTCTAACAGGAACGGTTTCTGAAAGAGACATAAGATACTATCATATAAGCAATGAACCCAAATAACAAAATCAAGACTCCCTAAGAGACACAAGGAAAGAAAGAGACCAGGAAAACCAGCATAGAATGCAGCCATCCTGCATTCACTTGCTCTTTGAGATCCTGGAGCCAACACTGTGCCCACAACAATATCCCCAACTTCACTTGGGTTTAAATTTGTTTTCTCGATCAATGCCTGCAACAAGCAACCAGAATAAAAATTAAAACAAAACTGAAGCAATTCCCGCCTTCCCCAGAAAAAAAAATAAAACCAAAGGAGCTAATTCAAGTCTCAAACACCTTCAAAACTGGAGCAAGTAAATCATCGGCATAAGTATCCTTGAAACCACCACGCTTGGACTTGCACAAAGGAGTTCGATAAGCTCTGCATAACGTACCAGGTTGAAAAAAAAAAAAAATACAAAACAAGTTCACTATCAACTCATCAATTCGATTTCTTCCGAATGACAAACTGAGTTACAATTTCAAGGGAAAAGAACTTACGCTACAATCACAACATCATCCCCGTATGCCGAGGTCCTATGATATGCGGCGCTATCTCCGGCCAAGCAAGGCGATGCCTGGTTCCATAGCCGTAATAAATTCGTTAACAGAAAAATAAAGATAGCAAAATATAGAGATACTCATATTATTTATAGACGAAGGTATAATACCAGTCAACAATCATAAAATTCAAAGGTTAGCATAAAATTCGGGTGAGAAATCATTTTCTAATTGCAGATCCTTCATAATCAGTCATATGATTATATCAGCAAATAGATCATGAAAAACCTAGATTTAATAAATACACGCCAATAATTAAATCACAAAACAAATTAAAGCCGCATCCAAAGACTAAAAAAAAAAAAAAGCAGAGAAATCAGGAAAGAATAAAAAAAAAACCTACAGAGAGAGTTGATTCATAATTATGAGAAGAAGATGAAGAAGGGCGGAGGTGATCGAGAAGAACTCGCTGCCTGTTGATTGCTTTGTCCATAGGTTTTGCAACTCGAAAATGATAAAGCTCAAAGAGAGTTCTTTCTTCCAAAGATACGACGATCAAAAAATAGAAGCTATCGCCTTTTATATTACTGAGGAAGCTTTCTGTCTTGGCGGTTAGGGGTAACGGACCAGAACATTAGAAATTCAAAGGATTACTTTCGGGGGTGTGTTCTGGTGTGATAGTGCTCATTGTATGAACGATACGCATCCGTTGGATTATAAAGTAAAATTTTTGAAAATATTTATTTTTTATCCAATGGTGATATCAGTGCGTACTGTTCACCGGCGTACCTAGTAGTTTGGAACTTAAATTATCATTATTACATATCGACACAATTGTCAATATTGTGGATTTATGACTTAAACGGAGGATAAGATAGTGTGACATCAAGGTGATGTGAAAGATAATTCCACGTACGCTACTCTCCCTGCGCTTCCCCACTCTCAGTCATTAGCGCGTAGGATACGGAATTTCTTTTTTTTTTTTTTTTTGTTTAAGATACTTTTTTTTCCTTAAGATTTTATTATTTTAGTGCTTCTATCGAAATCTTTTGGGATTTGCTATCTTTTTATTTAGTTGTTGTTTGGTAAGGATTAAGGAACATAGAGAAAACAACTTGATAGCAACAAGCAAGAAAAGTGTGACTATTTTTTTTGACAGAGTAACATCATATTTCATTAAATTTTAATGGAGATTACATCATCAAAAATTAAGTGGAAAACATGAGGGAAAATGCTCAATCCAAACCAATGTAGAAGGATCAGTGGGACAACTCTTAGCCAAACAATGACCTACTCCATTGCCTGTTCTTGAAGTAAAAAACCAGCAGTTAAACTCCTTATTCAAATTTTGACAGTCTGCGAAAATATCTCCAATACGTTATTTCGGATATCTAATTTCTCCACCAAACAATCAATTGTCACAAGCCATCACTTGACCTTTAACATCTTTGAAAACTACCTCGAGATCCACCAACTCAGCCCTTATTACGTACAATTCTAGCATCATCATTCAGTTTCATAACATTTGGCAAAGGTGGAAGCCACACACACCTATTGTTAGTGACGGTTCTACTACATCCATCAGGTTTAGAGGAAACAATCATAAACTCATCCATTAAGCTCTTTGCTAAGAAGAATATTTGTGAACATTCAAGAACTAGATTATCATGAAAGAGTTTATTTCTGGCACACCCCATCTGATAACAAATGAAAGAGAACAACATAATTTATTCCAAAGTTAAACATCCTAGAATCTCTTACAATCACCACTTGCAATTAGAAGCTTGAGATAGACTTGTAGTCTCTCAAATGTACCTTACAAATTGACACTCCTTTAGATAATGTATAACCGATTCCGATCTATTACATCTCTGATAATTAGGAGAGATTCCGTTAATACACTATTGAAGAACATCTTTAACTGGTAAAGAATTCAATGAAACACGCCACAAAAACTGTCAATCTTTGAAGGTACTTTTATATTTCAAAGGCATTTTCATAACCTCGAATTTTGATTTCCTAATACTAAACTGACATTATGATTACCCTACAGGGAAAGAGCATATCGATATCTACTCTTAACCATATATTGCCCCAAAGAGTGATAAAACTAGACTATCTGATCTGCATGGCCCGCCAAACCCTCAAGGATCATTTTAATTCGATCCGCATCAATAGGAAGCAGCAATTTTACTTACGGAAAATAAATTTCATCAGTAAAATACTATGATATTTTGTTATGTAAGGAAATTTCTGCAGTAATTTTGCAATTTTCATGTAGTGCTATATCATTTTATGCATTTGAAATGAGTGTAAATCAGTTACAACATTCATTCCAGAATTTATCAATTCAAATCAACATATTAGGTATAAAACATGCTTATTATTTAGTAAAATTATAAGTTTTAGTGTAAATTTGAGATTTTATTTTTGAAAAGTTTATGGACAAGTTAGCAAAACTTTTCAAATTAAGATATTTTTTTATATGCTATGTCCATTTTTAATTTAAGTTAACTATAATATTTTAGAGACTTATTTTTTAGTTGCTATCCTTCTTAAGTTTTCGCAGATTTGTCAAAGCAACAAACATTAAAAGTATATAATTTGATTTTATAAATACAAATTCAGGAGTTCTTTTATTCAAATCTCGAATGATCTCAAAAAGTTCTTCAATTAATATATATATATATATATATATATATATATATATATATATATATATATATATATATATATATATATATATATATATATATATATATATATATATATATATATATATATATATATATATATAGTTAGAAAAACGTTAGTATTTTAATTTCCAGAAGAAATCATGGAACCCTTTGGATATATAGCATATTTTAGTATCTAGAAACTAAAAAGAGACATTTTATTTTTTGGTTAAACTATTAGGTGTCTTGAATAGCCACTTAAGTTTTCATACTCAAATTAAACTATTAGGGTTTTAGTATCTAGAAACTAAAAATTCCCACCATTTCAGTTATATGCTTGGAAATAAAAAGAGAAATTTTATAACAAGCGCATTATTTAACTATTGGCAGTGGCCATTTGATTGAAGTAATATGCAGTTGGACGGTCGACGGGGGATTTTTTTTTATTATTTTCATTTTATCAAAACGGGGAGTTTTAATTGTGCTATTCAGTGTGTTATTGTGAAGATTCACGACGCGCTTACAGGAGAGTGATTCATCTTGATCAGGGCGATAACTAATATCTTGGAATGCGTGCCAGCGTGGGAAAACGAGAACAGAAAATGGGAACAACCAATGCAAACGACAGCTTCTCGTATATGTGTTGTACCCGTAAGCATGGATTCTAGCCGTTAGATATCAAGTGAAAAATCTCAGCCCTTAAGCTAATGAACCAGTTATCTTTCTAGAAGGGTAACACCCAAAACGCTGCGTAAAGAAAGACCACATCTAACGAAATTATCAACCACTTTAGTCTTTTTTGTCATAATTGTAATGGATGGTTATTTATTCAACTTTTGTTTTTATCAATTTTTAAATGAAGTTAATGTTAAAAATTCTTTTGAGCACTCATAATAATAAGTCATAATACTTTGCATATATAACTTTTAGAAGAAAAAAAAAGGATGAAAATCGTAAAAAGAACTTGAATGTAAAAGAATTCATATTTGATACTTTTAGGAATTCAATCACCACACTGATTGATAATCGAAATACAAAAAAATAATAGAAAATGATAAAAATAAAAAAGAATTATTATAATAATTCTTTTATAATCAAGTTAGTTTTTTTTAATTGATAAAAAATAACTGAATATTCCAATAAGACCTTTCGAAAAAGATGAAATTTGAATACATGTAATGAGGAGACTAGTTAAGATTTATTTTCTAATTTTGTAGGGGTAAAGAAAAACTTGAAAAAAATGGCTAATGGAAGAAACTGAACTAATTTTTGTGTATCAGTTAATCATATAAGAAAATTTTCGAATGCTGATTTTAATTTTAATTTGTCATTCAATAAAATTGGTAGAAAAAGGAGTGAAATGACTATCACTATTCCTGAAAAAAAAGGAAAGAGAAAAAGAAAATAAAGGGATTAATTTTTGTTTAATGAAATTACAATGTTCATTGCGAGTTCTATTCTATGATTTAATTAAGACGTAATACTGATAGAAATTCTATAAACCGCGATATACATTTGTGGGTCTCTAGATGGGCTGAGATTTTCTTTTCTTTTTGGGATAATTACCCCATGTACAACAATTTTTTGAGAAAAATTTTCACCCATACATTTTTTTTAATTTTTGTTTTAAAAAGTACAACTTTTATAATAAGATAAAACCAAAGAAAGTAAACGAAAAGTTTCAGTTTAGCCTAAAATGGAAAAATCTTTTCTAGGTAATTTAATAAGTAAAGAAGATATAGAATTGATTAAGCAATTAGAAAAAAATTAATGATACAAATATGACAAATAGAAAATTTATGCAAGATATTATATTACAATTGAGTCCAAATGTAGAGAAAATAAAATTTAATAAAATATCGAATATTAAGTGAATTAAATCTATAAACTAGATTATAAATAAATTAAACCAAATAGAAAAATTACTAGAATATATAGCAATTAAAATGGGATATAATGGATAAATTTAATGGAAAAAAATAAAAAAAATATAAATGGATATACATATAATGAATAATTTTATCAAATAAATAATAATTTAAAAATAATAAATTAAAATATAAAAAATATGAGTAATAAATCATATAATTTTACAGGTACTTTATATGGAGATGACAATTATGGTGGTGGAAGTTTAAGTTTACCTGCAAACACATTCAAAAAATCGAAAAAAGAAAATATATAAGATAAAATGGACAAAATATTTGAGATATTAAAAGAAATTAAAGACGAAATAGGAGAATTAAGAACAAGAGTAGAAAAATTAGAAAAAGAAAAAGAAAAAAATGAAAGAACATGTACATGAAGGTGTAATTATAAAAACATATATATTAATATTAGAAGAGGGATTAAAATTTTATGAAGAAAATGAAATAAACGAAGAGGATATTTTAAATTTAACAAATGAGATAAGACATCTAAAAATGAATGTTAATCCAAGATCAACTCAAGTGAAAATGGAAATGGAAGAATATTCTAAAACAGAAGAAAATATGATAAAAGGAAATATGGGTATAAGATAATACGAAAAATATAAAAGAAAAACACTGAGACAAAATACCAATAACTAATAATTCTAAATTTATGACAAAATCTGATATAAAACCCATATACCCAAATTGAATATGGCTAGATATAGATTGTGTAAAAGATATATAGGAAGAAATAGAAAAATGGATAAAAATGAATAATTTATTAATAATATTGTATGGAAATGACTTACAAAAAACACGTAATTTCTTAATAAATATATTTAAAGGAAATTTAGAATCATGGTGGAATGCTATTCTACCAGAAGAAGACAAAGAATAAAATATGGATCAAATAATGAAATCTTTTCAGCCACAAATACAATAAAGGATTTACTACAAAGATTCGAATTAGCTATAACATCTGAATTTCTAAGAAGTAATTGGTTAGATACGGCTGCTAGAAAATTAGGAAAAGAATATTTATGGAAAATATAAAATTTGACAATATGTATTATGTGCTATTTAAAAAAAATATACTTGTGAATTTAATAAATATTATTATAATCTGGCTAAAATAGGAATACCAACTGGATCAGAAATAAAATTGTTAAAACAATCTTATGTGACTAAATTACCAAAATGATAGGGATTAAAATTATTTAATGAAATTCAAAATAATAATGAAATGTTAGAAAGAACATTAGGAACTTATCAAATATATACATATAAAAAAGAATAAATGAAATATATAATCAAGCTTATGAAAATAGGAAAGTAAAAAGAGCAATTAAAAAATGATTATGTTATATAATATTAGCAGAATCTACACATTGGGGATATTATGATAAAACTAAAAGATACAAAAGATATTGAAAAATGAACAAAAAATACCCTAAACCAAGATTTAAAAGATTTTATAAAAGAAAATTTAAACTATGTAAGAAAAATAGATTTAATAAAGGGAGATTTTTCAGAAAAATAAGAGATTTAGCAAGAAAAATTCCAAAAAATGTACCTGTTAGATATGTAAAGAAACATGATATTGTGCAAATGAATGTTCTAAAAAAAGAAATAAAGAAAATCATAAGGCATATAGAATATATGAAGATCTAATAGAATAAAATTACAAATCTATTGAATATAGTGATATATTTGAAAATGAAAGCATATATGAAATAAACTATCAAGATAATTCTGAAGAACAAAATTCTGAAATAGAAATAAAAAGTGATAATAAGGATATAGAAACTGAATCTAAAGAAAAAATGGAGTCTGAATTAGATAAACAAATTGAAGAAGAAAAATGAGTTATAATAACGAAGATCAAGAAATAATAGATAATATATAATAACATATTTAACTATAATAAAACTTTTGATTAAGAAGAATTTAATCAATTAAATAATCTTAGACTAAATATTAAAATAAAAGATATATTTAAAAAGCAATGGTTTAGTAGATTTTGTAAAGTAATATATATAGCTAAACATTATAAATCAGTAATAGTATACTCAAGGAAATACAACAATACCATTAATTAATAAATATAAAATAAACAAAATATTATTAAAATTACCAGATAAAAACAAATATAAAAATTTATATTTAGGAGCAATACAAATAATAATAAAGGCACACTTTAAATAAGAAATGGATAGTCCAATATAATAATTTTGCATAGATGATAAGATATTAAATAATCCAATAGATGCTTTATTAGGAGCAGTATTGAAAAATTTAGTATATAAGAAATTAAAATTTACAATAATATCAGATTTTTTAGTAAGTTTACAAGATAAAAATATAGATCAATCATTAAATTTATATCATAAGTTACATAGGTTAGAAATGACAGGCGGATCAAAAATATTTTCAATAATATATAGAACAATATACGCTTTTACAACTAGTCATCATAAAATATTATAAAAAGATAATATAAAATTACAAATAGATATAGATGATACATTTTTTGATTTAGTCGAATATATACCACCAAATCAATTAATTCCGACTAGTATGACTATATTGGACGAATTAAAGTATATATATAATTAACCTCCCAACCAACTATAGATAAATTTTATTAAAGTATATATATAATTCAACATATGTTGATTATAATTCTTTTATATTAAAATCTGGATGATGAAATTTAAATTGAAATTACACGTACCTTAATTCAAAATTCAACGTTAATAATTGAATGCCTTCAAAGTTAGGATAAAGAGAAATAAATTAGGTAAGTAGAAGAGAAGACTTATAATTATAAAATGTTGGCAGCTTAAGAACATGCAATAATAATAATAATAATAATAATAATAATAATAATAATAATAATAATAATAATAATAATAATAATAATAATAATAATAAGCAAACAAAGCTCTCTTATGCTGCAGGCTAATCTCACCATTAATTTTCTTTTTTATACAAATTCTTATGTTTAATTTTATTTGATGTAGGGTCCCTATATAACTCATCACTTTAATCATTAGTTTTTCCATCATTAATTTCTGAAGTTAATTGAACATATGGAAGTTGCTGTTTCTAAGCAGATTTTTTGAAGTGATTTAAAAATGGTAGTGGACTTTTTTTCATTGTTTTTATTTTTGATATTTTAAATATATAATATTTCTATTAAATTTATTGAAATATATATATTTTATCAATAAAATCAATAACACATGCTAGTATATTTTGACCAAACAAATTTACCAAAAGACATGGCAATTAAAAGAGAAGAAGAAAAAGGGAAAAGGAGCAGAGTCGAAAGGGGATCGGGATATTATTTCTTCTATTATACTATTAATTCAATTTACCTAATCCTTATAATTACCTATTATACTATTAATTCAATTTGGCTATTATTTCTTCTATTATACTAGGAATATTTTTTTCTTATTTTCCTATTATATATTATTCTATTTTTTTTTGTCTAACTATTATAGATTGTTCTGTTTGTATATAAAATACAAATTCTGATCAAAATATATCTCTCAAAACTCAAGTCGCTTGAAAATGCAATATTATATTGTGATAATTAGTGTCTTAAGGCATAACGGATAATTGTGGTATGCAAATTATATCAAATGGTTATTGTATAATTGTGTAGGGATGAAATTAAAAAGGAATAAGAGTTGAGATCCATTTATATAAAATAAGGAGTTAGAGGGAGTTAAAGTTAAAATGGTGAGTATTTAGAGGAGGCTAAAGGAGTATTTGTTTTAGATAATTTATCTTCACCACAAGTGAACAAAAGAAAAGGAATTAAGGGATTAAAACACTTGAGGAAAGGAAAAGAACGAAAGAGAACATCGGGGAAGCAAGGGAGCGAATCGCCAGCGTCGGTGATCTTCTGGCATCGCCTCCATTGCTGATGGCCCCTTGTGGCCATGCATCTCCGTCACAACCATTGGCCACCCCTAATCGATCGCAGCTCAAGGTAAATCACAATTTTCTCTCTTTTCTCAATTCAAATTTTGCTCTTTTTCTGGTCAACTCTGGCATCGAAAGGTGACGTGGGTGGTACCGCAGGACTTCTGAAGGCGAGGTGAAGCTCCGATGTCCTCCGTTCCTTCCCTTTTGCCACCAATAGGCATATCAAAATGGAAGGTAGTCGACGATTCAAGGGTGATTTTCGATCTATTGGTGAGATATTGGAGCACGTGAATACACTTGGTGGCTACCGATGGCTCCAGCTTCAAGCGAACAACAAGGGTGCATCTTTAGTAAGGCTCCGACGAAGCTCCAACGGTCGATACGGAGAGCACGGTAGTAGGCAGAGTTGAAGGGGAAATGCAAAATTCTACTCTAAACGGTATGGGCTATCGAAACTACTTCTTTAAAAATTCAGTTAGTGAATCCTAAAAATACTGGAAATTGAAAATGTTTGGAATTGTATGTCCGTTTCCTGTGTGTGTTGTCAGACTATGGGAATAATTCTTGAATTTGGCTTTGCATGTATTTGATTTATTACAATACTTCCTAAAACAAAATTATGGTGATAGTGCGGTATACGTTTCTGCATGTCTAATTCTTGAGTTGAATTGGTTTATGGTGGAGTAAATGTTATAGAATATGAGTTTGGTTTTCAAAGAGATTATTGTATAATTATAAGATTGATGAAATTTATCTGTTAATGAGGTTGTAATTGACTTAGGCTTTAATGAATTTAAGGGAGAAGCCTGCAAAAAATAATATACAATACAATATATGTGACACTCATGGAATATTGTACTTGGTAATTTGAACTTAATTGAGTGACTGAAAATTGTTTTTGCTAGGGTGATCTTAGAAATAAGGACACCTGGACAAGCTCTTTTCTCAAACTAAGTAAGTGAATTAATGAATTTAATGATTATGGATCCTAATGATTTTTAACTTAGTAGTGAATTTAATTTTAAAATAAGAATTTGATTTTTTTTGCTTTTCATTCGATTGACCTATTTATTTGTTATTCTGGAGATGTGAAATGGCGAAATATTTTATAAGATTTTATATATATGAAGTAATTGTCTGATGGAGAAAAAAATGTTCTCAAATTATTGAATCATCGTTATGTGACAAATGTGGATTGCAAAATGGCTAATGTTATTTTTAGATTTTTGCAATAATATTTTAAAATTATATAGGATTACAAATGATGAAGAATCTGTATATGTTCTTCTTTATCCAAAAGTATATTCTGTCAGGTTAGCTAACTAGTTAAACAATTACAATCTCTCTTTTTTTGCAGTAAAAATCTAAGTTGAAGAATTTAATTTTGTATTGGTAAGTACATATATGCATAGCATTGATTTGGATAGTCAAGTACACAACAATCCCTTTGCATTTGACAGTGTAGAAAATTCAAAGTAAACGCATTTGTTATCTTATAATTCTTTGAAATCTAATAAATAGGTTTTCTAGATTTTATAATTTTACTATACAAAATAAATACAAGCCTTAGTTTATTTTTAATACACTTATTAAATGATCGTATAATTTATTTTTAATATACATATTAGTGTTATCTAAATCAATTCCATGTGATTTCTATTTAAATTCATGAATAAATTAAATATATTATTAAAATTCTATATTGGGATAAATGAATGATATTTAATTTGTTTAATGTAAAGTATAAATTGCTTTTTTTTTTTTTTTAATCCAAGGAAAACATGAACCATAATTAAGAAGATAAAAAAACAAAAAATAGCAGTACAATTATGGAAAGAATATATATGGCCATGACTATCCCATCTGGTAATCTTTATATGGATATAATATTTATTCTCAAGCGTGTCTCTCTTATATGCAGGTTGTGTAGCCTACAATTTTGGGAACAGGAAAATGAACGTATGTGCTTGAAATGGTTGCTGCATTTGAAAAGGCTTCTGGCAAGGTGACCGTTCTTTCTCTTTTACTTCTTGTTACTTCTCAATAATTGATCACAACTTGATATGTGGTTCAACAAAAAATTCAGAAAAATACCCATCAAGCTATGTCCAATAAGGCTTGGAGATGCTACTATTGTTTATGCTTCAACAGATAAAGCCGAGAAAGAACTTGGTTGGAAGTATGTTTTCAATTCGTTTTCTTTTAAACCATTATTGGATATTTCAGTGTATTTAAGAAATTATAGTAGCTAACACACACACACACACACACACAGATATATCTATAATTTAAGGAGTTGAAAAAGAAAATTAAGATGGGGAACTTCGTATTAATGGATATTGGAATTGTTTAGGAATTTGTAGCTCGATGGATAATGAAATTAATTATGACCGTGTATGTAATTGCAGGACAACCAGGTGTTGCTTCAACTTGTGCCCAACAGGACATATCAGCTGGATTCAGGAGCTGAAAATGCATTTGGGAATCAGCGTTAGAATCCATAAAGCTGTACGTGACTTAAATAAGATGACTTTAAACAAAGTGTATTACCTTATGTATAAACAAGTTTCTTGTTCTTACTGCCATGTATTGTGTGCTAAGAAGGCTTTGGATTGGAAGTTGATATGCTTCTTTTGCTTGTGATTTCCATACAAAAATCTGCATAATGCAGCTCAGTCTGCTAATGCATTATATCCATAACTGCATTTGTATCAAGCTATAGGTCATTACTTTGGCCCAGTGATGAAAAATATCCTCTTGAGTGTCAAACTCCAATTTCATCCCTTTTTTTTTATCTCCAAAATTCTTTTGCTCTTCAATGATGACTCAGGAAAATATGGAAGTTGTGTTTGGTGAATCACTAATATACATTTCTTATGTAGTTGCTGAATTTATGGCATGGATTTAACTAATCTAATAGACTTATAATTTTATTAATGTTGTAGAGCTGGTATCAGTTGCTATTTTTCCATTGTTTTGAATTCATAGTGGCTTACAGTATCATCTCTAGACGGAGATGCTATCATAAGCTAGAGTAGCAAATTATTAAACACATATATTATTTTTAGTGATGGATAATTTCGTTGTGATTCTTTTTAGCAGAAGGAAAATTTAGCGACGAAAATATATTTACCGTCGCTAAATTTACCTACAAAATATATCATTCAATCGGAAATTTACCTAGGTAAAATTGCCGTCGAAAAATATAATTTCGTTGATAATTTTAATGACGAAAACTAAATCCGTCGGTAAATATGGCACGATAATTTTTGGCCTGACCTTTTGAAGAAATTAGCGACGGATAAAATTTTTTCGTCGGTAAATTTATTGATGGAAAATTTTTCCATCGGCCACCGTGCCAACAACAGATTCTCCTACGCCATTTTCCATCATTAAATTCCGTCGACAATTTAATTTTCCTATAAAAATTCACTCAATTTCATCGAAAATTTTCGTTAGAAAAATGAATTTTTCTTGTAGTGTTTGCCTACTTATCTTTAGCTTTGATAATCTGTAAACTTTGTTTGAAGGAAATAATATTTTTTGAATACTAATTACAATATATTATTTTTGAATAATCTTAGTATTTAGCCTTTTCATCTTTTAAGAAATATAGGAAGCTAGTTATGATAAACTTAGAAAGACAGATCACTCCTATATCAAAAATTTTCCTCAAAAAATCCATAATGTAGAAATTGTCGTTGCTAGCTGAAATCTTCGGTATCATCTCCTGGGAGGTACCAAGCCTATACTTGTGTGAAGAAAGGGTAAGAGGTATAGAGATTGGAAAAGCATAGATCAACCTAGAACATCTTCAGTCTAAGGGCGAATTGTTATCAGAAATCATTGATTACATGATTCTAGCGGCATCAAAGGAAGCATAGTGTACCCTAAAGGAGATTTATAAGGTATATCAAAACCTTGATCTTTGTTTATTTATAATATTAGTTTTCAATTCTATTTTTTTGAAAGGATTTGCATGCTAAGGAAAAGGTGAAAGGAAATAATACCTTTTAAATGAAATTGTTAAATCTTTTAAACTGAAATAGATAGATTAAAAACATATATAATTGAAATGCAAAATAGAATTGATAATATAATAGAATATAATTATGAATTAAAAAGACAATTAAGAAAAGAAAATAGGATTAAAAGATTATAGAAACTTTTGAATTAATCCCAAATTATAATTTATATGAAAGAATAGAAAGTTTAGAATATATGATAAAAATTAATAATTCAAAAATAAAAATTTTAAGAAATAAAATAAACAGAATACCCTTAAGATAAATAATTATGAGCATAAACGATCTTATCAACTACTTTAATTCTAAAGATTTAATTGAAGAAAGATATATTAGAGAAATAATAAGAGATATGAATAGATTAAAAGAAAATATAAATTTAACTTTTCATCAAAATCTAGACATAATAGGTACTTCTCTCTTTAGTGAATAATTAAAAAAAATCAAATTATAGATAGTTTATATAGTGATAATCATGCTAAAAATACAATAGTAGCATAAATAATAGATACTAGTAAAAAAAAATTATTAGAACAAGAAGAAGAAATTAAGATCCGTAACGAATTTCGTACTACACTGGTATCACAAGCCTAAAAGCATTTTGTTATTAAATTAAAATGAGTGAAAATAAAATTAGCAATGATTTTGAAATATTTCTAAAATATAACCTTAATGATGAAGTTATAGAAATTTTATATGAAGAATATATAAAAGAAAGAGAAATAATATTAGAGTTAGAAGAAGAATTTTATTACATGAGTATATATAATGTTAAGTGTAATAATAAGAGAAACTTATGATTTACTAATAAAGGCATGCCATGAAATAACAGGAAAAATAAATTATTATAATGATAGAATTAGAAATATGGAAAATAAATATATCTTTATGGAATTAAATAATACCGTAGAAAACTATAAAATACCAAAATTACAAGAAATACAAGAGGAATTAATAAATATAAAAATTAAATTAGAAAAAGATCTAGAAAAAATTACAAAAGAAATAAATATAGCTAGTATAAAATTAGACGAAGTATAAATGAATAATAAACAAAAAATAATTATAAAAATTGGAAAGAAAGAAGAATATATCACTTACATAATAAAAAGAATTAATTATTTTTTAAAAATATATGTAAATAAAAATATAATAAAATTATTATTAGATGATTTAAAATCTAATAAAGTTCAATTACAAAACTTAATAAGATCAACTAAATAAGATGCAAGATGTAGTAGAAAAATTTGGAAAATATTTAGCTTTATTAAATTTATCTACAATAACAGATATAAATAATGCTATAAGAGAAATGGATAGTCAACTAAGTGCTCTATATGATAACGAAATCGAATATCAAGAAAAAGTTCTAAAAAATTTTAGACAAGCATCTACAAGAGAAATATTAAAAAAAATTAATAGTAAATATAAGAAGAACATTAATTAATATAAGAAATGATTTTAGACAACAACAAGAATGAAAATTATAAGTACCAAAAAGAAATTTTACCAAATAAGAAGAGAGAAACATAGAAAAATTGTATTTTGTGAAAGAATTTGAAAAAAGATGTATATTTGTGTAAAAACACCTTTCTTTTTTGATAAAGAGACTGGGCTTTATATAATCTAAGTAAAAATGTGTTGGCTTCCATTTTTTCAATTTCAGATTCAAAATCTTTATTAATTGATTTCTCATTAGGAACTATTGGTGTTGATTCAGTAAGCAAGCCATACCAGATCAATAAGGTACTACGAGAATTTAATTTCTTCTGCACTTTTTGAAAAAAAAAAATTTAATTAAAGCATATGTTTACAAGTATATGATTTAAATTATATATATTTTAACTTAAACGTTTAGTGAATTCTTTTCAAAATGACGGAATTGCAGACTAAAAGTAATTCATTATTGATAGTACTCACCTTTGCATATTAAGGTCCAGCTCAACAGTCACCGATCCAGAATGGTTCAAACTTAATTACAGCATGTTGGTTCACTAACCACTTGCACTGGTATATCAGGGTGAATGGATCGGACTCGATGTCCAATCGATCCTATCTCTCTATCAATCACAAAATGCAGATTTTATTCTGCAAACCGTCACATTAAACGTTTAAATTTATCAATTACAGATACTCGAGATCCTACACTCAAATACTTTAATTATATAGATCCTAACTATCTAAAAATTATATATATAGAGAAACACTGCAAGAATAGGGTATTCTTATTGCTCACATCGCTATTCCTTTACTACTTTTTCCTCTTTCCTCACTCTATTCTTTCTATCTTAAGCATCGGAGTGTTAATCTCCTGCTGTAAAAGGGTTAGTATTTGTTTGTTTTGCCCATTGATTTGCCTCTGCAAACAGATCAGAACAGTTGACTCCAATCCAGCTTCCTCCATTCATAAGTGCTAACAATCTGAGACTTGTCAATTATATTCTCAATAATTATGCACTATGAAAATAAACAAATGCATATTTCAGTTTATAAAATTCCTATCAGTATTATGTCTTAATTAAATCATAGAACTCACAATGAAAATTGTAATTTGATTCAACGAAATTAATCCCTTTATTTTTTTCTCTCTTCTTTGAGACCGATGCCAACATAACCTTTTCTCTTTTCTTTACTGCAAGAACTGTACCGGTTGAGTACCGTCCTCTCTATATTTCTTCAGTTCTCTCAGGTTGGGGCTCTGTTGCAAAATTAACACAAATCATCAACCATATTAAAAAGAATGGTAAAATGTCATTTCTTTTTGCCTGTCAAACTTAGTCTGAAAATATCACTGAATTTAATTTTTGATTATTTTTATTTCAGAAAAGAGAAAATATTATTGTCACGTATAAAGATCAATTATATAATATCACATATCTTTAAATTTAAGAGTAAAATATATTCATTTTAATATATTTATAAATAAAAATTATATATTTAGAAAAGTATATGGCAAAATTTTCATGTATTGAAATTTTAAAATTAAAGCCAACAAAAATAATATTGAATGGCATTTTATAACCATTTTGTAAAGCTCAGTAGAAGAAAAAAAAAGTAAGAAAAAGAAAAAGAAGGTAACTGGCGTACCTAGAGCCTGAGTGAGCTTGAACCTATCAAGGCCAACCTTAAATCCTATAGTCTTAATGTCTAGTTGAACTTGATCTCGAAATTCCCTATAAGTAAAAGGTTTATACTTTGAGCTGCGAATAACAGCTTCATCATCCGGGAATACGAAGTAGCACATTGAGTATCTCTCCTCGCTTTTGTTTGCCTTCACTCTGTGCATAACACTCTTATATTTGTCATCGCTTATTGCCTACCCAAAATCAAAAATTAATTCATCATTAAACAACATATATATCTATATACATGTCCAAAATTAATAGCATACTACGTCTTAGCATGGAAAAGAAATGTTAGCTCAATGAAAAATGGCAAAGGGGGACCTGCATCATATCTCCAAGATTGAGAATCAGTGCATCAGGAATAGGTGGAATAGGACGCCATTTATCATCCTTGAAAAGTTGAAGACCGCCAACTTGTTCTTGGCTCACTATAGAAAGCACAGAACTGTCTGTGTGAGCTTCCATACCCCAAGTCCGATCAGCCATGGAGCATTCAGGGTAGCGATAAAAACGTACAAATCCTGTGGATTCGGATAGATAAGAGTTGGATTCCTCAGGACTCAGATTCAGATTAAGTGTTTTGAGCATGGCTTGGAACAAGGTAATGGCGATTCTACCCAGATGTTCTCCATATTCCTCCAACAGAACTCTAGTGGAGCACAAACAAAATATTGTTAGAAGATATTAACAGAATATAGTGAATATCTTACTTTTCATCCAGTGGAGCAATTATTTCCATTTTTCTTTTATAAAAGATTCTGTTAATCAAATTAATATATAAAATGTGGAGATCCATGATGATACTCAATTTATAATCTGCAAAGCTTTTGGGCTTATACATAGCAAAGCCCAATAGAAGAGCCCAAGTCTTATCTGGGTTATAAATTCACCAAAACTTACAAATAGGTCACTCACAGTTCAAGTTTTTTTCTATTTTCTTCACTTGATTGTACATCAATTTAATTGTCAGAACGAATCTCAGCAATCTTCAAAAGAGTATTTTTCTATTTTTAGATACTCGAGGCCCTATTTTTTAATTTTGGATCGATGGAACCTAAAACTATATATTATCATATTTTTCAGTACATTTCTTTCAATATGATATTTTGCAACTAAAAAAGTTAAAATTTTATCTAATAATCAGACTATAAAGTCTCCTATTTGAATCCTAGTAGAAGACCTATGAGATCTGAAATTGGAATTGCCATCGGTCTCTATTCCTAATCCCTGTAAAAGTTTTGGATTTGGTAATAGGGAATGGAACATTTACTCCACTGTTCTACTAAAATTATATGTTATTCTTGATACTATTCAATAAGTTATTTTACACTCAAACAATTGAATTTTAATCTTATAATCAGACTATAAGTTCTCTTATTTGACTGATAGAAGAACTATGAGATCTGAAAACTGTAATTGCTATCCGTCTCTATTCCTAGTCCTTATAAAAGTTGTGAATTTTTGGTGGAAGGGAATGGAACACTTACTCCATTGTTCTACCGAAATTATATGGCATTATATATTATTCTTGATACTATTTTTTAATTCAGTATACTTTTTTTTTCAGTAAGTTATTTTTCGCTTAAAAATTGAAATTTTATTTAATAATCAGACGATAAGATCTCGAATTTGAATTTTGGTAAAAGATCTATAAGATTTGAAATTGGAATTGCTAGCCGTCTCTATTTCTAATCCCTGTAGAAATGGAACACTTACTCTACTGTTCTACTAAAATTATATGAGATTATAGGTTATTTTTTATACAATTTTTAATTACTTAAAGGTTCAAGCTTACCAAGATCACTTTATAAGATAATTGAAAAAAATTTATCTAAATCAGATTAACAGTAAATTAATAAATTAGAAACTGTCATGTAAATAAAAGTACATGATGGTTTTTTAATTGGATCAGTCCACAAGATTAAATTTAGTTCAGACAAGAAATATTCAAAGAAAATTGCCATATTATCCCAAAAAAAAAAAAAAGCTAGACCTACAAATAATATTGAAGTTCAATAATTATAATCAAACCCATCTAATACCGATGCTCCCAAAAATTATAGAGAGAAAAGTAATTGATGCTGACTGATGACCATACACATGCTGTTGAATTTGAGAAATTAAAAAAAAATCTAGACAATCCAATCAACGTGTCTATTCTAAGTCAATCAAAAAAACAAGAAAACAGTACCTGAAAGAATCAAGAGTGGGATCTTGAGCCTGAAACTGAGAAAGTTGACTGAGAGGAACGTTGAGACCTTCTACCCAGTTGGTATTCTGGGGTCCGGATAGGGCTGTCCCTGATGGGGAAAGAGCAGGGGAACCCCAAAAGTAGGACAATGGGTTAGTGATCAGTTCTTTTTTGGACTCAAATGATAGAGAAAATAATTTCTTGGAATGATCTTGAAGCTGGCTTATAAGGGTTAAAGGAATTCCATGGTTCACTACCTTAAAGAGGCCCCAGTTCTTACAAGCTTCTTCAAGCTTTTCTAAGCTCAGTTTCTGGAGATCTATCACTGGTAGACGATCGTTTAACTCTGCGATTTCTTCAATAATTTTTTGATCATCATCAAGATTAGTATTTTGTTGGCGAAAAACATGAGGATAAGATTTAAGCTTCATTTCAGACATTATTTTTTTCTTTTTGGGTTGCGGATATAAGAGCCAATAGGAAAGAGGAAGGGGAGAAAATCTAGCAGTAGGTTTGGTTGCTTGGTTGATTTTTGAGTTTGGTTTTATAAAGGACAGAGGAATAAATATATATGGCGGTGTAGGCGTATGGTGACCAAAATTAATGTTATTCTAAATTCTAACAGATGCTGTCTGGCTTTTCTTATCACCAATATCTTGTCATATATGGAAATTTATTACTATTATTTTTTTCTTTGCTTTTATAATAATAAACTCAATTCTTTTTAATTTATTTCGTCATGAGGTGATCGTGGACGACAGCGGTCCATTTTCCATAAATGAAACGTTTTTTCTTTTCTTTATTGGTGTATTTCGCACTAATATTTATTTATCATTGCAATGAGCTTCAAATTTATATTTTCATTAGTATAATTATTGATATTATTTTGTTTCGATTGAATTGGCTTATTATAAAAGTAAAATTTTTTAATATTAATTTTTACCATTTATTTTCGACATATGAAATGATTAGTTGATAGGAGAATAGAAGAGTGGGATCAAATTTGAAGTTTTTCACCATATTGAGAATAGTTTTGTCTCTAAAATGTACGTTGGAGACTGAAATTATTAGTTTATATGTATTATATATAGAAATCGGTTGATATATTTTAAATTTTCCTTATACTAATTACCTGGCTAATTGTCTAATGTGCTTTATAATCAATAAATATGAGTGGTCATTTCCTTTTAATTTATTTTTTTAATGCATATTATTTTTTTAATAAGATAAACACTAAATTTGTAAAGTACGTACAAACAAAGATACAAAATTTTGAATTACACAAAATTTTAAAAACTAATGAACTTACTAGATTATATTTTTGAATATTTTCAACGAAAACAGTAAAAATAGTAATATACCGCACATAATTTAATTTTCAATTGAAAATTCAGTCCATTTATCGTCTATAAAAAAAGTATTGAACCACCTTATGCACAAAAAGAATACTTTTCATTTAAGAAAAATGAAAATTTTTGTAGAGAAAGACAGCAATCTCCATATTAGAGGATAAATTTATAAAACAAAAATTTAAATTGTAATTAATATTAGTTATGAACTAAATTTAAAAAAAATACAAATAAGATCTGGATAAATAAAAAAAATAAATTTAAAATAAAGATTTTAAATTCGAATTTATCAAAATAAAAACAAAAAAAATCAAATACAATAAAAAATAAAAATTTAAATTTATACTGATTTAAAAATTATTATAGAAAATTTTGAAAAAAAATTACATAAAAAATTAAAAAATATAAAAATTAAATAAAAAAAAGAAGATAAAAAGACAAAAGGGGTTACAGTCTGTAAAAAAATTAACAGTAATTTCAAATTTAAATGAAAAAAAAAAGAAAAGAAAAGACTTTAAAATGAAAAAAAGAATAGATTTTAGAGATAAGTTATTTTATGTTCTAATTATCACCTCCTTTTAATATATTATTATACATTTAATTCAGTTAACACGTAGAAATAACGTTGAAATATGATGTATGCTTAAATTATATAATAACGGAACTGTTTTAATAAATGTCAAAACAAAAATAAATATTTTTTAGTTACAACTTTAAATCTGATAGGTCCGAACGCCAAACAAATGTTGATTATATATTTAATATGTATATATAAAGATGGACGATCGAAATTTAACTTAATTTCACAATGCATTAAAATTAACAGCTGTGTATGGTTGGAGACAAATGCCACCTGTCTAAAACTTATTGATAATTTATTATTATTTTATGGCAGCCGAGAAACATTTAATTTGTTTGGAGATAGGGGAGTGGGCTCCTCCTACTGTCTGTCGACCTATTGTCTCTTGCATTGGTAATCTATCACTATGATGGGCTCATTTTTATCAACGTTATTAAAATCGATCTGAATATAAAATTAATAAAATTAAAATTTCCTGATTTAACTAATTTTTTTATTTTTAAAATATTATTAATTATTATTATAAATATTATTATATAAAATTAAAAAAATATTCATCATACATTAAATATATATCATAAATATCATAATAATAAATTACAAAATATAAATTCAATTTTATTACTACAAGAAATTAATTATAAATTTTTAAATATTATATATTAAAAATATAAAAATATAATCATATCATAAAAAAAATTCTTGTTTAAATAAAATACTAATGAAATAAATACGGAAAATATTGACCTCGTATATATGAGTATAATTATATTTAATTGCAATAAATTCAAATAGATAATAAATATATTAAATTATTAAGTGAAATCTTTATAATTTAAATATTAATTTTTTTAAATAAATAAATAATAAAAATTTACAAATATATATATATCTGTGTGTATAAAAAATTATGTTTTTTTTACATATTTTAGCCAAAAATTCGATTTTGCCCCATTATTTTCGATCCAATTCAGTTTTTTGTCAATTCAGTTTTAAATAGTTAGACCAATAGGATGACCTGTCGGTTCACGGTTCAATCGATCGATCTGATCCGATTTTAATAACACTGGCTCTTATTATCAATCACTTTCTTTTAATTCTACAAGTAAAGTGCAAAAATTCCCTCAAATTTTTTAATAATTATAAATTCTTACATTCTTAGATAAACTCTGATGATTTGAATTGTTTAGAAATTTTTATATATACAAAGTTTAAAGTTGCATATAAGTTTCTATAAGCTGTTTTTAATTTTTTTTTTCTACAATTCCTATCAGATCCAATATTTTTAAATTTATGAAATCGAATAGTTTAGAATTAAGTATTACCAAATTTATAATTAGAGATGATTTTTTCAATAGCTTATATTTCATGTACAAATCAAAAATTAAATTTAAAATTTCATTTAAAAAAATTTAAATTTCTAACCACATAGATTCTCATACCATTTATTTTCTTTCTTAGACACAAATATCAGTTACTTCAGCAGACTTGAATAATACAAATAAACTAATTAATTGGTAAGTATAATTATTTTATTGAAAAAGCTAAAATTTTTATTGCCTAGGTCATGTCTATATTTTTTTTATGAAGTGCATCATTCTAATAATTTTTAATTATCTTATTTTTTGTGATATTTTTATATTAATTTGATCTATTTTTTTTCGAATTTAATCCTCCTTACACTTAACTTTTTAAATAAAATAAGAATAAACAATTTATCTGGTCTATATATATATATATATATATATATATATATATATATATATATATATATATATATATATATATATATATTTTATTCCTGTTTATTCTTTTCAATGTATATAAGCTGCAAAAGAAACAAAACCAAAAAAAGGGGTATATACCAAAGAAGAAAAAAAAAGAAAAAAAGAAGAAGAAGATAAACAATGAATATGGAGAATGGATCCAGGAATAAAATATAATTAAATGTATCTCTATCCATACGGAATCTAGTTGTGTTATTTTGCCTTAGTTCGTTGGATGATTCTGCTGATGTTGACGGACAAAAATGCTTTAAGGTACCTAGGGAATAATAATAATAATAATAATAATAATAATAATAATAATAATAATAATAATAATAATAATAATAATAATAATAATAATTAAGAAAATAAAAAGGAAAATGTAACTTTAAATATCGAGGTAGTAATGAACAAATAATGAAATGAATTTTGCTGTCCTACGAAGAAATATAGGGAATGAACGGTTGCTCTAACATGTCTTTATTATAATTGGATAAAATTAGTAATGAGTATCTATTGTTTAATCGGCATATTTTTTAAATTTAATTTATTAATAAAAAATTTTTATTTTAATTTATTAACAATCGATTAACAGCTAAATGTGACTAGTTAATCATTAATTTTGTAATTTTTAAATATAGTCAGATAATATATATATATATATATATATATATATATATATATATATATATATATATATATATATATATATATATATATATATATATATATATATATATATATATATATATATAGAATATATTAGTTATTTGGTGATATTAGTTATTTGGTGGTTAGTTCACCATACTCTGTTCATCCCTGTTTAGCGTGCTTCTTATGTTTAGCTCACGTGTTTCTTGTTTTTTGTTTACGTGTCATTGTTGTTAGATGAGCAGTTATTCTTTTCTTCGTGTATATATACAATCATAGATTCATTGAATAAAGACACGAAATATTTTTTTGATAGAATTGTTTTCTTCTCTCTAGCTCTGTTTACAGAGCTTTTCTTCATGGTATCAGAGCAGGTTAGAAAGTTTGATCTTCTTTAGGATCTCAGTTGTTTCTCAAATCTTCTTAATCTCTGAAAATGGCGGATGTTCCAAGAGGTCCAGCTACGCAGACTGAAGCTAGCTCAGAAATAAGACGTAGCAGTGATGGAGATGCTATGTACTTACAAAATTCTGATCATCCAGGAATGTTACTGGTTACCACGCCTCTTAATGGAAACAATTACTTGTCATGGAGCAAAGCGATGAAGATAGCGTTAGGTACTAAAGTAAAGCTAGGATTCATCGATGGAAGATGCCAGAAACCAGAAGAAAATTCTTCTGAATATGATCAATGGTGCAGAGTAGATTGTATGGTCACTTCTTGGATCTTGAACTCTATTTCAAGAGAAATTGTAGAGGCGTTCTTATATACAGATTCTGCAAAGGATCTTTGGAAGGAGTTAGAAGAACGATTTGGTGAGTGCAATGGCCTGCTTTTGTATCAAATTAAAAGAAAGATATGTTCAATTTCACAAGGAAGTATGTCTGTGATGAAATATTTTACAAAGCTTAAACAGCTTTGGGATGAAATATCTTGTTTGGCTCCTATTCCACAATGTAGCTGTGGAGCTTCAAAGAAAATGACAGATTTGGATTCTAATGACAAATTGATGCAGTTTCTCATGGGACTAGATGATGCTTATGAGGTAGTTAGAAATCAGATATTAGTCATGGATCCATTACCAAACGTTAACAAAGCATATTCAATGATGTTAAGAGTAGAAAAGCAAAGGGAGGTAAATGTGAGTTATGCAGAAGGTGCTGAGGGTGCAATGCTGGTCAGATCTCAAATGAATCAAGGAATGAAGGCAACAATTAAAGGAAGCAAAAAAAAAAAGATCAACAAAGATGATTTGTATTGTGATCTGTGCAAGGTGCGAAGGCATACACGAGAAACATGTTTTAAAATACATGGATATCTTGAATGGTACAAAGGAGCAAGGGATAGGAAGTTTGAAGGAGGAGGTAAAATCACTGTAAATATGGCTGATTCGCCTCTTGATTGTCGAGGGAATGATAATGATGGATGGAAAGAAGACATGGCTAGCATGATTCAGCAAGGAATTGAGCAGTTCTTGAAAGGAAAAGGCAAACAAGGAAGTGTTGATGGGAATGCAATTAATTTTGCTCATTTTGAAGATTTTGCAGGTAGCAATCTGAATTTTGGCTTAAGTTCTCTTGATTTTATTGCACATGGTTCCTGGATAATAGACACAGGAGCTTCAAATCACATGTGCACTCAATTGCATCTCATTTCACATCCTAAACCTGTTACTACATGTACACCCGTTCATTTACCAGATGGACGAATCAAGTATGTTAGTCATATAGGCGATGTTAAGCTGAGTGACAGGTTGATATTAACTTCTTCTCTACATATTCCTTCCTTTAGATTCAATCTCTTGTCTGTTAATAAACTAACCCGTACTGCTCAAGTAAAATTCATTTTTCTTGAAGATTTCTGTGTTTTACAGGACCTTGTCAATGATCAGCTTTTAGCGGTTGGAAAGGTTATAGCTGGACTGTATATACTGGATAATAACTCATTTGATCCAGATGTCATTTGTAAAATTTCCAGTCAAATGTCTAAACAAATAAATACACCAGCTTGTTGTTATCAAGCTAGTTTTCCTGACTTGTGGCACCAGAGATTGGGCCATCCTTCTGCTATTGTATCAAAACAATTAAGCTCTCAATCAAATAATATAGACATTTCTGTTTTTAATCAACCTTGTGATGTCTGTCATGCATCAAAACAAACACGTCTGACTTTTCCTATGAGCACCATTCATTCTAAGGCTTGTTTCGAGTTACTGCATGTGGATTTATGGGGTCCGTATAAACAACCTTCTTTAAATGGAGCTCATTTTGTTTTGACCATAGTGGATGACTATAGTAGAAGCACATGGACTTACTTGTTAAAATGCAAAACTCAAACGACTTTAATTATACATACATTCATTCACATGATTCAAACTCAATTTCAACTATCTGTTAAAATCATTAGAACTGATAATGGTACAGAGTTTACGAATCATGCCTGTCAAAACTTATTCTCTAATAATAATAATAATAATAATTAAGAAAATAAAAAGGAAAATGTAACTTTAAATATCGAGGTAGTAATGAACAAATAATGAAATGAATTTTGCTGTCCTACGAAGAAATATAGGGAATGAACGGTTGCTCTAACATGTCTTTATTATAATTGGATAAAATTAGTAATGAGTATCTATTGTTTAATCGGCATATTTTTTAAATTTAATTTATTAATAAAAAAATTTTTATTTTAATTTATTAACAATCGGTTAACAGCTAAATGTGACTAGTTAATCATTAATTTTGTAATTTTTAAATATAGTCAGATAATATATATATATATATATATATATATATATATATATATATATATATATATTTGCACTTTGCGCACATATACTTAAACTGTCGAATTGAACATCATAAAAATTTGATGATCCAAATGCATCCATGCCATGAGTTGTTACTCCACATAATTTGGAAGACATCAATCTATCCACTGAAAAGAAATTCAAAAGGGCTTTTCATTATATTTACGAGGGCCGCAACAAATAACTTGAATCCCTTTACCTTGCATCGGTCCCTCCCTCATTTCGCATAGGTAAATTTATGGTGTTTGTAGTATTCTCTGGGCATCTCAATGGACAGGAGAACAACAAAATTTTTGCTAAGGAAAAAAAAAACTTAAACACATTTTCCTTTTTGAACTTGGCAAAAAGAAATGAAAAATACACTTAAATTTTGCAATTTTTTTATAATATGCTTGAATTTGATAAAGAAATATGCATTTCTCTCGTAATTATATATATATACACATACGGTACGCCAAATATAGAAATGTGTTGGCATTTCATTACTAATATAATTAAATATAATAATATAATCACAATTACAATTTATTACATTATATTTTTTAACTCATTATATTATACAATACATTATAATCTATTATCCTTGCCAAATATATATAGTTTAAGTGTATATGAGATTTGTCATGAATCATGATGACTCTAAGGAAAAAAAAATTATTCATCGAGTAAAGAGAGAAAAAGAAAAGTAACCCATGCTACTCATCATGTTATTAAAAGAAAAATATTTAATAATTTAAGAATGGTACACGTGTTACTTAATTCATATCCCCCAAAGAGGGCCTGCCGAATTTTTGGCGTACTAAGTAGGAAGTACCATGCAACATTATTAATCTTTAGGTTAAAGGTAATGGTTGCATTAATAAAAATAAAGCAAAAGGTCATATTTGGGGATACGTTTTGATCTTGGTGCGTTTATATTTGTATTGATGGAACATTGTTATATTGATTAGATGCTATTTAATAATTTAGACGCTTATGCAATACACGCGCATCCAATTACTATTTAATATTTGAAATTAATTATATTAAGGGTTATAAAATTATTGAATGAAGTTATTATAGTAATAAAAATTAGTATCTTTAAAATTATCAAAATTTTCATCAATTTTATCCAAAATTTCAGGTCATATAACAATGGGATCACATATTATAACTGTAAAAAAAGTCCAATCAAATTTATTCCTATTTTTGGGTGATTCGTCATGGATCCGATCATACATGAAGTTCAAATACTTATTCACCTGTTTCACTAAATTCTTCACCTATTAATGCTTCAGATTTTTTATCCTTTTTTTTTTTTTGTGATAAGCCAACAGAATTGTGGAAATACATTGGAGCTTGGTGAGGGGGCACTAGCAGAAAACACAACGTTGAAGCCAAGCTACAAGATCAACCCCTTGTTCTGCTAAGCAATCTGCAATACTATTATAAGTTGAATAACCAAAATAAACATGATCCATGGAGGTCAAACGATTGTCAATGCGATTAAAAATATTAATGAATTTCCATGGCCTAGATTCTTCTACATTAGACAACCAGTGGACCACGTTGGAAGATTCAGCCCTTGCCTCCTCAGGAAATCCTTGGAAATTTGGAGTGTTTTGTCAACCGCCATCAGTTCTATTAAGTTCACCATACAAGAGAAAATGCCCTAAAAAAATCACCATTCCAATTCCTTAGATCCCCACCTATACCAGATGGTCCTGGCTTTCTAAGAGAGGAACCATCTGTGTTCCATTTGAGAGAATTGACTGAAGGAGGGGACCATTAGAGCGGGCACTTGGGTTCAGGTATAGAATTGCAAGCTTTTATTCCATCAGCAGTTAGAAAGAGATCCTGGCCTTTGGGAAAGTCAAAACTCTTGTTAGCTTTGATCCAAAGAAGACGTTTCGGCCAAAATCAAGTGAAAAATCAATTCCTCATTTGCAGCCTTTCCATTCAAAATACGAGCATTTCTTTCAAGCGGAAGAGTCTAGATAGAAGCTAGAAACAGAGAGATCCGTGATTTAGATTGAATTTTTCCTTTAATCAAGTTTAACCACTGTACCCACAGATTTAAAGGAGTTTGCCAAACAAAGAAAAATACCCTATCGGTTTGCAATTTTGCACCAGATTTTCGAGGTAAAAGGGCAAAGAACTAAGAGATGATCAGCCGTTTCTTCTCCTTGACCACATAACGGACAGCAAGCATAGTTAGGATGAAGAAGAGCCGGATTAATCAGAAACACTTTTGCACCGATTCTATTAAAAAGAGCCATCCAAAGAAAAAAGTTCAACGTTAGGAAGGAGTCAAATTCTTCCACAAGGCATTTTACCACAAAAAAGAACTTGAACCAAAAGCTTTGATGCAAGCTGATTTGACTAAGAAAATACCCTTAAAATCGTGGATCCATATTTTCCTATCAGATTGGAGATAAGAGATAGAGGTAGGTTCAAGGAGGCGCAGTAAATTCTCGACTGACCGACTTTTCCAGCTTCTAAGAGGTCTTCTCCAGTCGAGGTGCCAACACCATCCGTCATTTTGCCAAGATCCGCATTCACTAACCAAAAAGCATCCTTATTAAGAGCCAAACAGATCAAAGTGATGCTTGAGAGGTTCATTAAGAAGCTAAGGCTCATGCCAAAAATGAAAGATTAAGATTATCTTTTCCCACTTCAACTATAACACCATTGGCGAAAGGGGGCAACGAATTGGACTTGACAATAACTTTCCAAACAGCAGAAGAAGGCCTGCTAGAGGTCTAAGTCCGAAATAAGAAAATTGCCAGTTTCATACTTTTCTCTAATTACATTTTGCCAAATAGAATTACTTGAGGGATGAAGGCGCCATGACCACTTGAACGTAAGACTCTTATTTCTCACACCAATGGACCCATACCAAGGCCACCTAAATGTTTTTGTTTTGCAATAAACCTAAAATATCTTTTTATTTTTTTTTTCCTTCCGAACCACCGTAGAAGAATCTACTCATAATCGAAGTCAGCACTTTAAAAACAGCTTGAGGGATTCTGAATATTGACATGTAATAAAGAGGGAGACCTGATAAGGAGGACTTGATAAAGGTCGATTTTCCAGAGCAAGAGAAAGGAGCTTTTCCATCCTGATAGTTTGGCTTTGAAGTTTTCGATCAAGGAACGCCAAGTATGGATTCTGCGGGGTTTCACACCTATAGAAAGTTCCAAGGAAAGACAAGGCAGCTGTTGGGATTTACATCAGAAAGGAGACGGCACATTGCGAAATCCAATCAATTGGCACATTGACACCAATTAAGGGGCTCTTGATATAATTAATTGATAAACCAGAGATGATAGCAAAGATCACCAAGACCCTTTTTTATATTTTTAAGCTGCTCCAAGTCAAGCTAAACAAAAATAACTGTATCATCCGCATACAATAAATGAGTTACTGCTGGGCTTGGAGGATCTTTGATTTTTGCATTGAGACTTGCAAAAAGATTGGGCGGTAGCCTCCCTTTTTTTTTAAAAAAAAAAAAAAATTAAAACAAATCGACCTTCAGATACTAAGATGAAGAGAAAGGGTGATAGCGGATCCTCTGGTCTCAAATATTCCCTCGATAATTGAATTTCTTTTGAGGGAGAGCCATTTATGAGAATTGAGACCTTAGCTGTGGAGATGCATTCCTTTTTCTGTTCAAGATAATTCAATTCCATTAATTTATGGCCAAAATTCATCTTTTCAAGGACATAATCGAGATAATTCAATTCCAAACAAACTAAGTCAAGGGCCTCGTGCAAGTCTAACTCCAAAAGAAACGCACTACTCTTTGAATTCTACATTGAGTGAATAATTTAATTCGCTACAACAACACTGTCAAGATACCCTAATAAACGCACAGCTTTTAATATGGTGGCCAACAATTTTGCTATAATTTTATAGAATCTGCTGATTAAACTGATCTGCCTGGAATCCTTCACCTTGGCACGTAGCTCTACTGATCTTGGGAATAAGAGTAACAAAAGATGAGTTTATGCCCCCAGACAGTTTCCTAAAAGAATGAAAAGATTGAACCATTGAAAGGATGTCAAATCAATGAATTCCCAGGCAGCTTTAATGCTTGAGAAGTTGAAATCATTGGGGCCCGGAGATTTTGAGCTCTCACAGCTCCAAACTACCTTTTTAACCTCCTCAAGGGTAAAGGGTTTTTCAAGATTTGCTGCAAAGAAATCAGAAAGCTTGAAAAAAGAGTTTGGATGTAAAACCGATCTAGAGTAACGCTTTCTTTAAAGAGATCCCAGTAAAATGAAATAATTTCCTTTTTGATGGCTTTTGGCTCCCGAGTCATACCATCCCTGGATTAGATACTATATATACGGTTTGTTGGCTTTCTAACAGAAGCTGATAAGTGAAGAATTGAGTGTTCCTGTCACCCTCCAGGCACCATTTAACTCTGGACTTTTGCTTCCAAAGATACTCTTTGGCCTTTGGTTTGCTCCGTGGCTTTTCCAGCAGAGAATTCCATTTTTAAAGCATAAATTCCCTAATGACAGCATTGATGTCCTCGATTTTTAGGTCACAGTCAAGAGCTTCAATATCCCTCTCTAGACTTTCGAGTGAGGCATCAAGATTACCATATTCAGTCTTGTTCCAATTAACCACGTACATGATTCTTGAGAAGCTTTAAAAGCAGTGTAAATTTCCACCACTACAACTTTGAGATTCAGCCCATCAAGCCTCAACTTTTTCTAGAAAATCCAGTTCTTGTAGCTAAGAAGCAAAAAGGTTTGGGGCCCCAGTTATGCTCTTCAAGGGTCAGTAGAAGGGTAAATAATTAGATATACTTTTTGGACGGCAATATTGACAAAGGTTTTAGAAAAGAGAAAGCCATAAGCCATTGATAAGAAATTTATCAATTCTACTTTTGCTTACTGAGTTGCTCTAGATAAATATATTTCCCGCGAGAGGTAGATCTATAAGTCCAATAGAGCACAACAGACTATGAAAGGTTTTGTCTTTTCTCGTCATCTTAGAGAGCATCTATCTTATGGGTATCACCTCCTTAAAAGAACAGATAGAGATACGGCTGTTCATGGATTGGATTGGGTTAAAAATAAAAAAAATCCAACCCAAATTAATATACACGATTTGAGATGGTTTGAGACAGTTTGGGACGGTTTTTTTATTATAATTTATAATGGTTTTGGGTGGTTTTAAAATGATTTGAAATTGTTTGAATGCGGTTTGAAGTAAATTAACTACTGAATTCATCAAATTTTTTTTCAAAATATAAGTTATAAAATAAAATAATAAACAAAATAATATTTACATTAAATTATAAATGGCACTAAATTTAAAATACTATATATTAAATTTAAAACTAATAAATATTAAAATTTATTTATAATAAGCATTGTGCTATTAGGTACTAATACTTCTGTATTCCGACCGTTTTCGAATTAAAAATGCATGCAAATTTGAAAAATCTGTTAAATTTGACTGTTAAATCCCATCCATTCTATCTCATCAAAGTTACTGTTCATCCATTAAGTCATCAATGAAATCTAAAACTCCTGCCTTTTGCAACAGGATAGGATTCAATGGCATCATTTTTTTTTCCAATGACATTTCAATCATTAATCTTTGGTGGTATGATTTATGCACAATAAATCATTGATCAATATGAAAGTTTGATCCATAATACAATTCACTAACATCAAATTGAAGTAGTGATATAATAGAGCCTATTACACATCTGAATGAGTCAATGACATCTAAATTAAATTCACAGTTAAATACCTTTATTAGTTTACATTACTGGTTATCACTAATCCTTCAGAATCATTAACACATCATTATGATAGCTAATACAATAAATGCCTCAATATGTGAAGCAATTTGTGAAAAGCCAATTCAAATTCAAGCATTAACATAAATCTTCAAAATATGAAATCCTATACTTCATTTCAAATAATGCATTAACTCCAAATACAAAGCTCTGTAAAAATTAGAGACACAAAAGAATATTGTAGCAATGGCCTATATTGAACACATATTGGTCCCATAACTTAAACTACAATACACATTCTTGCAAAAATCCCATGAATAGCTTCCCTCTAAACAACTCTGATATATTTATTCCCATCACAGGAAAGAACTCGGCTAATCAAAACAAAAATATCTTATAGAAAAATTGATTGACTAATACTTAGAAAAATGCTTTAACAGGTTTCAGTCTTTTTCTTTTTGGTCACCAGGGGTCCTGGCAAGCCTACCCCATACACCACTGGAGCCTTGCCTCTGTTTTGCGTTAAAGGCAGCTTGTTTAGAAGCAGCCTTTTGCTACTGCATGAGTTCTAGTTCTTTTTGAGACCAGTCCTGTTTAAATTAACACCAACTGCAATCAATAAGTAGGCGCTGATGGAACCATTCATGAGGTAGTCTCAGACTGCAAAATAGATCACCTCACACTTTAATAATTCTTCTTTTTTTAATTTATAATTTTAGATATTAAACTACAGAAGCAGCCAACCTCTTCAAAGTTACAAAATTGTTTAAGTTCTGTATGTTGGATGCATAGAATTTATTAAATATGGATAGTTACTAGCACATTTCAATACAGGTAGCGTCTTTGGAAGCAGAGCTAGAAATGGTGCAAACTCAACTAATAAATAGCAGTGAGGTTCCTTTACCTCATTTTGCATCCCTCTCACAAATTTGTAACATTTATGGTTATTATGCTCATATAGGAAAAATCTCTGATTTAAGGGTTAAAGATTCATGAAATTTTGTTTCTATTTTCTGGATTTTGCTTGTGTCTATGACTTGAACATAAGATAATGTAATTAAGAATTTCTGTATTACCTAACTCTAAGAATATGAACCTGTTTGACCTCAGAGTATCAAGATTAAGCCCTTAGATATGAAACATTATGGTTTTTTTAGCCAAATGCGTACTGTTGTCTTATTTAAACAACTATGACATACCTCTCTCTCTCTCTCTCTATATATATATATATATATATATATATATATATAACTCCTAACAGATATGATGCAAAATTGATATGGACGGTGTTACGGAGATGTTATCAACTAGTAGATTCAAGTAACAACTAAAAGAAAATTTTGTAGAGTTGGGGATTTTACCTGATTTGCCTCATATACAGATCAGAATTGTATCACATCTGGAATTGTGATGATATCCAGCGGTGATTGTAGGCAATGATGAAGCTTTAGGCAGCGGCGCTTCTTCGATCTCCTCCTTAGCTATGAATGATGATCGCGATCTAGCTTAGATTTAGGTCAAATTTAATAATCCTAAAACATCAAAACAAGCAATAACCATTTTTATATATTATATTAAAAAAAACAAAATAAATAGAGAGAGAAATCGATAGTCTAATTAGTTGAAAATAGAGATAGGTTTAATTCCATATATACCCAGCTATAATAGTAAACAAGGAAGTCACAATTTCCATTAAAATCACAATTTTTGAAAGATGATTCATCGATTGAAGTCACAATCGTCCAGCGTGAGTCTGACGATTGCTATAATAGTATAAAATAATCTTACCATTAAAATCACAAATGCTATAATAGTATCAAATCATCTTACCATTAAATCACAATTTCTGAAAGACGATTCACTGATTGAAGTCGTAACCGTCCAGTGAGAGTCTGACGATCGGAGGGAAGCAGTGTTGTGATGTTGAAGAGGAGAAAACTCTTTTTGACTGGGGAAAAAGAAGTAGATGAATCGGATTAGGTAGAAAAGCGTGCGGATGTTGAAGAAAACGAGGAAGAAAAATGATCAACTGAGAGAGGATGAACATGGTCGGTTTAGCTTTTAACCCGATGCAATATTGACAACCCGACCTTTCACGCGATTTAAAATTGAGAAGCAACCCAACCCGACCTATAAACCATCTAAACCATATTTTATTGATTTGGTCGGGTTGGTCTGATCGGGTTAGTCGGTTCAACCCAAATATTATACAATCCTATGTAGAGAGTTGTCAACTACATCTTGAATTTGGTTCCAATCACTTACTTAGAGATCTTTTCTGACAGGCGCATAAATTGAAATAATAACACATTCGGAATTGGATTCCTTTAGCTTTCCTTTAATAGCCACCTAAAATTCTCTTCTCGAGCAAGATAATTTTTCAGAAAGATCACTTCTTTAGGAGACTAAAGTACCTCTCCTGCTACCATCAGACTCCACAAAATACCAGCTATGTTTTATTTTTCCCCAAAGTCACCTGACATCTTTGTCATTAATTTTATGCTTTCTAAATTCTTGAACTATTAGAAAATTAATTTGTTTTTCTTAAGGACCAAAGATCCAACCATTCTCCTTTTAATCTTTAAGTTAAGACCCTAACATTCCAAGTAACTATATTCATAGCAAAAATACAAAAATTAGACCTAGAATCAAGACCGAGGAATGTCAATTTTCAGTAGCCAAATTTGCCTGTTCTCAAGCTTCCTTGTTGGGGTTTACCATTTTGTTGATTAAGAACTAAAAGTTTCCCTTGCCTCCTGGCATCTAATACCTAGAAGCTCAACAACTTCAAGGGTTTTACAGTTTTCATTCGCTGGTAATTCTTTGCCTCCTTGTCACTTTGGAAGGCTAAACTCATTTCTATTCTGAATGCAACCATCGAGTAGGATTCATCAGCTATAGCTCCTTGCTGTGTAGATGACTCCTTGCTAGAGTTATTTGATATGGATTAGCAAATTTAGACATTTGATCTACATATAATTTCTGATTTTTAATCACTGAAATTGCAGCTGGTTTTCCTCTTACAAGTCATATATCAGAAATTAATCTAAGATATATTTTCTTTGATTTATGTGTGTACCTTTCTTAGACTTAGAAATCTCAAGGCCAAGAAAGTATTTTCTGCCCTTAAATCCTTGACAGTTTAACAACTTGAATTTCATCTTCTAAATTACTAGTTAATAAAATGTCATCGACATATACTTGAAGAGCATAAAAAATGCCACAATTCTTTTTCATAAACAAGCAATTATCATGTGGTGGTTGGACATACCCATAAAGCTGCAATTTGGAAGTCAAACCAAAGTTCCATTGTCTTAAAGCTTGCTTTAAGTCGTACAGATCTTCATTTAATTTGCACCTAGGTGAAGACTTAGAATAGCCTTCAAGAGGTTGCATGTAGACATCTTCATTACGAAACCCATGCAAAAATTCATTTTATCATCCATATGGTGCAAAGGCCAACCTTTTGATTTTGAAGACTAGTTAGCGGATTGTTGTATTTGGATATTTTAGGCCCAGTTCTGCTTATGTGACAGAACAATTGAGTCAATTTGTTTAATCCCTTTGTGAATCTCATTAGCATGCAATGCTTCACTTTCAGTTTCGTTATTCATTACCCTAATTTCCCTAAATAAATCATTATCATCGTTTAACAAATTGTGATACGTGCACTTTTTTTAGGGCACAGGATAATGACCATTCCATCCGGACCATAATTCACTTTTAGGACTGGCCAAATAAAAAGTCTTCCAAAATGAGTGACTTGTATGTGTCTATGTTAGGCACTATAAGGTATGTATAAAGGAGTCACCACCCAATAAAATATTAAGAAATAGTATTCTGACCTTATAAGGACAAAATCATAGAGGATTTGAAACCTCACTCTTATTTATACCTTTGATTAGTAAACTATGATTGGGCTTTTAAATTAATTATTTTATCTCTCTTCTCATACGGATAATCATGTAGATATAAAGGTACACTTAATCAAGTTTGGAAAGCAGTAAAGCATGGTATATAAAATAGTAAAATTACAGAATAAAATACTATATACTAAATAGTAAATAAAAATATATAAAATGGGTGGCCTATTTATGATTAATTTTGGTGGGAATATTGATTTTCGCATGCATATTTACAAAAAAAAAGGCTTTTATGTTGTATTTTGAATAAAAGTGGGATGATAATGTCTATTCTAATTACCTTTATCTATACGTTATCTTATTTAATTATTTACACAAAACTCAATTAATTTACTCATGAATAATACACAATTCTTAGGGCATATAAATGCAATTACGTACATATACACTAATTCAAAAGCTTAATAAATATTTACTATTATATAATTTTAGTATAAGTTACAAAATTTCATCATGTACATTACAAAATTTGGGTTATATACCAAAATCTTCCTCAAACTCTAATCCTTGTGGCCTATAGATATTGGCAAACACATAGCTTTTTATGCTTAAACCTAGGAACCTACACAGGAAAACACCTGTGCTGAGCAATAGCTCAGTGGGGAGGCAAAAATAATAACACCAATACACTTGTCATAAAATAAAACATATGGAAGCCATAAAACCATTTCATCTGCTCACTAACATGCCAATAGTATCTCAAGGAACAAAATACTATTTTCATACAAAACATTCACTCCTTGATACTCATTTACTTACGATCATTAACTCATTTACAATATTTCATTATTATTATACAACCTGAATTTCCATGAAGAGTGGATAACGGGATAACATTGGATACTATTAATCAGTATCAAACACTAGAGACGAGAGTCTTGAAACACTAGATATCAAAGGTATCAACACTAGATACCTACAGCTGCCAACACTAGCAGCTGTATTCACTATCCCTTATAGGCATGTTTATCTATCCACTTCTATGTATAATCCAGGCTTTTACTAAATTCTTAAATGCTTAGAAATAATGTGTTTCATATATTTAAAATATTGACATTAATGTACTCAACAAATCATGCAATTGCATCACTATATCATGTCACTTATATTCTTATACATGAAGGCTTAGTATTTAACTTTATTTCATTAATTAATTATACTTTATACTCATTTTATATCACTTATTACTCTTGTTTTCACACTTAAATCACTCTAAACATGTTTAGGAAGATCTAAATGTGCTTTGGTATTAATTTAGGACCTTAAATTCAAGTTTAGGAAAAAGGCAAGGAAGGGTCACTCTATCGAGTGGCTTTCTGACCTATATAGTGGGTAGCTACTCGGTGGAGTAAAGAAGCCACTCTATCGAGTGGGTTAATACTCGATAGAGTGGAGAAGTCACTCCACCGAGTGGACCATTGGACAGCAATTTTGTCCGATTTTGCATTAACTATTTCACCTATTATATGAGGTTTCTGGGTCAAGTGGTCTTCTACAAATTTATATCCCTATGTATCTAGTTTTCAAAACATAAAAAATCACTCAGTTTTGACATCTAAATCTATGTCTTATACAAAGTTGTATATATATGTCTTATCTTTAATTTCCAACTAAAATCGCCTTAATATGACATCTATAGAAGAAATTATTTCAATTACACTAAAACTGGTTCACATAAATCCTAAGAAAAACTCCACTTCACACTTTCTAAAGTATAAATCATCATTTTTTTAACACAACCCAACAATAATCATGTCCATAATTAATCACAAATCACATATAACATATAAATCCATTGGAATCAAATAAATATATATAGCATAAAGAAGAAAAACTCCCAAACCTTCACAAGCTTCACTCATTTCTCTTCAATCTTTTCCTTCCTTATCTTTATCCTTGCTTGATTGTCCTTCAATATAGCATAACTTATAAATGTAAACAATCATCTTCTTACTTAATTTAATGTTTACTTACTTCTCTCTTGAGTCAAAGTAAGAAGAGGATGAGAAAGAAATTTTTTTACCTTAATTTAGCCTAAACACTAAATTCTCTTTCTTCTAATTGCTTGCTCTTCCTTTTTTTTTTGGGTTATTTGGGGTTTGTTTAAAGGAAACAATGGAAAGGAATGGCTGCTTAAAACCCTTAAAGTGGTCAGCCATTCCCTTAATAAATCTCTCAAATTCTCTTCATCTTTCAAGAATAGTTGATAATGGTCATTTATATAATGTTTTTAGTGTGTTTTTAAGTATTTAATTAAATTAATTTTGTGTTAATTACGTTTAATTTGTTATTTTTATATTTTTGGAGTTAATTGTAAATTTTGATGTTTTTCAGGGTTATTTTGCAAGAAAAAATACTTAATTGTAAAAAGGGCAAAGATTTGGGTCAAAACTGCAAATATGGAAAATTTATGCAAGAAAGTGATCGTGAAGTCCAGAAGAACTAGGCATGGCCATGTGAAGTTATAAGAGAATGAAGACATGGCCACGTGTGAGAAAGAAGAAAGTGAACAAGTGACCACGTGAAGAAAATAATGCAAGAACCCATGGCCACGTGATTTTCTTCACAAACCAACACATGGCCACATGTGAAAATACACTAGGGAACACATGGCCACGTGATGCTTCTCCCACTTCGCAAAGGATTCTCGAACTTCCTGTTTTGGGCAGAATTTGCTTCCTATTTGATTCTAAGAGTTTGAGAAGGAATCCACAACATCTTTTGCCTATAAATAGCAGTTTAAAACACCAAAGAATTAGATCAATTAGTAGAATCAATTAGAGAAATCTTAGAATTAGGTTTAGTTATTTTACGTTGTTTTTATGTTTTCATTATTTTTCTTCAACTTTGTCTTTAGTTTTTAAACATGTTTAGGAAGTAGTTTTTCTTCTTTTGCTAATGGATTCTTGAAATCTTATATTTTCATTGTTATGAAATTATTTTGAGCTTAATTTCAATATCGGTTGATTATTTCTTGGTTTTAAGCATATTCTTATCCTTGATTGTGTTGAGATTGATTGTTGGTTTATTGAATAAATAACTAAAAATTGATTTTGACATAGTTAATGATTTGCATGTTCTTAGATTAACTCTTTAATGTTTATGCATGATTATTATCTGAAATATGAGATGATTATGTATGAATTTTATTGGTTAATACTAAGAGAGGAAGAATTAAGAATGAATTGGAGTTTAATCTCTTGAGAAAGGCTTCAATGAAAGTTTAGGAAGTTGAAACTAGATTTGCATGCTAAGTATTAGATTTGTCTATGAGTTTAATACTAAGAATGATATACTTGAATAAAGATATCTTGGTTTATTACTAGTTTTTTCCATAATCACTGGTATTTATATTGAATTTAAGTCATTACAATGAAAGTTAAGGTGGATAGTTCCTTTAGCAAGAGAATTCAAGTTATTGTTTTGTTTTTAATTCATGTTTTAGCTTTTGTTCTGTATAATTGTTTATTTTGTTTAATTTTTGCTTTTAAATCAAAAATATTTGGGAAACAATCTCGGATTAATTTAATTCATATATAGGTATTATCCTTAGCAATTCATGTTTCCTTGGGTACGATATTTGGGGTCTTAATCTATATTTTTCTATATTACTAGCCGATCTAGTACACTTGTTAGAATCCGGTCAATAGTCTAGAGAACTAAATGTTAACATTTCATTGGTCCACTTGTTAGCCAAGGAAAATATTCACTTAGCCCCTTAATTCTCTTCATTTTGTTATATCTTCCCCTAAACTCTCTCTTTTTCTTTTTAATTGAACCCCTACCTAATCCTTTCATCTAATTAAACACATGTATAGCTTCTTTTAAAAGGATCAAGTTGCCCCTACTCTATCAAAATAATTAAACACATGTATAGCTTTTAGGTCCCACTCATAATGCATTAGCTAACTAGACCTATATTGGTCATAATATCATTTAAACATGCATACATTCTTCTGGGGTATATGTCGGGCCCTTACAATGATCCTATTTTATTAGAAAAATTCCATATTAATTAATTATGTACAAAATCATTTGATGTTATTTACAAAAAAACTTATTACTTACATGTGATTTTTAAGCTTAAAACAGAACATTAGTCCATTTTTATTAATAAAAATTTCAATTATTTAATATAAACATTTTTATGCGATTTTTTATTTTAGCGGTTGAAAATTTTCTTTTTATTACAGACCTAGAATAATAAATAAATAGAAAAAGGGAAAAAATAATTAAGTACAAATTAAAGGAAATATCTAAAAAGCCTAATGTGTTATATTTGCTCAACTGCACTCACAAACATAGGTTAAATGTATGAAGTGGAACAATAAAATAAATAAAGTAAATAAATAAACAAAATATAAATGGTGAGATATAATATAATATAATATAATATAATATAATATAATATAATATAATATAATATAATATAATATAATATAATATAATATAATATAATATAATATCTTAATTTAACAATATTATAATAATAAATATCAATATACAATAACAATATAATAGTAAATATTAACATGCAATAATAATATAATAACAAATATCAACATATAATAATCAATATTAATATAAAGATTATAAACATAATATATAAAATAAATTAAAAGATAATATTAAATAGTAGTGGTGTAACTTATGATCACAAGGTCAAAATCATACTAAGTTGGCTCATTTTTTGTGCAGATTTTTGCCAAACTCAAATTTAAAATCCTAAAAAATATTACAAAAAATATCTAAAACATTTTAAAAGACAAAATCTAAACAATATATACAAAGAAAATAAATTAAACAAATTAAAAATCACATTTTTAACATATAAAAGTTATTAAATCTTGTTAGTATATATTAAATAGTTCAGATCCAGTCAAATATTAAGTAAATTATCCAAAAGGGAGTCAGATCCACAACATTCAACAGTAAAAGTATAGATTCGATCCAAATAAACAATAAGTTAAGAGTATGATTGGCTTTATAGTTGGTTTTACAATATTACCTTCAGGAATTTTTCGTAAAATAATAATAATAACTCAATATTTTTTAGGATCTTATTTAATATTTAATAAAAAATATTTAAGAAAAGACGAAAATAAAAGAGTAATTTTAAGAAAGAAAATGAGAAAAAAATACCTTTTTTCTTTTCCTTTCTTTTCTTTTCTCTCTTTCTCACTCTTTTTTCTTTCTTTAGCCTCCTAGACATCCCTTTGTGATGAAGAATGGCCAACCTCCTTGTTTGAGGTGATGGATGTCCTTTTAAAGAAAGAAAAGTGGGAAAAAATAAGGAAAATGAGTAAGTACTAGGGGGTGGACAAGTCAAGAGTCACACCCTGGAACTTGATTCATAGCCATGACTTTCCAAAAAGCATATTAAAAAGTGACTCACTAGTGTGACTCATGAATTATGACCTTTGACTTGAGGTCATGGTTTTGACTCATTCAGTCATAACCCAAAATTTACTCCTGCCCATTTGGTGACTCATGAACTAAAATGTAAATGGATTTTTACCCCTTAAAATGACTTTTTTAGGCTAAGGTATCTCATTAATAATTGTTCTTATATATCTTATATTTTTAACAAATCAAAAATCAACCAATTTAGCTTTGTAGATCTCAATTTATGGCCAAAATACCACTGACTGCACACAGATACACTTCAGGGATAGAATCATTACCTTGTCTTTGAAAAATTGCTAGAAATAATGGAGAAAAAATTAGTCATACACCCCTCATGAAAGCTTTACCAATATGAGTCTAGTTTCCAAAAAAAAAATAGATTTGGCTCAAAAGAAGTTCTATAGAAAAAGTTATACTCAAATTAGTACAAACTGATCAAGAAAGGGGATCAATTCAGGCATCTTGAGTTCATAGTTAGTTTTGAGCACCTTAAGATCATAAATGGGTTTTGGATCCTTCTAAAAAGTTGTAGATATATGTATTAAGTTTCATATAGAAGTGGAATCACTCATTTTTAAGTCTATAGATTGAGATATAGCAAAAACACCAAAATTGGTCCCAGCAAACTTTAAGAAAATTTTCTCCTAAGTCACTATTCGATCCCCAATCCATTTTTCTAAGTTAAAACAAAAAATATGTTTTCAAAAAGCTCATAAAATATAGAGAGATACTTAAACTTTGAGTTATTTGTGTTTAAGAGAAAAAAAAAGTCATCCTTATTAGGTAACTATGATAAAAGCTGACTTAGGAACTAGTGTCTGCACAAACTATCATCTCCATCCATTCCAAATAACTTACTAATTAAATTACAATTTTCAATAGTTGATGATGTAGGATGCTCATCCATGGAGATTATCAATGTATTCCAAATTTTTGTTGAATGACGAGAATAATGGTTTACGTTAACATTAAAGGAAGAATGAGAATTTTATATTGGAGTTAAATTGTTGTGCATATTTACTAATGGTGCCTAATGGATGAGTAACTTTATCCACCTTATGGTCTTGACTAGCAGTAGAAGTAGAACTCTAAGATAGTAGGACTTAAAAAGTTTTAGACTCTGCAAGAAAAAGTTAAGAACTCCAGGAACAATAGTCATCACCCTCAACTCAATTGCATGGCTAATTAAATTCAGAAACTATCTATTATATTCAATAAAATGAATATAGTGTATTCATAAAAATGAATACACTGTATTCATTCTATTGAAACTGAATACTTTAAACTTTGATAACTGATTATACTGTATAGTAAAAATTGAATTTACTATATTTAATTTTTGCTAACTAAATATTTTGTATTTGTAAAATTTAATACACTATATTCACTTTGTGCAAAGTGAATTTTTTTTTTCTGATTCACATTGCCAAAAGTGATTCAGGTGAGCAAACTTTAGTTAAAACTGAAAAATCAAACCAAACCAACTATTTTTTTTAAATTTGGTTCAATTTTTTGGTTCAGTTTCAATTTTAAAATCCCATCATGTTTGGTTTATACGATTTGGTTCATTTTTGAAAGGACAAATCTGAGAAATTAACGAACTGATATTTATATAAAACAGCATCATTTTGTATATTTGTTCAAAACACAACGTTTTAATTCACATTGTTTTGTATATTTATTCAAAACACACTATTTAGTATATTTTTGCAAAATGGCATCATTTTATTTTTTGAATTGATAATTTTTAAATTTTAGTTTTATTGTTAATTGAACTGAATTGATCGAGAATTTCTATTCGATTAGTGTTCGGTTATCTTAGATTTCGATTCGGTTCAATTGCCTAAAATTCTAAAACTTTGATGTTCGATTTTATCGATTCCATTACTCACCCCTAAAAGTTAATTTAGTGAAAACTGAGTTTACTGTATTCAATTTTTGCCAACTGAATATTATATATTCTAATAACTGAATAGATTTTATTCACTTTATAAAAAATGAATTATGTCTATTCATAAAATTGAATACACTATATTCTTTGTGCAAAGTGAAACACTTTTTTTTATTATTTTTTATGATTGTAAATAACTAAGTTTAGCAAATATCTGTCAAATTGTCAATTAGTATAACTCATTTATTTTCAAAATAAAAAATAATTTCTCATCAAATAAAAAATTAATTCAAGATAAGTTCCGCTAATTATATGAGTATCTTGTTACTTTTCATTTCTATTGCATTTTATGTAACATGTTAATAAAAAATATAAAGTAATAAAGTAGTAAGTAAAATAAAAATTTATTACTTAAATAATAGTTTGGTATTTTTAAGCCAAATATGCAGTAGTGTTTTCTATATAAAATGTTATTATAAATAAAACAATATAGCATATATTGAGAATATTAAAATAATTTCGAATCTTAAAATATAATAATGTATTTCATTTGAAAAGACACAATAAATATTTATATTAATGTCTTACTATTTCGATTTCTAATATCGAATTATGGATACTTTGATCATAAAGTTAATAACTTGAAATATTTTTTCACGGTAAAAAAAATATTCGTTTTGCTGAATGCGAATATAGTATATTCAATTTTCTTATTACACTATAATCAGATTACATAAATGGAATATAATCTATTCAGTTTTTGAAATACACTTTATTCAGTTTTCATACTACAGTATAATCAGTTTATATAATTCGATGTACTCTACTTGTAATTTTAATACAGTGTATGTAAAATCGAATACATTGTATTCGTAACACTAGTACACTATATCCATAAATTGATATTGCAATAGATAATTACTTAAATACTTTTTTACAATCAAAAAATAAAAATAATATACGGTGGTTTTTTTTGTATAAAATATTATAATAAATAAAACACTATAACATCTATTGAGAAGATTAAGATACTTTTGAATCTTAAAATATAATAATGTATTTTATTTGAAAAAATACAATTAAATGTTTATATTAATGTCTTACTATCCTAGTTTCTGATATCGAATTATGGATAATTTGATCATAGACTTAATAACTTGCAATAAAAAATTAATAAAAAATTATTCGCTTTGCCGAAAGTGAATATATTGTATTAAGTTTTCTTAATACACTATATTCAAACTACATAAATGGAATATAATCTATTCAGTTTTCAAAATATACTTTATTCAGTTTTCATACTACAGTCTAATCAATTTAAATAACTCGATGTATTCAGTTTTCAATTTTAATACAGTATATCAGTTTTTAGAATAAAATGTATTATGTTTTACTTGCAACTAAAAAATGTACATTTCATTTATTTATTTCAACCAATGAGACCTTAATAGATGAGTAACTTTATATACTTTATGATTACTAATGGTAGAAGTAAAACTGTAAGCCTTAAAAAGTTTTTACATTCGCAAGAAAATGTTGAGAAGCCTAAGAACAATAGTCATCCTGCATTTAAATGCATGGTTAAATGCCTTGAGGGTATATTGGTAAAATTAAAAAAAATATTTTTTTCAAGGGCATTTTTGAATTACTCAATTTGAATACTTTAGCAAAGTCAAAATGTTTATTTGTAGAATTATTGCCAACATTTTCGTAATGCATTGGAAAATGGTGCGATTCTTTATGTGCTTTTAGAAAGACTGATCCCTCTGACTCCATTACGTGAAATTAAAAACTAAAAAGCAAATGCAACGAAATTAAAAGTAATATTGGGGATTGCGGCGGATTGATTTTTTTTAATAGTAGGAATTAAAATAAGGGATAAATGGATATAGGTAATAATTTCACTATTTATAATGGGTTTGAATAAAATTTCAAAAGCGTTAACATGATTATAGGAACATTTGTATGTGCATATTTATAGAACATTTGATTTTAGGTGATTTATTTATCATAATTCTAGCAATTGTGATTTTTACCATATCTAGCTCATATTCTCATGTATAAATAGAGGTTGTATCTCTGTAAATATATATAGAGAAATGCACAATTCTTGTATCATTTTGGCTGATATGGTATTAAAGCCATAAGGCTTTTATTTTTAGATTTCTAAGGTCTCCATCTCTCTCTCTCTCTGAAACTTGTCTAGACCAGTTCTCTACCAAGCCAAAATGGAGAAATCTGAAATTTTCAAACCTATTGCAATGGTTTTGTTTAGCTCCAACTATAATCCTTAGGTTCAAGGAATAAAGAGTTTTCTAATAGGTCAGAAGCTTTGGCATATTGTTACCAAAGATATAACTAAGCGATCAAAAGAGAAAGATGAAACTAGTGCAAAATTCTCATAACACCTTAAGGATTGGGATAGTAAAAATCATTAGATTATCACCTAGTTCTGTAATACCTTTGTTTCATCCATTCATATTTAATTTGCAGATTATGACTCTACAAAATAAATCTGGGATTTCTTGGCTAATTGGTATCAAACTACTGGTCTTGCTCACTATTATCAATTATGGACTACTCTTTATGATTTGAAACAAGAAGCAGGTCAGCCTGTGAATGGTTTTCTTGCCTAGGTACAACTTATTTGGAATCAACAATCTCAAGCCAAAATTACTGAAGATTATCTTCATCTCATTCAAGTTATCATGGCTTTTTTACCAAAGTATGAGGCTGTTCGAGCATCTCTACTTTATCACAATCCATTCCCATCATTAGATACTGTTATTCAATAGATTTTTTTTGAAGAAACTCATCTCAATTTGGATAAAACTCCTTAATTTGACACAGCTCTTACAACTACTCAATCCTCATATCTAAAATCTAGCACACAAATCTTTAAGAATTGTAATCAAACTAGTCATACTTTTACTTATTACCCAACTGTAGAATGCAGATATTGTCATGGTTATAGTCATATTCTTGAACATTGCCCCACATGTCCTCCAAAACCAAAAGGTGGGACTTCAAATCTTAAGAACATCTCCAAGCCTAGATCTTTCTTCATCACTATTGTTACAGCTACAGAAGGTTCTACTGCCGTCACCATGAGTGACCTTGAGGCTCTACTCAAATAGGTTATATCTTTTAATATCTCTGCTGCCATGTCTACTACTCTGGGTAATTCTTATTGGCTATTTGACTCTGCCTGTTGCAATCATATGACCTTTGATCTTAAATGTCTGTCTTCTCCATAACCTATATCCTTCTTACCACCAATTCTTACTGCAAATGGTATAACTATAAACATCACACACACCGGTCATGTGTCTACTTCCAAAGTTCATATTCCTGACACCTATTATATCCCTAATTTAGCCTTTAATCTTATCTCTATTAGCTAGTTATGTGAAAAAGGACTAAATGTTATTTTTTTTCTCCACTTGATGTACAGATCCAAGATGCACACACAGGATAGATTATTAGGATAGGTTGCAAAGTGAGTCAATTTTTTGAGCTTACATCTTTACATCTTCCTCCATGATTTATATTTGCAACCATAATTCCCAATTCCTTCATTTATCATTGGCATCTTCATCTCGGTTAACCTTTAATTTCTCGAGGATTATTAGGATCCACTAAGTTTGAGTCCTTTAATTATTTAAATTGTCAGTTTGCAAAACAACCAGCATTGTCTTTTTTCTAATAATGTTAATAATTCTGACACTTTTTTTGGCTTAATTCACTCTGACATTTGGGGTCCTTCTTTTATACCCTCAATAAATGGTTTTTGTTATTTTGTGTTATTTATTGATGATTATTCTCGGTACACTTAGATATATTTTTTGAAACAACTTTCTGATTTACCCCATATTTATATGGCATTTGAAAATATGATTAAAACTTAGTTCTCTTATGCCATTAAAATTCTTCAAATAGATAATGCCATGGAATATCGAGATTCTTCTTTACTTCAATTTCTAAGTCAATAGGGCATTGTTGTTCAATGTTTTTATCCTCACACTTCTCAACAGAATGGGTGAGCAAAATGCAAGCATTGCCATTTTCTATATTCTGTTCATGCTATTTTTCTCTCTGCCTCATGTTCAGAAAATTTTTGGGAAAAAGCAGCGTTACATGCTATTTCTAATATAAATTATCTTCTTACCATAGTTCTACAAAATTTATCTCCTTTTGAAAATTTATTTAGATAGCCTTTTGACTATTCAATCCTTAAGCCATTTGGATATGTTTCTTTTGTTCTTTTACAACGTCATGAACATACCAAATTAGAATCGCATGCTCGTTTATGTTTTTTTCTTGATTATGGCATTAAACACAAAAGGCATTATTATTGGGATTTTATTTCCAATAAATTATGCATCTTTCAGCATGTTACCATTTGGGAAAATACAATAGTTTTTTCTCTTTCTAAATTTCATTACTCTATTAATACTGACTTTTTATTTTTCATCGATCTTTCCAATGAGTTATTCCTTAGTCATGCTATAAGTGATTTTGATGTTAGCCTACCTCTACTTACACCAGATGTTAATCCCATACCTGTCACTCCTCCTCTTTATCATTCTACTCGGGTAAAAGAAACTCTTAATTATCTTTATGATTTCCATTGTTACTCTATTACTGCAACCCTTTATGAGCCTTATTCTTATCATGAGGTAATTACTGACCCTCTTTGGTATCAAGCTATGATTGAAGAACTCCAGGCTTTAGAGAAAACTCATAATTGGGATTTAGTTGATCTTTCACCATTTAAAATCCCTATCGATTGCAAATGGATTTATAAAATCAAGACCCGATCTGATGGAACTGTTGAATGCTATAAAGCATGCTTAGTAGCAAAAAAGTACATTCAAGAGTATGGTATTGACTATGAAGAAACTTTTGCTTTGGTAGCTCACATAATATCTGTTCGTAGTCTTTTAGCCATCACTACATTTCAAAAATGGAAAGTTTTATAGATAGATGTCAAAAATGCCTTTCTTCATGGTGATTTACTTGAAGAGGTTTATATACATCGTCCTCCTAGTTATCATTCTCCTCATAAGGTTTGCAAACTTTGACAAACCTTATATAGATTGAAACAAGCTCCTTGGGCCTGGTTTGCCAAATTTAGTTCCACTATTACTCTTTTTTTTTATCTCTAATCCATATGATTGTGCATTATTCACTCACTGAACTGATCGTGGTATTATTCTTTTATTGCTTTATGTTGATGATAGGATAATCATATGAGATGATTTATTTGGTATTTCTGAGTTACAACATTCTCTCAATTAGCATTTTGAAATGAAAAACATTGGTTCACTTAACTATTTTTTGGGTCTTAAAGTTTCTCAATAATCGGATGGCTATTATCTCTCTCAAGGCAAGTATACATCTAATTTGCTCTCTCACATAGGCATCACTAATAGTAAAACTGCCCTAACTCTAATGGAGCTCAATTGTAAATTTACACCTTTTGATAGCACTCCTCTTGATGATCCTACTTTATACTGCCAACTTGTTAGGAGTCTTATTTATCTCATGGTCACTCGACTTGATATTTCGTATGTTGTTCATATGGTCAGCCAATTTATGTTCGCTCCTTGCTCAAATCATTTCTCTACAGTTTTTTGAATGCTTTGTTGTATCAAAGGTACTCTCTTTCATAGTTTACACTTTTTTGCTACCTCTTCTCTAGTATTATCTAGCTATTCTAATGTTGATTGGGTAGGTAACCCAATGGATCGACATTCTACAACTAGATATTGTTTCTTTTTAGGTGATTTTCTTATCTATTGGTATAGTAAAAAGGAGATTGTTGTCACATATTTTAGTATCGAGTCTAAATATTATGCTCTTGCTGATGCTACATCTGAGTTACTTTGATTCTGGTGGTTATTAACCGATATGGGTGTCACTCATTCTCAACTACTATACTTCATTGTGATAATAGAAGTGCCATCCATATTTCTCACAATGATGTGTTCCATAAATGTACCAAACACATCGAAATTGATTGTCATTTTGTACGTCATCATAACTCTCATGAAACCATATGTTTGATTCTTGTCTCCTCTACAGAATAAATTGTCAATATCTTTACCAAACCACATCTTCCTGGCCGTTTTCAAGATCTCACATCTAAACTCAAATTGGGATCTATGATGCCACCTTGAGTTTGAGGGGAAGTGTTAGCATGATTATAAAAACATTTATCTGTGCATATTTATAGGGCACTTGATTTTATGATATTTGTTTAGCATAATTCCAGTAATTATGATTCTTGCCATATCTGGTTCATATTCTAATATATAAATAGAGGTTGTATCTCTGTAAATATATATAGAGAAATATACAATTCTTGAATCATTTTTACTAATAAAAAGTATACAAATGCTCATAATATTTTTCTCAAAATACTGTTATCATTTATTTGTAGCAAAAATAACTTTAAAATAATAAAAATTGGTACAAAATGTCCATATAAATAACTTTTATTAAAATGGTATTGACATAACACTAAAATGATGAGAACACATGTAAAATATGCCATATTAATGGCACATTTTTTATGCCAATAAATATATTTTTAATAAATTAAAATAGAATAAAAATTAACATATTTTGTTGTAAGTCATTATGTCAGGTTTATTTTTCTAATTCTTAAGAGAGTCAAGTTCCCTGACAATATGCCATACCCAGGTCGGGCTTAAATATAAAAATGGTCTTCGATCATATTTCAAAGCCTAACAACATGGGTAGCTTTGAACATGTGCATCGTCAAATCAATATTGTTGTTTAAGGTCCAAATTTAGAGGGTGGTAAGAGTGAGCCAAGCATTGGGGTGTACTTAGCCCAAGGTAAGGTCATAATACTTCAAGAAAGAAGTTTCAAAATGGGTCAAATGAAGGGTGACACTAGCTCGACTATCAGCCTCATAAATGACTAAATTCTTTTTATCATTGAAGTCGAAGTCGGTAGTAATATAAGAGTTCGGAGCAAGCAATTTATATTGGGTTGTATCCCTAGGCAAACTTTTAAGGTTACAAGTTCAAAAGCCTGAATTATGGATCTAATGCTAGGAATGCAGGGGTTGGACCTTGGTGCTCTCCTAGATCTTAGAGGAAAGGAGTCAGAAGTTTCATTGGTAGGAGCGTTGGTGGGAGCGATATTGGTAGATTTGTGTATATTGTGGGAAGGAGCTTGAAACATAGAAAGTTCTACAGGCGTACTATCAGTGGATGATCTGTGAGCCGAAGTGCTAAGAGTGCTATCGTCTACTAAATTATCAGAAATCCTAACTTCGCTAGAATTCATTGACTCGCTCATCTTTTTGAAGATTAAATTGAAAATAAAAAACAATCAAGAAAAAAGGTTTAAGAGACTGGCCTGAGATTCTGAGATCATGGGTGAAAAAATTGAAGTAGAGAAGGATATTGCACCGTTAAGAGGGAAAAATGTGATAATGGCGAAATGAATAAGGTATTTATAGTAATGGCAAGTTGACCTTAGCCGTTGGAAGAGATGCGAAGGAACAGTGAAGATTTTACTAAAGTTTGTGAAATTAATTAGAGTAAAAATTGGTATGCGAAGCTCAAGGAAAGTAATAATGATCATTATGGCAATCGCGGAGATCGAAGGTACGTTTTCTCTGCAATTGCTGCTAGCACAAAATTGAAGCGTCTCCTCGTTTAGCTAGGCTGTCATAGCTATGTGGCTTTGAGCTTGTGTTCGGTACTTTAAGCTTGACATAAATATCTCTAACCTTGGGAGGGACTTATGATAACCAAACTGGACTTCTTGCCCAGTACCATGGTCCCGTCTAGAGCTCAGAGTCCATATCGGGATCTTTCCTGTCTGGCAACGCTTCCCATTCTAGAAAAAATTCCTATTTCGGTGAGACTTTACTCCCAATATGACTCATTTGATCATCAGGATTCCTAACCAGCAAAAGACACTTACACTTGTAAATAGACAATATGATCAAGTATAGGCTATCTCTTAGCAATTTTACTAAAAACATCCCATTACACCCTTTACTGACTTTACGGTCAGAGTGTCCCCCGTCGGACCTTTACCGGTACTCTTCTATTTTCAGGTATCATTGAAGCAACCATTGTACCAATTAGGATTCCATACCAGCCAGATAATTCTGAGCTGTTATCACAAAATAACTAATATTAACATTTTAGTACCTTAGAGAAAACGTGAGCAGCATTTTCATACCTTTTTCCGAATTCGACTTTAGGTCTTTTGTACCTATTAACTCAATTTGGATAATTTCTAGTTATTTTTCAATGGATATTAATTTTTGTCATGATTTTTGAATTTAATTTTATTCATCTTAATATTTAGAAATATCATTTGATTATAAATATATTATTTTAATTTTGTATTATTTATTTTGTTTATATTTTGAAAAATATTGATGAACATATATATAGATATCAGCAATAAGATTTGGAATATATAAGAATAATGTGACATTAATTTAAAACGAGTATAAATAGAATTGGAATATTTTAACTAATAAATAAATTTAAAAATGGATATAGTATTTGTGCGGGTAATCTACCAGCTCTAACTAATTGTATTAGATAATTTTGTTAGGGTTAATTTTCATTGCAAAGCAGACTTCAAACTGTTTGCATTCTTAATCGTAGCAATTTTATGCAGTTATTATAGGTCCCTTATTCAATTATTCCATCCTTGTCCCTTTAAGTGATCTATTTATTTTAATACTTGGATTAAGAAAATGATTTGCAAATCTTGATTTTATAAAAAAATATATTAAAAATTGGTTAAATTGTCCATTTTTAATTATTAGTATTTTATTTAATTTTTATATGATCAAAATTAAATTTATCTTTTATTAGATATAATAATATATAATAAATAAAATAAATATATAAATTTAATTGTTAAATTTTATAAAAATATATTTGAAGTGAAACAAAATTAAATGATAATATTGACCACTTAAAATGGAACGGTGAAATATTTCAACTTATTTGATCTTATTTTGTAGTATAAGATACGTTTGGGAGATAAAAAAAAAACTTAATAAGATGTGACAAATATAAAGAGAAGCAGGAAGTTTTGTAAGAGGCAATTTTCCTTTAACAAGCATTTAACTATCATTTATAAGAAAGATATATTTTTCAAGTTTTAATTTAGTTTTTCAACATTTAGATGGCTTTTTTAAAGGTTTAATATCTAAAATATTTCTGAACATATATTTATTTTTATAATTGGTATTTCAACTTTAATTATATTTAAATCACCACTTTAATTTCAAATAATCATCATAATTTATCACCTGACAGATTGTATTTTTTTTTGTTGAAGTAGGCTGAAATGTGAAATTATCGTAATCAGCGAGTTTGATAGGTTAAAAAATGTCCAAAAATCTAATGTTATTAAAACCGGACCGGATAAAGAACCAGCAAGACTGTGGATTCGTGATTTGACCGATTTAATCGGATTTTTCCTATTTTTAAAATATTATCAATTATTATGATTTTATAAATACTATTGTATAAAAATTTTAAAAATATTCATCAAATATTAAATATATGTCACAAATATCCTAATAATAAATTATAAAACATAATTTCAATTTTATTATTACAAGTGATTAATTATGAATTTTTGAATATCATATGTTAGAAACATAAAAATGCAATCATATCATGACAAAAATTTCTTGTTTAGATAATGAAGCAAACACAGAAAATATTAACCTTGCATATATGAATATAAATATATTTAATTACAATAAATATAAATAGATAATAAATATATTAAATTATTAAGCGACATCATATTAAAATTTTATTATTTATTTATTTGAAAAAATTAGTATTTTAAATTTTAAAAATGTCACTTAATAATTTAATACACTTATTATTTATTTATATATGTGTGTGTATGTGGGGGGGTTACGAGGGTGAAAATATCCAAAAAAATTATGATTTTGTATACTTTTTACCCAAAAATTCAATTTTGTTCGGTTCTCCGATTCAATTCAAATTTTTATCAATTCGGTTTTAAATAGTTAAACCAATCAGCTGGCCTATCGATTCGCGGTTCAACCGGCCCGGTCCCATTTTAATAACATTACAAAAATCCAAAATCTAAAAAATGGAGAAAACATATCAAGCAAATTAATCTTACCTGCATCCCCGTCCACAATTCTAGAAATCCAAAAATTGCATCCAAACTTAACCAAATTGTTAAATGAAATGTCTATTAAGCAATTCAAAAAGCCGGGTAATCTAAACTTTGCTAAGGAAATTAAGAAATTCAAATAGGAAATAAATTAAAAAAAATCAGTAACTACAATAAAAACTAATAAAAACTGTGGAGTAAAAATTAATAAACAGGCTGAAAATGACTTGAAGAAAATGGATGGTATCAACTAATATGCAGAGATGGAACAAAGTTAAAACATATTGAGTGCGTTTACTTACAGAAAATAATTTTTCATTTCTTATTTTCTTAGAAAATTGGAGCATTAATTTTCTATAAAAAATTTAAAAAACGCTTTCATTTATTAACAACTAAAAAATTGAAGTATTTATTTTCTATATATATATATATATATGTATATACATATATATGTATGTATATAAGCATACACACACATATGTGTGTATATATATATATATATATATATATTTGTACATATACACATACATATATATATATGTATATATATTACATATATACATGTAGGTATTTGCATATATATATATATATATATATATATATATATATATATATATATATATATATATATATATATATATATATATGCGTGTGTACGTATGTATGCATGTACTATATATATATATATATACATACATATATTTATGTATTTATATATATACAAATACATACATATATATGTGTTAAAATTATTTATTAATTTATTAATTTTTTATTTTATTTTATTTTAAAAAATTAAAAAATTTATTTTTTATTTTAAAAAATTAATTAAAATAAATATAATATTTATTTTTTATTTTTTATTGAAACAGTTTTATGTAAGCAAACAGAACTAATGAGTTTCAACGAACTTGGAGAAGGAAAGTAGAAAAACAATAAACCCAAAACCACAATAGTATAAACCTAAAACTGATCATAATCAAGAACATGGATGGTATTTTTCTCATCAGTTCCATCTCCTTGCACCTGCGTTTTCTCCTTCTAGCCCAACACCCTTATTTCGCACCGTCGATTCTTCACCAACCACCGCTAGCAACTCCTCCCTCCTTTCTCTACAACGCGCACCAGTATAGCAGCCTTGACTGCTATATTTCTTTCTTTGGCAGCCATCATGCCTCGCCATTTCCTCTTGCTGCCGACCACCACACCCCCACCATGAACGAAGACTGAGAAGTGAGATCCAATTGCTAAAATTTTGAAAAATAGAGGAAAATAAGAAGAAGATAGATTTTGGGTTTAGGGATTTAAAAATCCATGATTACAATTTTGGGGTTAAAAGTTTGGAATTATGCCACATGTCAAACATGTATAGGTTCTTTTTCACATAATCAACGCATGTTTATCCTGTAGTAAAACAGTTATGTACTTCATTTTTTAGATCATAAATTATGATGATTACTGAAGTTAAAGTAGTGATCTAAACACGGTTAGAGTTTAAGTACTAATTATAAAAATAAATATAAATTCAGAAGGTGTTTAAGGTATTAAAACATAAAAAAAAAATAGACGCTGGAAATAGTTGCTTGTAATTTAACAAAAACAAAGGTTAAATAAATAAAACTCTTTACTTATATATATATATATATATATATATATATATATATATATATATATTTTTCAATTTTTTTTCTATTTCTCTCTAAAATTTACATAAAATAATAATTTAAAATATATTTAAATTATATTTTTATTTTATACCTTAATTTTTTATATTTTTCTATAAAATTTATGTAGTATTTTAAACTAAATTTATATTATATCATTCTCTTTAATTATATAACAATATTTATGTATAGTATACAATTAACTTATATATATATATATATATATATATATATATATATATATTGGTGTTCATATTTTACTTAATAGCATTTAATTACATTATTATCCAAAATTTTATTTGAGTTAAAATTAAACATATTAATTTTCAATAAATATCAAATATATTTTATAATATTAGCTATTAATTTATAAAATATGAATTTTAGCTAGTAAATTATGTTTATTTTGTAATTTTTATATTAAATTACTTTACATATTGAAAATTGAATTAAATTTTATGTAATTTTTTTATCTAATTTTATGTTATAAATTTTAATGGTTAACCAAATAAAAAAAATAAAACCGATGAATTGATTAACCGAATGTAATTGACTAATTAATGATTATTAATTTTAAAAAATCAATATTAATAGACTAATTAATTTTTTTGTTTATGTAACGGTTAATCGGTCCACGCTCATCCCTACAAAATGGGATAAAACACCCAAATCATATAATCCAATTACATCTAAAAATATCACACCATCAGAATTAGAAATTACACTATAAGCCTACACATAAATAAAAAGATTTCACAAAACACACCAAGTATTCACACGATGCGCTCACCTCAAATCCTTGCAATTTCGTTTGAACTCAAAGATACATAACTTAATGGAGATCTTTATTTCATGCTTACTAAAATTCCAGAGAACCAAAAATATCACTTTTAATTAACACCTTAGAAATTTTTAATTTACTTGAAAAAAAAAAAAAGAAACTATGGGCCATGGGCTGCAGTTAAATTTGAAAAAAGACTGGGTTAAAATGATCCATCAGGTCATGCTTAAGCCTACCCACTGGGCCTGGATCATTTCTTTCATTTCCCTTCCTACCTATTCAATTGGCAATGGTTTTTGCTCCTTTCCTTTTTCTTTTTTGTTTTTATTTCTCTTATTGCTTTGAACGAAAAAGCATATTACCTTAATCCATACAATTTATTTAAATCGAATTTAGACAAAAAAAAAATTTGAATATTTCTTATTATATTTTCGACAGTTAGCTATGAGTATCGTTTTCCTTAAATAAGAATTTTTTTATAGTGTCAATGAATATAGGATTAACTTGAATTTAGGAGTCGATTTTCCAGAAAGACAAATTTTAACGATATTTTATGTATTAAAGCATTATTTTATAAAGAAGTAAAAGTTAAATATAAATTAATTATATTTTATAGAAATAATTTGTGTGGTGATTTTCACTTGGACAATTAATCTAGTATCCCTATAGCACTTGAAAAGTGTCCTTTTCCTTCGTATCCAATGAATCGAGAACGTGCAACACGATTTACGAAACGACAAAATCTTTTCAATTCTTGAAACAAAAATAGTCGTTTCTTTTCTCCTCTTGTTCTCCAAATTATTATATAAATTTGATCGAAAAAAAATATAGTAGTGATTGATATGCATAAATGCCAATATACTGTTGATTTGGTGTATGAAATTTCTCTAAACCAATCCCGTATAGAAAAGAATTTTCCTTTGAAAGAATTTAAGAGATGGGAGTGAAAACAATGGATTGCTAGGGCGATAGGAGGCAGCAAAGGCAAAAGACAAAAATGGAAGTGAACCAAGCATATCAACTTCGAGAAACAAGACACCTCAAACTACGAGAAATTCCGAAATACGTCAACAATTTTTGTTTGTTTTAACGACTTTGGCTGATTGATTGAACGAGTCGCAAGTGTCTTCTTTTTTACTCGAAATTCATCGAACCAAAGGAGTACTTTTCGGCGTACAATTTGCTGCTAAATTCTTGATCAATACCCTGTATGTAACGTAGCTATTTTCTATCCATTAATTGACTCTATTTAATTGACCAAATAAAACCAAATTGTTCATTTGTTTCAATTGACTATTGAATTTTTGTTTAATGATTCTACTAAATAAAAATTACGATATATATATTTCTTTTTTACTTTATTTATATATATAAACCACCGAAAGCTAAATTTTTCTAGCCAACACCTAATTATAAATACAGAAAATTTTAAATTCTATTCATTCGAGTGATATTTATAATTGTAATGAATTATTATTAGGGGTGTGCATCAGTCGGATTCGGATGAACCTGATCCGAACCCGATTAATCCGAAATTCAAAATTCTTATATTTCCTTCATCAGACCCTACCCTATATAAATATCGGATCCCTATCCAATTAAATCTCCTTTTTCGGGTTCCGACCCCAATAACCCAAATTTTATTTTTTTAATTTACATATTTAAATTAAAATTCTAAATTAATACAAATAAATAATATTAAATACCATAAAAATATTTTAAAAATACAACAAACTAACAATTTCAAAATTACATTAAATATATATTATATATTAATTAATATTGTAGAGAAATTAGTTTTTTTATTTATATATTTAAAAAATTGGATTGTTCGGTCGGATTCGGATTAGTCGGATTTTCACCCGACCCAAAATATACCTAATATCAAAAATCGAAACGACTCCATTAACCCGATTAATCCCACCTAAATTGATTGGTTCGGTTTGGATTGATCGGATCGGTTCGGTTTTTGCACACCCCTAATTATTATATCTCTCTTATAATATATAATTTTGATTTCAGTGACTAAAAAATCTCTGCGGATGTTGCTGGGGTCATGCCTTGACCTCAAAGCACGCGAGTGGCACTATGACTTGGGTAAGTTTAAGACTCCCGAAGCCTGTAGTAAACACATCGAGTAGAATTGAACATGCAGGCACTCTTAATGTCACAAATCTAATCAGTCCATGGCTCTTAAATTTATACACCTCTAACCATGTTATATAGTTATTCAAACTAAAAAGCATTTACTTTTAAATTTATTTCGAACTTCTTATGTATTCTATTTCATAATATAATTTAATAATTAAATTTAATGTTAAAAATATCAAAATAATAAAATAAATTTAAGGCGTTATACAATATGCTACATTAGAAAAAGTAGGATGCATAGAGATTAGCTGTAATTCAAAGGTGACGTGTGTATTAAATTCTGATTTCAGCGACTGAAATTTCTGTGGACGTCCATGGTATATGATGCGTCGCCATTTAAAAGCTACACAACCCATAAATCTAAATTGCATATATTATTCCTTTGGGTTCCACGAAGCACTCGCGGTGCTCTCCGCGTGGGTTTCTGTTTTCTCATTTTACACACGTTATTAGGATGTGGTTTTTTGCACATGTCACCATATGATAAATTAATTATGCTATCCAAATGCAGTGTTCAAATATGATCTAACCCATTTAATCCAAATCATTTAATTAATTTTTTTATTGAATTATTATAATGCATATAATCCATTCAAAAATTTAAAATATATTTATATGGATTATGGGTTATTGTATAACCCAATCATCTAATTCATTTTTTTTTCTAATAATCCAATCTAAAGTGAGAATTTTGTTTAACCAAACCTTTTTACATAGGATTAAATCAACGTCAAAAATGCTGAATTAGTTTGATAATTGAATCTACTTAAATGTAACAGTAACCACATGCATTTCATGTACGAATAAACAAAAAAATCGAAAATATGGTTAACTGTAAAAAATATAAATATGAAAAATTTATAATTTATATTTTTATAAGATATACAATTAACATAACTCGTACAATCTAATTAAACAAACCAATCCAATATAAAAGTTTCAATTTATAATCCAAATGGTTTGAATTGGGTTCAAACCATTTAAAATTTTAGACATGTTGGATGGAAAATCAATTGCAATCCCTCCAACCCATCTTTGAACAACCTACCAGATAGGAATAAATATTTTCTAGGGAGGAATAGATTCTTTTATAGTTTCCTATTTTACGGAAAATGTACTATACTTCATATTACATGATGAAATATTTTTCTAATTTTGATATTTGTCTCACAATTTATAAATAATTGTTAAATTTATTATTTTTTTATAATTTTTAAATGATTTTTTTAACTAATATTTAAAAAAAATTTGAAAATATAGTATTTATCAGAAAATATTTAAAAAAATGATATTTTTTTTACAAAATACGGCATTTTATTGCATTATAGTAACAGAATGGCCTCGAAATCTTTCTCTCACAATCTATAGATACAATCCGGCACTGCATTATCTAATATGGCCTCGCAATCTTTGAGAACGCAGCATCATGATGCGTTATTCATGAAGAAAAATGTGCCCGGCTTACTCTTTCTCGAGGCACAATGATATGTATTAGATGGATTGAACATAAAGGTAAAGAGTAGCAAATTGAGTTACTTTTCCCCAGCAATATACAATTTTACTTTCCTTATACATTATTATTTTGTATATCTTTACTAGAGAATAATAATGATGATTTAACCTATCGGATTAAATTAGGAAATTACAAAAACCGATTCGATCTTATCAATTCAAACCGATACATTTGGATAAAGTTAATTGGGTTGTTAGGATCGGTTCGATTATTGGTGTAGGTATTAATCATGTTTACCCGACTAACCTAAATTTTTAATATATAAATAAAAAATTATAATTTCTCCACAATATTAATTAATATATAATATATATTTAATGTAATTTTAAAATTGTTAGTTTGTTGTATTTTTAAAATATTTTTTATGATATTTAATATTATTTATTTGTATTAATTTAGAATTTTAATTTAAATATATAAATAAAAAAAATTAATTTCAAATTAATCAGATTGTTCGGGTCTGGATCCAAAAAATATCGGATTATTTGAGTATGGATCCGATATTTATGTAGGATAGAATCGGATAAGAAAAACATGTATTAATCGAATTTCGGGTTAATCGGATTTGGATCGGGTTCACCCTAAAGCCAACCGATGCACACCCCCTAGATTCAACATTCAAAGAGTGCATGAACTCCACATTTTGCATACCAACAAAACAATAATTTAGAGTCCTGTTCTTTTGACATGCCCATAAATGTTGAATTCATTTTGCTATTTATAGAAATAATATTATATAATAAATTGTATCATTGTATTAAATATAGTCCTTCTCCATCTCAAATTCTCTATATATATTATCAATTTATTCTTTATTTATTAGTTTTAGTGCGTATTTTTATAAATAATTATAAAAAATAAAGAATTATAAACCTAACAGATTATTAATTTAGACCTAATTAATAAAGAATTATAAACTTAATTAATAAAAAAGGTTTAATATGCAATTTTGCTCCTAAAATTTTTCAAAACAAGTAATATTACCTCTAAAATTTATTTGCGTGCAATGTTTCTCGGGATGTTTTAAAAAATGTGTAATGTAGCCCTTACCCTAATATTTCTGTCAATTTGAGTGAAAATTGTGAGTTGATCACTTACGTGGGATGATATCTGGACATCAAATGATACGTTTACGTAGACAATTGACTGACGATTTTAGATCAAACTGACAGAAATATTAGGATATGAGCTACGTTGCACATTTTTGAAAATATTCGAATGAACATTGCACGCAAGTAAATTTTAGGGGTAACATTATTCTTTTTGAAAAACTTTAAAGGTAAAATTGCAAATTAGGCCAATAAAAAATTATAAAAAAATAATCTATTACTCTTTTCATTTCTTTATATGTGATTTTTTTAACAAAATTTAAATTTTTTACTAAATTTAGATCTAATTAATACTATATATATATATATATATATATATATATATAAAGTCAAATTACGTAATTTAATATTAAATTTATATCTAAATTAATATTTTTTAAATTTTATGAAAATAATAAAAATGGCAAGTAAAAAAAAAGAGTATTAAAATATAATCTAATATTAAGGTATAAAAATTCAATTGAAAGTTTTTATAATAAACAAACTAAATGTAAAAAGTTGGCAGATTACATAAAGATTTTGCCTTTTGAAATTGGGAAATGATTTGATGCACCCATCATTATTATTCTCTGTTGAAGATATATATACAATATAATAATGTAGGGATGACTAAAAAAATTAAAAATATGAATAATCATAAAATTAATTTAAAATTAAATTAATTTTTACGTTTAATCAATTCGATGAATTTAATTATGATTTTTAATTTTTATATTTTAGATTTTTAATTATAATGTAAAATATCGATTAACTGTTACTATACTATTAATCGATATATATATATATATATCTTAATTTTTTTTATATTTTTTATAAAATTTATATAATAGTTGAAACTAAATTTATATTATATTATTCTTTTTAATTTTATAATAATATTTATATGTATTATCTGATTAACTTTTATATATGTTATTTTCTATCATATATTGGTGTTCATATTTTATTTAATAGCCTTTAATTATATATATTTTTTTATATTTTAGAGCTTATGTTATAACATTTAGTATTATCCAAAATTTTATTTAACTTAGAATCAAGTATATTATTAATTTTCAACAAATATAAAACATATTTTATAATATTAGCTATTAATTTATAGACCATGAATTTTGACTAGTAAATTATATTTATTTTGTGATTTTTATTTTGAATTATTTTGCACATTTGAAATTAAATTGAACTTTATCTAATTTTTTATATAATTTTATATTATAAATTTTAATGGTTAACCAAAAAATATTGATTAATTAAATCGAAAAATTAAAATTGATAGACTGATTAATCGAATGTAACGGACTGATTAATAATTAATGATTTTAAAAAATCGATATTGATATATTGATTAATTTTTTACTCATAAATCGATTAACCAGTCCATATTCACCCCTATAATAATGTATAAGGAAAGTAACAATTGTATATTACCGGCTAAAACTAACTCAATTTGTTATTCTTTACGTTTATATTCAATCCAACTATACATATCACTGTATCTTGAGGAAGAGTAAGGCGGTCACAATTTTCTTATTCTTGTCTTCATATAAATATACATATAAAATGTGTTTTAAAAAATTATCCGACCACATCAGATATTGCAGCGTTGGATTGCATGTTCAGATCGAATAGGGACCACATCATTCTGACATTATAATAATGCAAAATGCTGTATTTTTGTAAAAAAAAAAAATTAAATTTTTAAATATTTTCTGATAAATATTATATTTTCAGTTTTTTAAAAAATATATTATTTAAAAAAAATTCCCTTTTAAATGCATGAAGAAAAAAGAAAGTAAATTGCGAAGGGGAAGAAGACAAACCCAAGAGCTAAGGAAGTTTAGGATGAGAGGGTTGGAAATTGAATTGCCATGCGAGTGCGACATTTATGCTGTCTTATGTAGGGCCCACGTCACGACGAAGTGGCAAAAGTTTTGACTATTTTTAGTGAAGTGCTAACGGCTGAATACTTTAACCACAATAATTATAATAAATTAAAGAAGATCTAATCTTATTTTGACCCCTAATTTTTTTTTTTTCAAAATGTCAATGTAATTTTATATTAATTTTAACTTATTTTTTAAATAAGTCCCTTTGATTTTTTTTTTCAAAAAAGACAGAATAAATAAATATTAAGGACAAAAACATAATATCATTTTGGTTTCCTTTTCCTTCACGGATACACACATGCTTGCTAGGGGTTGGAGTAGTGTTTATTGTGGATGGGGGAATGCACTTCTTCAGCAGAAGAATTGACGCTGTGTGCATATTTTATTTGAAAATGGCCAATGAGGGAATAAAGTGGTATCAATTCTTTTGTGGGATAATGCTCTATGATTTCATCCAAGAACCAATGTTTAGCCATTTTTACAAAATATCACATGGTTACATTGATATTTTTCCATTTGAAATATCTTGGTTGCTACATCTAGGCAAGAGGTAAAAAATAAATTTGTTTGGGGCCAAATGTACATGTGATGATTTTTATGGGGCATACATAATTTGCACTAAATTAAACTCATTGTTGAGCCAAATCAGAAAATCATGTTCAATTTTTATTTTTTTTGCCCATTATCACCTAAAATATATTTTTCCATTTGTTTCTGCAATAAATATATATTGCAACATTATGAACTTTTACTTTAATTATAAAATTATAAGAAAAAAAAAATAGAAGAAGATCATACTGGTTAAAGTATGGTTAATTTTACTCATTGTCACTCAACTTATTTTTAAATAATACAAAAATAACTAAATAATTTTTCATGATAAAATTGTCACTGAACTTAGCAGTATTTTAAACAAAAATCATAATAATTGATTTTCGATTAAGATATATCATCGTCAGAGTGCTGACGTGGCATGCTATATGTGCACAAGTAGCCGACGTGCAGACCACGTGTACATAAGTAGTTGACATCAACTAATAACATGGCATGCCACGTGTGCAACACTCCAGTGATAGTTTCCACCAAAAACCAGTTATGATAATTTTTGCATGAAATACTGTTAAATTTAGTGATAATTTTGTTACGAAAAATTATTTAGTTATTATTGCATTATTAGATTTAGGTTGAGTGATTATTAGTGAAATTAAACCGTCAAATTATTATAAATTAAAAGTTGATTTTTGAGCAAATTGGTCTTTATTGTCAAAATATTTGACTGTCAAATTCAATATTTAACCTAATTTTACTTGATAGATAAAGATGAATTGAAATTATAAAAGAAGGGAGATTAATTGGGACTTCTAATAATAATCAATTAGATTTTATCTTGTAAGAACAAAACTTTGCAGTTATTCGGTACTTATTGTAATTTTCTTTGTTAATAACATATGAGCATTATAAATGAATGGTGTAATTTGAATTTTTTAAATAACTAATTAAAAAGTTAAAATGCTTAAGAGCCAACCCGTTATAACTTTGATATTTGGAATTTTAATAAATTCCATTTTATGTATAGTTTTATAAATATTTTGGCCGGTAAATATTTCAAGCATCATGCCACCAAACCAATCTGATTTTGTAGCTAAGTAATGAAATTTCCATTATTTTGACTTAGCATTTCAATAAGAAAATTTTATTAACTTACAAATAAGAAATTGTAATAAGTAAAATAAATTGGTTGAAAAAAAGGTAAAATAATAGTTAATATATGAATAAATGACGATCTATGGTTTGCTATCCACGAAATTCACAGTAATTTTTTCTAGTGCTCGTCAGTAAATTAAAATTAAAGATGTACAAATTGAGTTTGATTCCCATTTTGTACATTTATTACATTTATTGTTATATAACGCATATACTCATCTCTTATAACAAAAAAACAGATTTGATAAAACTGGCAATTTGTCCACTGATTTCAACACTACCAACAATTTCCAAAACATATATGCATGTACTGTAGCCAATAAAGTTTGTACGTAGAGAAAGCCAGGGTAAAGACAAACTACAAATTCTTGAATAAATTTGATTATTTTTATTAATTTTCAAGAACTCGATAATCAATGGAATAGAGAATACATACGATGGATGATCTTGATTCCCATACCTGATCTCCACGTGCCTAAACCTTCCTAGCCAGATCAATAATCTCCCTACACCTAACGCTAACACTTTTTTATTTATTTATTTTTTTTCGTAAACTTTTTATATAAACCTCCAATTTCACTAAATCCAACTATCTCTCAATTTCTTTGCTTCATACTTCTCTCCCTCTTTCATTTTGTAACCATGCAAGCGTCTCTCTGCTTCCTTACAACCCCTGCCTGCCTACATTCAAGCCCTGAACTTCACTCTCATATTAAACAAAACCAAACCAAAACCCCATTCATCACCTCCAAAATCCTAATTGATTCCCCCAAGAAATATTTTTCTTTGAAACCGTTACAGCTACCGCCGCCGTCTAGGTCTCTGGCACCGCCATTATTGGACCCTGAACCTCCACAAAAGACCGAATACCCAGTCGATTTAAACCCGGTTCAAAGGGTTGCAGCTTTTGCTTTGGACAAAATTGAGGGCTTACTATTGTCATTAGAAAGAACCCGGGTATTGCCTAAAACAGTTGACCCGACAGTTCAAATTTCAGGTAATTTTGCTCCGGTTCAGGAGTGTCCGGTTCTCCACGGACTGGAAGTTGTGGGCCAGATTCCGGACGGCTTACGTGGAGTTTACTTGCGCAACGGCGCTAATCCTGTGCATGCACCCACAGGTGGACATCACTTGTTTGATGGTGATGGTATGATTCATGCAGTTACCTTAGGATCTGGGAACCGAGCCAGCTACAGCTGCAGGTACACTCGAACAAGCCGGCTCGAGCAAGAAATTGCATTGGGCAGGTCCGTTTTCCCCAAGCCGATAGGTGAGCTGCATGGACACTTGGGATTGGCTCGGCTCATGCTGTTCATGGCTCGAGCTGGTCTCGGATTGGTTGACGGATCACGAGGCGGTGGCAAATGCAGGGCTGGTTTACTTCAACGGTCGATTATTAGCCATGTCGGAGGATGATCTTCCTTATCATGTGAGAATCAACGGCGACGGTGATCTGGAAACTGTCAGACGGTTCAGCTTTCACGATCAACTTGATTGTCCTATGATTGCTCACCCTAAAGTGGACCCTGTGACCGGAGAATTGCATGCACTGAGTTACAACGTAACAAAGAAACCGTACTTGAGATACTTCAAGTTTGACAAGAACGGGAAAAAGTCACGTGACGTCAGCATTTCCTTAAACCAGCCAACTATGATCCACGACTTCGCGGTGACAGAAAATTTCGTGGTAATCCCAGATCATCAAGTGGTGTTCAGGTTATCCGAAATGATCCGGGGCGGGTCACCCTTAATATATGATGAACACAAGAGTTCAAGATTCGGAATTTTGTCAAAAAATGAAGTGAACGAATCTAGAATACAATGGATTGATCTTCCTAATTGCTTTTGCTTCCATTTATGGAATGCATGGGAAGAAATTTCGGACAATGGGGATAAAATCATAGTGGTTATCGGGTCATGCATGGACCCACCTGACTCCATATTCAAAGAATCGGAGACACCGGTTAAAAGTGAATTATCCGAAATCCGGTTGAACATGAGCACCGGAGAATCAAGTAGGACAGAGGTTGTGTCGGGGATGAACTTAGAAGCGGGGCAAGTGAACCGGAAACTTGTGGGTCGGAAGACCCGGTTCGTGTACATGGCAATAGCAGAACCATGGCCAAGGTGCAGTGGAATAGCAAAGGTAGATTTGGAGACAAAGGAAGTGAAAAAGTATATGTACGGAGAAGGGAAATATGGTGGGGAACCATATTATGTGGGGAAGGATGAAGATGAAGGGCACATAATAGGATTTGTTAGAGATGAGGAAAAAGAAAAGTCAGAAATGGTGATAGTGAAAGCAAGAAGCATGGAGCAAGTATCTTCGGTGAGGTTGCCCGCTAGAGTTCCTTATGGTTTTCATGGTACTTTTGTTACTGAAGATGAATTAAGAGCACAAGCTCTTTAATTTATTAAACCCTGATTTCTGTTCAGATTTGTTTATATCACTTTATAAGATGTAATTAATTAATGATAATTACGTATATATATAATATAATTCATAATTAAAGTTTTATTTATATAAAGATAAGTTGGATTTTCAATTTTAATTTTTTAGGAAAGAAAAAACCAAAGGGAATTAATGGTCGTCTTTCGGTATTATGTATATTTATTTACGTGTAGTGGTCTTATTGGCGGAAGAGCTGAAAGTACCTCTAACCCATTCAATACATTTAATGAATTTTTTCCAATTTGCAGTTTCCAATTTGTCATATATATTGAAGTACGGATAAGCAGATAGCATTTTGCCGGTTATAAATATTTTTAGTCATTTCTAATTTTAGATAATGATATAAAAAATTTACAGTTAATTATAATTTTATTGTAGTTGACACTTGATAGTATGTAATTTGATTAAATTCAATATGTTTCTAATTTCTTTACCTTTCTTTTTCACGATTTAAACAACGTGGAGTCTAATCTAAAGTCGCTCCACTGCTTCCTTTTTCTTAAACTGCTCTTTTCTTTTTTCTTCGATACATCATAATCACCTTATTAACACCGAAAACAAAGCTAGGTGATCCTAATTAATTAATTAATTTCCTTTCATTTCCAACTGTGTTTTTGTTTTCCATACTTATAAAGATTGTCTGCTTTCAGCTAATACACGTCAATATTATCCTTAAGCACATGTATGAAAGAAAATCTGTTATATTTAAGACCGAATTAAAAGGAAATCGTAATATGTGAATTATATAAATGAGGGTATTTTACGATATTTTATTTAAGTTACATTAATTAATTAAGTGATAAATAAAATGTATCACCAGTTACAAACCTCTGAAAGGACCACATGTGTTGCGCATAAAAGCCCCGACAGCAATTTAGGATGTCATTAGAAACATTTATCGGCATGTTATGTTACATATCATATCATTGGTGCATTTGGATGCCAATTCACAAATAAATCAGCTAATGCTTGTCCACGCCCCACAAATTTCAAACCCACAAATTAATTGGTTAATGCTACTCCACCTCATACATTAATCTTGGATTCTCGATTGACAATTTTTTGGCGTTATTGTATCGTCAACTTTCACTCTAATTAACTCTTTTTTTTTTTTGCAAAATTTTCTCCAGATCCGATTTAAACAAATTGTACGGACTAAAATATGTTTTAATCTTTTCAAAAAGGAAAAAAAAAACTTTTTCTCTTTAGATAAATATAGAAGTTGATTGATGAAAAGGATTTTTGCTTTCTATTTCGTATAAAGTTAATAAAAATTAGGATAATGACTGGTACGACAGGTATACGTGGTTTCCTTAAATGAACTTCAAGTTTTCTTTCATAAAATAATCATGAAGATAGAGTGATTGAACGGTGGTGGTGTCCCATACATTGCCCTTTTTATTATTATTTTTTTCTTATTAGTTGACATTGCTTATGAAATTTAATTCTTTTTAAATCAAGAGTTGACGAAACAAAAGCCAAAATCATGTATTCTGACTAAGCATTATACAAATTTGACTTACTATAATATCAACTGTAACTATTAATGATTCCCGCAAAGGAAAAAAAAAAGTTCAAGAAAAGGCCTTTCCCACCACCTCCGTCGAAAATTAGGAATGCTTCTTTCACAACCCAATTCTTATAGCTAACGACTCAAAATAATTAAGAGAGTCTTTGGTTTAAACATCCGAAGTACTATTTTGAATTTAATCGTTATTTCAAATTTATTTTTTAAATTTTAAATATTAATTGCTTGATTATGGAAGGAATCCCCAAAATGTTACGAGTATATTATGTTTTAATCAGAGACATTATATTTAAATTCTGAATATAAGACATTTTTAAATATTTAGTGATAACAGTTCGGTTTCCAAACTATTAGTTAAAAATAATCTTGTATCAAAATATCCAGAATATGCCTTTCTAATAAAAAGAGAGATTAGCTAAAAATAAAGAAAATATGATGAACGTCGGTAAACAATATTCCGATGTTCAAGTTAGAGAGTATTTGGAAAGAATTGAAAGTAATGGTAAGGATAGGGCAAAATTATATAGCTGTTGACTTGAATGTTCATTAAAGTCAGGATAGTAAAGACAGAGTAATCAATTATCATTGGTTATTTGGCCTATGAAGGTGTAAGAATTGTAACTGTTGTAAAAGTGTAAAGGTTACAATACATTCGATTCGAGCCGATTGTGTATAGTCCATGATACCGGACTGTTTTCTAAAATCCGGGTACCATTTGGAAAAGGAACATTTGATTTCTTTTTCTGAAATTTCTGACTGTGAATACATATCAGTAGGACTAATAAATTATATCATGAAATTATGGGGGACAAAATTTGGGAAAAGTATCGGTGAGGTTTTATAATGGGTGGACAAAATGATGGGAATCATATAAATTAGGATTGGCCTCTACTCCTTCTTCCAAGTATTTATCTTCCAAATATCAAGAAAACACCAATAAAATGGGAGACAATAGTGGATGGACCTCAGTGGCACATTGTTTTTAAAGCTTAGACGTTTGCAATTTGCAAAGTCAAATAATAATAGTACTATGTTTTCTCTCTCTCTTATTAGCTAACAACTGTTAAACATTTTCAAGGTTATTGGTGCTGGTGGGATCTTTCTATAATTATTATTTGTTAGTATTTAATTTGACTAAATTACAAGTTACATCATTAAGTTAATTACGGAAAATGTTTGGAATATTACTTATAAGATAAAACCCCCATTCAATGCTTCTGAATTTGCTCATTTTAATATTCTGTATTGCTCCAACTACGATGGAGCAACTCATCTTAAAATTCTCCATTTATGAGAGTTTAAGTTTGATCCAAATTTTAGTATTTGATTAATATCTACAATAAGGTGGAAGTGAGTTTCTATTTTTCTTAGTTGGTCCATTATTCTCTGAATAATTTCTTTGAGCTCAGAATTAGCATCAATAAGTATAATTTCTTGTGCAAAAGATGCAGAAAAAAGAAATCGAGCCATTTAGGATTCAATCCAACGAAGATCCAATCGATAGGGAAAAAGAAAAGAAATTTATGTCACGTAATATTTAATAAATTTAGAAAAAATATAGAAAAAACTGTGACGGAAATATTAATCATTATACAAGAGAAAATTATTTTTACAAAGAATTAAGAATTGTGAAATTTTATGGGGCGGCAGGTGGGGTTGTTACGAAGGAAAAATAAAAATTGCCAAATGCCAATAATTTAAAAAAAAAAGGAAAAATAGAAGAGAGAGAGAGAGAAGCTTTCTAGTGAAAGTCTTAAAAAAATTCCAGCCAATAAAATTTTAGCTATTATATCAAGAGAATAGTCTTAACAGTAATTAATGAGTTTAGTTGCCACCCCTTAATAAAAAAAAAAAAATACACCACAGAATAATGGATAAAATATAAAAACATATCGGCCAAAAAAATTTTTAACAACTCAATTTAACTTTATAAACAACTTTTTATACATTTAAAATTGACAAAAATAATATTGTTCATTGTCCTCAAAAAAAAAAAAAAATTGTTCATTGAACTTACTAATATGCACACGTTATACCCTTGATGTTAACAAAAATGTACTTATTAGTTATTACCCCTTTAAATTCTTTTGTCATGTATATAGATATTTTTTTTTTATCGAATTTATATTATCTAAATAAAAGTGTATCAATCGTTTCTTAAATATAACAAAAAAATTATGCATATAAAAACACAGTACCACTTATTAATTTATGTGATATCAATCAGCAATATGCCGTTGAAATTAGAAAAATATTCAAATTTTCATCTACGAAATTAAAGGAATTTTGCTATTCTCATCAAATTAAAGTCAAAAGTTCTCAAAGTGGTAAAAATTGACATCTGGATCTACCTAGGTGTACAAGGTTTTGATCAGAATGTCTGATTTGTATTAGAGCTACTACTTAAGAATGGCAGCTATTAATTTACAGGCAGTTTTGTTGTTGAATCTTTTTCCATGTACATGACTGTGTTTTTTCTTGACATAAATACAGAAACATACATTCTCATCTATTTCCAATAATACGTCGTTTTGGTTGGACAGCCACTGACATAACTCGAAGCCTGTTTGTTATCTCCGTAAATGATGGCCTGGCTGCTGGGTCGTAAGCCCAGCATTCTTCCATCAATTTTCTCCATTCCTGATCACAACTTTCGGGTATACTTGGTCTAAGTGTATTGCTCACAATTCCACCTTCATCAAAATATACCTTTCAGGTTAACAATAATCTGAAAGAAAACTTACGAGAATATGGCACAGAAATAAAAATAGCATGTTTGAGCAAAATTATAGTCTTGAATTCAATTGTGTCAGGCAAAGTTATCCAATTCTGTTTTCATTTGTTAAGGCAGAATATTCTCATATTTCAAAAATCATGCTAAGGTTTAACTTTCTTCTGATATAGGGTTTATCTGGGAAAACAAATTCCGCGCAGATACAGACCAGATATTGTTTTCTGAAAGAAAGAACCGCATTGGTGTTCTTATTTGGAGAAAGATTTTTAAATAAATTACTGAAGAAGCAATTCTAATGATAGAGAAAATTATTCCAAGACAAAAGCTTTTCTAGAAACTATATATTGTCTTGCAATTTAACTTGGAGCTTACCTATGATAGCACCACAATGCATGTTAGCATATGGCTCCTCACCAGTCAAGATCTCCCACATAGCAATTCCAAATGAGTAGACATCAACCTGTCAAAAAAGAAAAAAGATAAATTTAAGCAAATGATTGCTTCATTTTATATACTAAAGCCTCAGAACTTCATGTCCTAATGTCCCAACCTTCTCGGAGACCCGGTTGCTGTTGCCATCAAGTAATTCTGGTGCCATCCATGGAAGTGTTCCACGCACACCTCCGGATACCAACGTATTGCGTTTGATTCTTGATAATCCAAAGTCTCCAACCTAGAGCACAGATAATTTTATATATAAAAGCGACCGCACGAAGGGGTGAATCCAAACAAGAAAGGTGTTTCTGAAATCATTTACCTTGCATATGGGCCTTCGGGGATCCCTCAAATTTACAAGAAGATTGTCACACTTTAAGTCAAAATGAATTATATCTTTTAAATGCAGATATTCCATGCCAAATGCAGCATCCAATGCAATTATAAGCTTTTTAGGAAAATCAAGTGCTCTGCAGGACAAAACTTCAGTTATCCTACATCACAATGAGAGTACAGGGAGATAAAAGACATATGAACCAACTCACCTGTCCTTCTTTTGCAAGGCATGCCTCAATGATTCATTCACCATATATTCAGCTACCGTTCCCATTGTTCCTCCAGGCCCATCAGGTACAACACCATAAAATGCCACTACATTTGGATGGTGAAGATTTGATAGTATTCGTGCCTCTCTCCAGAAGTCTTTAGTCTGAAAGTAAAAGACATGTTAATGCATTTCTGAGTAAAGACTCTGAAATCCAATGTTAAAATCAACATCGACTAGACTGCATTTTAGTCAGCCTGGAGTTATTCTTTCACTATATTTATCATTTTAGTAATGAACTCCCCATACAATTTTTCTGTGATTCATGAAACATGGCAATCAGCAAGATGAAATTGAAAAGAAAATAGCATTGATGAAAATTTTCATGGGACAAACCAGCCGATCTTGCTCTGATGATCTTCCAGAAAAGCAACTCTTTTTTATCCTCTTAATAGCAACATCAGTACCCCTCCACTTCCCGTAGTAAACAGTTCCAAATGTACCTGATCCTAACTCTTTCAATTCTTCAACATCAGCATTCTTGATAATCTGCATATTAGCTTCTAAAGCACTTAGTTAAAAATATAAATTCAAAGTCTTTCCTTTATCCGGAAAGATAGAGAGACAGAGAATGAGTAGAATCGGGTAGATGCAAAATGGAGGAGAAAGATATAATCTCGGAAGAAATGGTGTGTTAAAGGATATCAGAAGCTGTGTCTAAATCTGAAATGTATAGCATTTTGAAGATTTGATAATCTGTGTTAACCAGGAACTTATTTCATAAATTGCGTGATTGGAACTATCTTTAACCACTGGATAACAGATTCTTCTCTCTGAAATGATAGTGTCTGGTTCTTAGAAGATAAGCCTTACTGCAAGTATCAGGATGCCCTTTCTGCATTGGGCACAGATTGGTAAATTCTAACAAAAGACTTGAGGAAGAAAGTTTTCTTCAAGATGCCTGTGGGTGTTTTCTGCCCGTGAATCAAAATTTAAACAATAATGTTTTTCATGTACATAGTTATCAAATCATTGCTTGTATGGTAGCTTTATTTAAATGTGGTCAAGCACAAGAATCATGTTAGTTTTTCGAACAAGAAAACGACAATTAATTGCTGATGATTTAATGGGAAAGTAGTTCCTTACCTGTAAACCGTAGATGCCAGCTTCTATTTCAGCCATCGTAGCATCACTAATAGATTCATTTGCGTCTCTCCCATCAGCAATTTCATCCTAAGGAATTAAAGATACAAGGTCAAACCTACCACCAAACAAACTACCATTACCATATGTTGAAAAGTATCCAAACTCAAAGCGAAAATAATACCTCAAAATCAGATTCTTGAGCTGTGCTTTCTACCTCAGTATTTCTATAAGAAGGAGAGTCATCAGGAGTCTCTTCTTGTATGTGTGGTACGACTTTTGAAGCCAAGGGGATATCTGGAGGTGAGGTGCCAGTAACATCTTCTACAACTATAGCTAAATCCAGCCCCTTGTTCTCATAGTAATCTTCTGGGTGTGGAGGAGCATCTCTAATTTTCCATTCCTCATATGGTTGTCTTCTTATGCTTAAACTTTCAATGTCATGGTCAGAATGATTAACAGGGTCTCCCTCATGGAGAGAAACTGCTATACTTGAAGCAGGATTTGAGTATGATTTCTGAGATGTATAATTAAAATTTAGATAGTCATTTTCATCAAGTTTAAGCAAAGATTTGCCAAAAACCAACAGCGAGCTTTACTTACAGAGCACTGGAATTTCTTCACTTCTTGGTCAAATGATCCCTGAGATGGAGAACAGTAACATCCAGGAAGCTCATTGGAGGTTTGCTGACCACATGTTCTTTCTGTTGCAGCATCCTGTTGGTTTACAGTTGCCATCTGGTTCCTAAAGAACATGCCAGGTTTAGACATAGATCGAGCTGAGTCTAAAGCCAAAGGCTGGTGAGCCAAATTTGTTATGTTATTGAAGAAATCATTTGATCCTTCTAACTTTTTCCGGCCTTCATCTGAGAAAGTAAGTCTCCCATCCACAGTCTTCAGGAGCTCTTGGTTCAACTCAATCAGCGAGTCAAAGCTGCAGTGGTTGTTAGGTTTAGCTGCTTCATCTTTCTCATTCCTTAAAGCTTGACACATCATTGGATCCAGAGTGTAATTTGACATTGAAGGCAATTTTTCACTTCCGTCATTCCATGGGGACAGAGCGGTAACTGCTTCCAAGTAGTATTTTGACCCTTCATCATGTTCCTGCAAATTAGAATCAGAAAGCACTCGATCCTTCAGCTTAGGCCTCTCAGGATTCATATCATTTTGTGCATATTGTACAGATGGCTGAAAATCTCCACTTATATGACGATTGTAAAAATGTAGATCATGTGGTTTGTCACTGTAGTCAGTTTCTGACAAATATTGCTGATGATGATAGAAGTTCACTGGTAACACCGGCCCTTGAGATGTTCTATTATAATGTGTAGAAGCATTAGGATGATGGGAATTTTCAAATGGAATTTTTTCCACGGCAAAAGTAGAAATGTTTTCAGTACCCTTGTGACATGATTGATTAAAATAGTATTTTACATCTCTGTTCTGCATTTGAACTGGAGATAGAGGAGGAGATTGACTGGAAGATGCTCCTTGAGTCTGAAGCGGAGAGAAAAATTGAACAGTAGATGAAGTACATTCCTTATTATCCAATGAATAAATGGATGAAGGAGACTCTCTATGAAAGCTTGGACCGTAATCTGAAGCACTACCCAGCTGGGTTGGTTGGCTTGCCAAACTTTGTCCACTAGAGCTCTTCTGGGGACTCGTATCTGGCATTGAATTAACAGCAAAAACAAATTTGCAATCGGCATCTTTATTCTGTGGAGTCCCTGCCTCGAATGAATTTGGGCTATCAGGTTCACCTGAAGCAACGAGAAATATCCTCAGTCTTTGAGATCCCCCATTTCTTTCTAGCTCTTGATATTCTTCTGTCATATTTTGCAGGTCTTCATCGGAAGATACAGAAATTAGAGCATCAAGATCCTCGCCAGGAAGCTGGTACTTGATTGTATGAGGATGGTTACAAATGGCTGAAGTTTTCCTTACAAGTTCATTCCAAGTAACACCTTCCCTGATGGATATAATTCGAGTTTCTCCACCGACATATCTGAGCTTTCCATCACTTGGCCTTGGTAATATTCTGCCCCCAAAGCTGCATAAAAACTTCATTTTGCCAAATAAAAAACCTTCAGAAACCCCTGTCTCGAAAGGATTATATGAATGAGGGGATTCCACCACAGATTTAGGAGGAGTTGTTGAAGCCAAATTAAGTCTGTCGGAATTTACTTCACCAGTATATTTTCCAGCGTTCTGTCTACTGGGATCATATTCCCATTGGCACCTGTTTATCCGATCAGGATAAGCCCAATTCTCTCCTTCGGTCATACATCCTCTCAATGGGACAAACTCTAAGCCATCAGATTCATATTCTGTTTTATGAATCCCAAGAACTCCAGAAGGATTCTTGTGAACCATCTGATGGTTCTGATTGTAACTAGAACCAGTTTGTGTCAGCTTGTTTTGATCTGCCACCCTTCTTAAACCAAGACGATCACGCAAAAACTCAGTAGAAAATTCCTCACCTGTCTGTAAACAGATACTTGCATTTCTATCTTCAGCAGCCCTATCTCGAGGCCAAACCTTAAAAAAATCTCCACAGAACTGCTGCCCTGAACTACCAGGAACCTCTCTTGTCATGATATGAGAAGATATTTACTTGATATACGCGTATGAGTACATCTATGTGGGCATATGGATATTCAGCAGATTTTTTCCTCAGTGCTCTTCAAAATCATCATAGAAGTCGTGCAAATGCTTCTCCAATTAGACGAAATAATCTTCAGAATTCGCGTGTATTGAATGAACCTCAAAACTAGTTTTCTTCCCCCGACGCCATAGCATCAATCGAGTGGCAACAATACATACATCTCCGTCATGACTTGATAGTACAAAACCTCAGCTAACTCCAAAAAATATACCTAAAATCACAATCACAAGAAAATTCACGACTTCCCAAATTCCCATGTTGAAATATCTGCTTTGCAAATATCATCCATCAAAAACATTATGCTGCTGGAGCCACAAATGGGTGCCTCTAAAATTATTAAACTGCTCAAAGATTCATATTCATCAAATAAAATAAAAAAACTTGTATAAAACTACAGAAACAAGATATATGATCAACCATATCCTAATTCAACAACGAATATCACAGAGACAATAGGTCAAACACCTTTGAAAATCTAATGTCCTGCTCAAGTATATATGGAAATGACAGGTCCCACCAAAAAACAAGTATTGTAATGACAGGTAAAATTATTGCATAAAGTAGAGAAAAACAAACATTGGGATTTGGGAATGAAACAAAACAAAAATTCAAACTTTATTTAACATATTATAATGTACCATGACAGATTTTTTTTTTCTTTTTTGGAGAAAAAAACGAACTTTATTAATGAAAGATAAGAATAGCGAAACGGGTACCTGCTTGTTAATAGAAAATTGCAGGTAAACGGTGACATTGCAGCAATGGAGGATGTTGTTTAGAGTCCAAAGAGGAAAAATGGAGTTTGAAAATTGGCTTAGTTAAAGAATTGTAGATTTTGATGGAGAGAGAATAAAATCCGTTGCATGAGAATCGTAAAGAGAGGGAGAGAGCGCTTAAAATAACACGGCTAAGCTGGACAAAAATGGGAGGGACCCTAACTGCAAACTAATTTATTCAATTATTTCAAGGATTTGGATTTTTTTTATTTGAAATTATATTTTATCCGAACCATAATTTTTATCGCTGATTTTTTACACAGATTAAAAACATTAAATAAAGGAACAATAAACAATTTATAACTAAAAGACAAATGTTTTTTTATAAATTTTTTTTATTTTACCATTCTAAATATAGAATAAATAATTAAATATTATTAAAACTATAAATTCAACATTTTTTTTGAGATTTATGCAATTCAATATCAATAACATATTATGAAAAATTTAGATTACAATTAATAATATAAAATTAAATAAATGTATAATGAACAATTTATAAATTAAACACAATATAAAAAAAAGAAAATAAACAATATTTTGAAACAAAAAAAAATTATGGTACAGATAGAGTAAGTATTCTTTCATTCTGTTACCAAGAAATAATTTTTTTATTCTTCTCAAGATAAAATATATTTTATTTTCATTAAACACACAAAAGAATTCATTTTAATTCATATATTTGAAAAAAATTAACACCAAAATATCATTATAATAATTTTGAAGTGAGAAGAGTGGAGAGCACAAAATTCTAGAGGTGCAATATGTTTGGACCAAAATTTAGCATTTTACTTGATTTAGAGGTGAAATATGTTTATTTTGATAATAATTTATGATGTAATCCATCTTTAATAATTGTTGATATATGATATTCCTTTCATCCTACTAAATTATCACTCATACACTGATATTAAGATAGTAATTGATTTTATTAATTTTTTATGTAAGATTATATCGAATAAACTAAAATTTCTTCTCTTAATTTAAGTGACCGCAATTAGGTATGTAAAATGAATATTTATTAGGATATTAAATTTTTTTTTTTTGATGTTATATGAGGGTAAAATTTAAAATGATACATTAAATATTATTTCAAAATTATAGATAATTTTTTTTCTTGTAATTGACAATTTAATGGAATGAATGGAATATTAAATTTCAATGAAGTCATTTGAAAGTTGTGGTTATATATATATATATATATATATATATATATATATATATATATATATATATATATAAAGCTATCAATATTCAGAAATTCATATTTTTCAATTTATTCATCTTGAATTAGAATTCGATTTAGATGTTATCAATTTATTTATTCTGAATTAAAATGTAGGAATCTTCGAAATAGAGATTCTTTTAATTTAGGCTAAATACATAAGTTGGTACCTCAATTTGAGACCAATTTTTATTTAGACACCCAAATTAGTATAATAACCCAATAAACACCATAATTCACACAAGAACAAATTTTTGAACCCTTTGTACTGACATGGCAGTGAACGTATAATTCACCCAACATAAAGGCGTGAAAGGAGAGAAAATCCGATGCACTCAACCTCTCTCTCGTCTCTTTAGCTCTAAATCCCTAATTCATGATTCCAATTCGATTCCACTGTTAAACCCTCTACTTCCATTGCTTCTCATACCAAATTCAATCTCTATTAGGGCTTTTTGGGCTTCAAGAGAGAAGATTAGCCCAATGAAGTAGCAAGAGATGGGCCTTCTCCCTCCATCGCTCTGTAGGTTGTGGATGCTTCCCGGAATTCCATTTTTCAATTTAGAAAGGCCTCTTTCTGGAGCATAGTGGTCAACATACTCGAATTTATTTACAATTCTAAGTTTTCAGACTAGGAATGCTCACGGGGTAGGGCGCGATCAGGAATTTCATTCCCACTCACTGTCTCGCCAGTAATAGGGATTCCCCATCCCTGCCCCCAATAAAGGGGAGGGAATTCCCCCCATCTCCGTTCCCCGAAAAAATTATTTTTTTTTATTTTAACATATAATATTTTATAAATAATTAAAATATAACATTTAATAAATAAAAAATTTAAAATCAATCATAATTTAAATTAATATAAATTTTAACCATTGATAAATTTAAAATTAAGTATAATTTAAAACTTAATAATTATAAAATTAATTTTAATTTTAATTTTAATTTTAATTTTAATTTTAATTTTAATTTTAAAATATTATATTTTAAAATTAAAAAAAATATTTTTTGCGGGACGGATACTCCATTCCCCGTTTTCGTCCCAAAATATACATCGAAATTTTTTTTTTCCATCCACATCCCCACAAGAGGAAAATTCGGGAATTTTTCACCCTGTGAGCATCCTTATTCTAGACACATCACACTTCCTTTGGACTGTAGGGAACTATAGGATGAGGGACATCTCATCCTTTTGCCACCCCAAGGTGCTTCATTTCTGCTGGCGGAAGGATATCAACTAATCTCTTGCTACTTCATTGGAGACGGTGGTGTGGAGAAGGAGGACAACAAATGTTTGATTTATTTGAAAGAATTTGAAATTGGAAATGAGATAAAGAGGATGGCTTGCTTTCTTTCTCTACTCTGTCTCAAACCATGGGCACTATTGCCGGCAGCGAGATTATGCTCTTCGGAGTCAGAGTCATCATTGATTCTATAAGGAAGAGTGTTAGTTTTAATAACTTATCTCAGTATGAGCAGCCTCAAGAACTCAATCAATCCAACTCTGATGGTACAATTAGTTGTTATTGACTTTCTTGTATTTGATTTAACTTGAAAGTTCATTTTGACTTAATGGGATTCTTGTAAAGATTATTGTGGTGTTCAATTAGCCGTTATTTTTTCTCTTAATTCTTCTTCTTTGCTACTTTGGTTTCTCGACTGCCCTGCTACTCAGCTAATTTGTTCTGTTTTCTGGGAGTTTGTGAGTTCTGGTTAGGTTGGATGTTTAAACCATGGATTATGTGATTCAATTTTTCTTTCTCCTTTTTATTTTTGTTGCTTCGTCTGGTGATGGTGGCCAAAGTTGTAATGGGTTGGATAGAAGCTGCAATGGAAGAGGAGTTGTAATAGAAGCTCAAAGTTGGTGATGATGGTAAAAAAAGGAGCTCCTTTCAAAGCTAAACCCTAGATCCTATGGTTTTTCCTTCGTTTTTATCTTTAGACCTATCATTTTTGGTCCTAGATCTGTATATTGAGTTTTTTTTTGCTTTAATTTTGATAATGTATTGTATCTCAAGCCTAGATATGTCAATTTGTTTTTCTTGCCGACATGACTGACTCCGACCAAAATTATAAGCATAGTTTGTATTTGACTCCAACCAAAATTGTTTGGGGGTATGCCGGTGGAATTGTTAAATGGGTCGGTTCCGATTGAAATTTTTGATTTTAGTGGCAATGGATTTACAGGTAGTGAAATCTTCACTTATATTTGCAATAGAAAGGATTCTCTCTTTTTTGTTGGAATTTTATTGGATTATTTACTCATATAACTAATAATTATTATGAAGAACTAACTCTAGATTAAATCTATGTGCAAAATATATTTTTAGCCCTTATTTTATGCAGTACTTCAGCCCTTATTTGTGCAGTGTTTGCCATAGTCTTGAAGCTTATTTGTTGAAATATTTGAGTGGAAATTCAGCCTCTATTTTTTGTTGATCTAATTTGGCTTGTGCATGGCTAGGTTGTTGATTTAAGTCTATGAACTGATATATTTTCTTAATGAACTAATTTCATCCTATATCTGCTTCTTATGAACAACTGCTCAATATCTTAAATGAAATTATGTTGACTCAATTTGAGTTAGTCATTGTTCTTTAGTACAGATGAATTATCTCCTTTTAAGAGTTAAAACTTACCAAAATATATATACTAAAACCAGAGAACAACAAATTTTCATGAATTTGACTATGAACACTGATTAAATTATTAGCAATCACTTGAAACTATAACATGGTATATATGTAAAACTTGAAAGTGGAAAGATCAATTTCTTCAATATTTGAATTGCCATTTCATTATTGAGAAAGTTATAGTTACTAGCTTAAAAAGGCATGACATTACATCAGAGCATGTTTGCTATCATGTCTGTTTTCCTTCCCTTGCATCAATGTCTTTTTTTATTATTAATTTTTGTAACTATTTGATGTTCGAAATAATGAACAAATAAATTCAAAATTGTGCTAAAGTAAGTGACGAAGTTGACATTCATCTATCAATATTTTTCTTTATTATCCTTTTTCATAAACAATTTTCTAAAGTAAAAAATAGTATTATTCATGAAAAAAAATGATGAAGCTGACATTCTTAAAATGAACAGCTGCTTAGCTATCTCCAACTTAGTAGAAATTAGAATAATTTGAGTCTACTTACAAAATCATAATCTTATTTGTAATTGACATTTAAAATATCCTTTATTTTTTCATGTTATAGCATCTCACGAAAATTTAGAGAGTAGTTGCATTTTCAGCTGCACTTAAGCAACTTGCATATTCGGCTGAAGAGGAAACAACAGGTAGTTGATAAAAATAATTAATTTCTAGATAGATAGATAGATAGATAGATAGACAAACAGACAGACAGACAGACAGACAGACTCAAGTTTTGCACAAGATGAGTTTTGGCTTTGCTTTGTTATTAGGTTGTAAGTTAGGCACCTCATTCAAATTAGATTATGAACTTCATTTTTGACAGACAGACAGATAGACAGACAGACTCAAGTTTTGCACAAGATGAGTTTTGGCTTTGCCTTGTTATTAGGTTGTAAGTTAGGCACCTCATTCAAATTAGATTATGAACTTCATTTTTTGAGAATCAAATTAAATTATTAATTAAGATTTATATTTTGTAAATTATGAGTTCAAATCTGCAATATTATGGCCACATCTCTCATTTGTCTATTTACTAAAATGTGTTATTTTTATTTTGGATTTTGGCTTTTATAGTATATGTTGTACTCTTCTTGTCCTGCTCTTATTATCATTGCGGTTCTCTTTTTCCTATTTTGTGCAGCTTATAAATTTTGATATGCCTTTATCACTACAAGAAAATTGTAAATTACCAATGGAAATTAGCAATGAAAAATTGACATTTTTCGTTGCTAATAAAAAATAGCAACGGAAATTTCGGTTGCTAATTTGGCAGTTGCTAATTTTAGCAACGAAAATTGAATTCCGTTGCTAAGAAATTTAGCAACGAAATTTAAATTCCGTTGCTAAGAAATTTAGCAACGAAATTTAAATTCCGTTAATTGATTTCCGTTGCTAATTTCAACAATGCAAGATTCGGTGAATTGGTCAATTTTAGCAATGGAATTTATATTTTTGTTGCTAATTTAGCAACGAAAACCATTTTCCGTTGCTAATTTAGCAACGAAAACCATTTTTTGTTGCTAAATTCATCCATAAATAAAAAATTAATGACGGTCCTGTCCGTCGCTAACCCGTCGCTAAATTATTGAAGATTATCATGAAAAATTTCGTATCTGCGGTATCAGAGAACGATTGTGGCAACCATACAAACCAAATAAAGTTAATTTATATATACAAGATCAAGCAAGCTCTTTATCATAAAATTCGTTCGTCATAATATCACATTACATGCTCAACAATTAATATAGAACATAACATATCATTTGGATAATCACACATTTGGAGTTTCTCAAGACAAAAAACCACTAGACAAACCATTACAAAAGCCAATTATTATGCTGGAACCAGACTAACACCTGCAAGGGGCAAAAACAAAAAATTACTTAAGCCCGAAGACAGTTTGAGTTCTTAAATTGACAAGACTAACATCGTTGGCCTATCAACAAGTTCATCCACCATAATTCTCTTTCCCCGTTGTCCTAAATCCTAAAGGAATGAACGATCTATGGTTATCTGCTATGTCATATAAAGTTTCAATATCGTCCAGCTGTATGTATATTTACATGCTAATGTAGGATGTAAAATTACATAATAGTAAAAATGTTATCCAACACATTCGGTTCTGGTTACTATATTTGAACATCAAAAGGAAGCTAAATGATGTATGCATCCAAAACTCAAATTTCTAGCCCATATGCCTATCTACTACAGTGCATCCATAAAACCTATTACCAATGTGGACAAATGCACATACAAGAGTCGTAAGATGCTAACCATTTCTCTCCACCTGCATCTCTTCTTCCTTTTCTTCATCAGCAATTTTCCAAACGATATCTTTAAGTCCAGCTGACAAGCATCTACAACATATCAGTTCATAATTATTCTCCAAACTTTGACTAGGATTGAAAAGTCTCATGTTAAAAATGAAGAATCTAATAATAATTAATGAAACCAAGAGTCATCAATGCAAAAAAATTAATGTATGGGCAAATGATCAATTTCTCAAGACAGACTGCAGCAATGAACCCCACCTTTATGGGTATATGTATAGCATTGTTCCATCCATGCATATGTAGTCTGTCTCATGAATAACATAGATAATTATCTTAGTTCCAAAGTTATGCAGAAAATTTTAAAAAAATATTGGCACTTTTCATTGTCATGTTTATTTGTATATCAAACCTTTAAAATGTGAATTATATATATGTTCACACCATCAAAAGCATATATATATATATGAAAATTTGGTTATTTTAATTAGTAAGTGACAATAACAATTATCCAACTTACAACTCATTATTTCATCAAGATTTTAGTTATATCTATCGATAATATCTTTATTGAAAATAAAAATTGAGTCGACCACTTGAATTTCTAAAGCCACAACTAGCAGCCATAGCCAATTTCTTAAACCAATAAAGAATTCTACCTTGGACATACTCACATTTGTAGTTTCTAACTGTACTCTCTCATGACCCAATTAGTTCTTGCTTCATTAACTTGTTTGTGCAGAAGTTAAAATAGTCATACGTGCATGCATGGTTAATGAAGAATTCTACCTTCAGTAACTTCAACATTATGACATTAAAATAGTCAAATTAAAAGCCACATTAAAAACAGAAGTATTAATAAAGCTCACTCATTATAACAAAGCTCAACGATCTTTATATGCTCATGCCATCCAATCTCTACTATTACGATTTACGACTGCTCAAACGAAACTCGGACAAATAAATGTCCATGTAGGGTAACCACAACTAATGTTTGATGTGGGTCAATCCTTGAGGGTAAACTAACAACCTGGCACAAAAAATTAAAAACAGAAGTATTAATAAAGGGGACTACTTGGCCACCACAAGGAAATTACAAACTAATCATATCAACTCATTGACCATTCTAACAATAAAACATAGTGACTGTTTTATTTTAACTTATTGCTCCAGGCTCCAGGAACAAAACCTTTTTGAAATGTGTCACACCCCAAGGATTATCTGGACGCTCAAGTTCACCGCTGATCACCAGTCTTCCAGCTGGATCTGATTGAACACGCACCTGTGTAAGCAAAATGAATGTCATATATGCAATTTTCCCCCAACACAAGCATGGGTGCATACTAGGACAGAAAAAGCTTAATGCAAAATAAAAAATTGCTTTAAAGATGAAATCGTTTCAATAATAAAATCATATGCTGCATTCTCGTGTTTGTATATAGCTAACCAAAAGGCAATACTTTTTTGTGTCCACCAATTGCAACTTCTATAATCAACTGAAGAAATAATTGATTAAGCACTCAGAAACCGCCTAAGCAATACTTCCTTAATAGTTACTCTAATAAAGTTAGAACTGGTACATGATTTCTTGCTAATTGCAGCAAAATTATTCCCATTAAAGGTAATTGAAATCATATCAGTAAAGGGGAAACGGCAATGTAAAGATTTGAGATACTGACCTCCTCTCGAAGATGTCCTGGTACCAAAGCATATAACTCAAAACAATCTTTCTGTGGACATAATATTTTTCAGTTCAGGTTATAAACAACACAACTAATCTATTGCCTTCTGCACAAACAAGTTAATGAAGCAAAAACTTATAGTCTGACCGGAGGCTCGTCGGAACTTCGCTGGAGACACATCGCTGCTGCTGCTGTGGAGACCAAAACCTCAAGAGTTTGCTGCCGGTGACCACGCGCCCATCCATCCCGCCGTTTGATCGAAAATCCAGCAAAACAATCGACGGCTTCTCCTTATCGATCTCCATACTGCTGGCGAGGAAGGGCTATGGAGGGTGTCGGATGATTCGTCTCGCCGTTGGGAGTCCTCTAGCGGTGGTCGTCTCACCATTCGTCGTTGCCAGTCACCGAAAAAAAAGGAACCGCTTGATGGAGAGAGAGAAAATCGAGCTGCCAAAGGCGATCAAACACTCCACAATGGAGCTGGATGCCGGCGAGGGGAAGGCTATGGTACCGCACGAATCGTCGCCGTTGAGAAAGGCCGGCGTGGTGGCTGACCGGCACCTCTTCACCCCTCTCTTTCACCTCCTTCTCTCGGTCCCTTCTCTGATCTATTTTTTTAAATAAATTCGAGGCCCAAAATAACTTATCTAGATGATTCTAAGATCTCTTGCTATTATTATTATTATTATTATTATTATTATTATTATTATTACTTTAATTATTGTTATAAATTTATTTATTTTAATTAATTGATTTTTTTATTTATTTATTACCCGAAATATCTAGAGACCTTTTCTTACTTTTTTTCTTTTTGTCCTAGATAATTATCTCTTTTATTATTATTATTATTATTATTATTATTATTATTATTATTATTATTATTAGTAGTAGTAGTAGTAGTAGTAGTAGTAGTAGAATATTCTAAAATTAATTTCTAAAATAGAACAAATAAAAGAACAAATAAAACAAAAAAAAGAATTTATACCTAGGGTTTTTCAAAAATAGCAACGGAAAATAATTCCGTTGCAAATTTGCAACGGAAATTGCAAATTTGCAACGAAATTATTTTCCGTTGCTATTTTTGAAAAATTATTCCTAGGGCTAAGTAAAATAGCAACGGAATAAAATTTTCGTTGCTATTTTAGCAACGGAATAAAATTTCCGTTGCTATTTTTGGACCCAAAATTTTTCACTTAATTGGGACCAAATTACCAACGGAAATTGCTTTTCGTTGCTGTTTTTTTGACTCACATTTAGCAACGAAATCAAATTCCGTTGCTAAAATAGCAACGACAAATATTTTCCGTTACTAAAATAGAAACGGAAAATATTTTCCGTTGCTAAATTTCGTTCCAAAATTTAGCTGCCATCTAATGCCGCCATTTTTAGCAACGAAAATAGATTATTATTGCTATTTCGTGGCCATATTGTGGCGCTAAAATTTCCCTCTTATTAGCCACGGAATACCACCATTTTTATTCCGTTGCTAAACAAAAAAAAAAATTAACCTAATTTAGGAACGGAATAAATTTCGTTGCTATTTGCAGATTTTCTTGTAGTGATGTTGTGTACAAAGAATTGGACGTACTGGAAGAGGCTACAATACTGGCACTTCTATATCTCTTGTGAGTTTTTCAGACAAAATTACACTACAAAAAAATTGCTAATTAGCAACGAAAATTTCTGTCACTAATTACAGAATCCGTTGCTAAAATAAATTAGCGACGCTGAGATGAACTATCGCTAATTTAGCAACGAAAAATTTCGTCACTAATTTATATTCCTAATTAGTCGCCGAATTATAATAATAATATTTAGCGATTACTTTTTTCGTCGCTAATTATTTGTTAAATTCAACGTTTATACCATAGAGACAATTGCTGTTGCGAATCTGTTGCTAAATTATTGCACAATTTAATTTTTTTTATGTATTTTTAAATTTTCATCCTGTACACTATAAATAATTTTATATTATAAAATTCATATATAATAGATACAAATATAAATAATAATCTTATATTTTCATATATATATATATATATAATCTGTAATAAATTCATTACAAATATAAAGTTAACATAAAAAAATAATATATAAAATAAAAAAAAAATTATTTATACAATCCATTTCCCTAAAATTAATAACAAACAAATTAAATCTCTACAATTTCCTATCAAATATAGAATTAACTCCTACCTATTATTGCTGTAGTAATATACCCTAAGCCTAAATGCAATTCCTCTTTACCGATAGTCTTTGGCCAAGATGTCCACCAGTCCCACAGTTTGAGGGAGCCAACCGTATAGTGAATGACATGGAGTTCGGTCTCATTTACCATCCATTGTACAAAATCCAAGAAAGGTAAGGATATTAATTATCATTTTAAATGCAAATTGCACATCAGAATCATCACTCTTAACACTTAAAAGAAAGATAATCAACGGGACAATATATAATTAAAAATTACTTGTTCATATTGCTTGTTTTCAGAATAATAGACCACGGCTTGTTTTCTTCTGATGAAATTCTTTACAATAAATCTATCTTTACTTGCTCTAGGTTATTACTTTTCCATCTTAGAATGAATGTGGTTCCCAATCAAAGAAACATGGAAACAGCAAATATCAATCACACTGTGGAGAAAATGGTGGCAAGCTGCCTTAAGAGAAAAGGGCACACTCAGAAAGAAATGGAAGTCTATCACCTATTTTCTAATAAGACTGCCATATAATCATTAAATTGAAAAGATGGAGCATTAAACCAAATTCACCTTTAGGTCCTTTTTTCATGGCCCGACTAATAGGCAGATGTGAGGTATGCTCTTCTGTATACCATTGCATCATCTTCCTTCATTTGATAAGGACCACAACTTGTCAATGCTTTGTCACTGGCCCTTAGAGGATCCTATTATGTCATTTGGAAAAAGAAATATAAAATTTGTTAACGAGAAGATATATATAAATGATATAAACACACAAAGACACAATAGTAGAAGCAGACCCCCCATTTCACAGGAAAATATTTAAAAGAAACAGCCCAGTACCTGAGAAAAAATTTCACCTAGTAAGAAGTTGCTGAATATAGACAATGTGGATGGAAGGTTGCCATGTTTGGCTGTTAGCTGCAATAAATAAGGGAGAAAAGAACAAGCGTGCAAGTTAGAGAGATGTTTGTTCATCTTTCTGTAGTTATAATACACATACAACACAATATAACATCTTGCAAACTCTCCAGCTTCAATCACTGGAAAAAAAATTGTTCCCTATTAACACGAAAGTTCAAGACTGAGAATTGAGTATTTTGTCAATACTAAATAAGTATATGTGTTCCTGGTAAAGTCATGTAGCGCCAATCAAAGAACTTAGGATCGCTAGCCAATACAGAGTTTAACTTTGAGGGTGGATTATTTTGAGAAAAAATAAATATAATGTTACAGATAATGCTTATAACTTCCTAGTAACCTATTATAGTGTAATTTAGTGTTTTTTCCTCAGTATATTGATAATATACAAGTGATTATAAAGTTTAAGTTCCATTTCACCACTAGAATTTACTATTGAGGTTATAAAGGTGTTTCTGAAGAATTTTATTTTCACCAGAGTAAATTATTCTAAATAATCATAATTGTATTGTAAAAATCCTGTTCTGTGGTGATAAAATAGAAGAAGAAATAAATTATAGGAAAGAAACAGTCACCAAAACCCAGTAAAAAGACAATATCATCAACTGTTGGGATCATGTAAGTCCACCTTTGGTTGGTTCCAAGCTATCTCAAACCAAGAAAAATTAAAAAGGAATGGATGTCAAGGAAAGTAGTAAATGAGGAGGTCCATACAAGTGGATTAAGGAGTATTAGATTGTTGAGCTTTTCCTGATGCTTGCTAGCATATTTAACAACTACTGGTGCAAATTAGCCCTGAGAAGTAAATCAAAGATTTGAAGTTTTAAATTAAATGTAAAACAATAATTAGCATTCTAACCTAGAATTAACCTTGAACCTCCCTTAAAGTTTTGAAATGCTAGAAAATGCATAAAAACATCTCAAAAATTTATTAAAAACCATAAAAGCACTATAATTGACAATGTGACATAAACTAAACTAATAAAGACTAAAACTTATAAAGAAAACACAGAATTATGCCAAGAAATAACCAAAATATAAATATAATTGCAACTTATTAGATCTCTCCAAGTTGTTATGCTTGAAAAACAAAAAGAGACTTGCTCTTATACCAAATGTAAGTCCTAATATACTCAAGAAGGGGGATTGAACAGAGCATACCATATTTTTCTTGAATAATAAACCAGAATAATATAGAATAGTTATGAACAACGAGTGGAGCACTAAAAGAATTTAGATTCTTTAAAATATTTTCGTTAACAAATTTGATAAAATATTTTTCCAATGTTTTTAACTTGTGTAAAAAGCAACTTTGATCTATTAAATGTAAAATCTTTTCAAATTTAATTTATTAAAATATGCTAAGCAAGTATATGATAAAGTGCTCTTACCAAATTTAGGGCAGCAGTTAAAAATTCTATAAATCAGCATATATTTGTAAAACAATAGAAAATGCAAAATAGTTATATAAAACAACTATAGAAAATAAAATTCAAAGAGAATAAAGGCACATAGAAGCATAACACTACAACTTATAGAGATTTAGCTTTTTACCTACGTCCTCTCCTAAAGAAATCTTGTCTCAAGACTTTCTCTCTTCTTATGTGACTTTATTTAGCGAGCACGTGTCAAAATTCTAAGACTTAAAACTATTCTAAATCTTAAAAGTCCTAATTTTTTGTAGCTCTAAAAACTACCATAAGCACGTAAAGATGGATCAAAATTTTACAAAATAAAAATAAATTATAAAATTTTTTTATAATCAATGGGCTCAGATTTTAATCAAAAGAGTGCACTTTGGGACTTCCTAGAATGGAATTGCAATGGAATGCAATGGGAGTAATGAGATGACTCGGTTGGAAAAAAAATTTCATGGGCTGGATCTTGACCGATGGAGGAGGGACGATTTTGAGAATGAAAACGATAGAGAGAGGTGAGGGAGAGAAAAAGTTATTTTTATATCTAGAGTAAATTTATGAAATAACTAAAATCTCCCTACCAAATTTCATCATTTTATCCTTGCATTCAAAGATAATTTTGGAAATATATATAACTAAAATTTTAATAATTTAAAATTTGCTCAAAATTTTAACAAAATAAAAATAAATTATAAATTTTTCATAATTATTTTAAATGAAATAATAAATTTTGTATTATTATTTTATAAATATTTATTATTATTTTTTCATAATATGACTATATAATAATTATAACAATTACTTTATTATTATTATTAAAAATGTAAAATTTTTAAATTAATAATTTTATATTTGGGAATAATTGATAAAGAAATCATTAGAATTTCTAATAATTTAACATTTGATTTAAATTTTATAAAATAAAAATAAATTATAAATTTTTTTATTATTATTTTAAATGAAATAAAAAATTTTATATTACTATTTTATAAATATTTATTTTTATTAATTTTGAATACGTAAATATATAATAATCGTAATAATTAATTTATTATTATTATTAAAAATGTAAATTTTTTAAATAAATAATTTTAGATTTCGGTATAATTGATAAAAAAAATTATTATCAACTTATAAAATAATTTATCATTTTTTGTTACAATATAAAATATTCATTTCATATGATTTATATTAAAATTACTTGAAATTGTACATAAATCATGTAACTGAAATTGGAAAAAAATATATATTTTTAATTTATTTGCGACGGATTAGCGACTAAAAGTTTCCGTCGCTAATTATTTCACTGTAATAAATTATTATTTGCGACAATAAACTTCTGTCGCTAAACCGTCGCCAAAAAAACGCAATTTTTTCCGTCAAAATTAGCGACTAATTTGTTTGTCGCTAAATTTTCTGCAACTAATTTCATGAATAAAAAATTAATCAAATTAGCGACGGAATTATTTGTCACTAATTCCGTCGCAAACCATGTGCGTATACTACCCCAATTTGCGACTGATTATCCTGTTCTGTCGCTATTTCGTTGCAAAAAATAGAAAATATCCTCCACACGACGGAATTGAAAAACAATGATGAAACCGTCGTGAAATTTGCAACTAAAATATTGCCATCGCTAATTGGCAGTTTTTTTTTGTAGTGTTATAATCTATTGCCCAAGGGAGTGAACCTGAGCCAAATTGATTTTTTGTGTATATACGACATGGTCTGGTTTACTGTTTCATGTGCCCATGCCAAGGTCGCTTAAAATTATCTTCGTTCTATTTTTTGTTTTATTTATTGTTGATAATAATAATAATAATAATAATAATAATAATAATAATAATAATAATAATAATTATTATTATTATTATTTATTTGAACAAGTGGAACTCGTTATCACTTAGGCGGGCTAGTGATACTATATTGGTTGGTTTTAATTTGGCCTAGTTAGTTTCAGTTTGATTGGTTGTCAGTAGCTATTGTATCAGCCCTTCTTCATTTTACATCTTTCTTTTTGTATCAGCTTTTATACCTTATTATGTTGTAATTTTTTCCATATATAAAATTTTCAACCCCTGAAATTCAGAAGTGTATGATCTACCTCTTTGACATTAATTTGTGACATTAGCTTCTTCTATTTTCAGGTCCAAGAATGGTTCTATATGGATGGTGAAGATGCCAATGCTACTGAGTTTGTTAGATTATTTTTGTTCTTTTTTTTCGCCCCTTGTAATGGATTAAGATGGAAGATTTCCTATTTCGAGCCATATTTTTAGATAAGAAATGTAGCTAACAGTTCTGTACAATTAGGCTTGGCGTGCGATGCTCATAAATGAAAGAAATATATTTTTACTTTCCATTGCATATGCATTTCAATTTTTGGAACATTGATTTAGCATGCTACTGCATTATATTATTTCTGCATATCTTGAAAATACTATGAGATGACAGATGGGTTTTTAGTTTTTCATTCTACAGTTGACTTTGTTAATGCTTTTGTAGGGCATACTCATGTGGCAGAGGCACTGAAAGTTCCAATTCATATTTTTTTCACTATGCCATAGATGTAAGTCTTATCTTGGTAGGAATCTGGCTGAGTTAATTGTAATTTATTTTTGTTTTGCATATTTTTTTTTAATTTTTGATGTCCATCTTTCTAGTATCAAATTTTGAATAATTAAGGTTTTAATCATGTTACTAGATCCCATCACTTGGATAATTCAAACAATGCTATATACCACTAGCAATAAAATATACATAAATATAAAGAGGTTGCAATAGTGAATAATAGGCAGTTGTAGATAGATATAATTTAGTAGACATATGAACAATTAAGTAACACAGGATCTAGAGTGATGGGTGTGGTAAGGATGCAAAATTAGCTAAAGGCTTTATTTATAATCAAAATATTTTGATCCATTTAGCGATGGAGAGATGCTGAACCAATGTCAAATTATTTTCATCTATGGTTGTTCTTCATTTGGTGGTTTTCCTTCACCTCACAATCCTAATTATAGGTTTTCCTTCACATCACGATAATAATTTTGATTTTCGAATTAGAATTGAATTTACAGGTGCTAATACATCTCTCCTTATAGATTATTACTCTCCAAGTGATGAAACAATAAGAATTTTGATTTTCATATTAGAAAGACATTTAGAGAGCAAGTTCTTAGGTGTTTTACTTTCCATAAAATTTATTGAGTTGATTCTATGAGTTTGCTCTTGAACTTTCATAGTTGATTTTTTTATTTGTGATGTGTGATTGTTCTCTAACTCAGTTCTTAAAGTAACTTCTTTCTATACATGAATGATAAAAACTAATGTTGATTAATTCTTGCATAATTGAGTCTTTATGGGTAATTAAGTGTTGTAATTTTTGTATCAGCACTTGTTGATGTTATGTTGTATCCCTGCTGCTGCAAATTTTCTGTTATTTATCTAATTATATTTCCTTTTTTATAATCTTAAAAAAAATAATTATAATTTGCACAGGCATCCAACTTCCAGATTTATATAATCCAAGATCTGTTGAATTTTTGTAAAAAGTATATTATTTTATTATCTATTCGGCTGCGTGTTTTTTTCATTGTGTTTTTTTTAGCAGTTAAATTGAGATTTATTTAAGAAATTGGGATAGGGAAAAAGAGCACTGTAAACTGAGAATATGATTTTTATTGATATCTTTTCGTGAATAATGTTAGGTTTATGTTTTAGTCTAAAAGGTGAGGATTTCATGAGGTAGTTCCTGGAAATTAGTTTCCTGGATTCGTTTCCATTCCTGTATTATGTTGTATTGACTGGCTAGTTATTAATGTAAACTTCAATGACCAAAGATGTAAACTTTAATGACGGACGGAAGGAACTTTAACTATTGCATTGGAGTCTGCTCATGTTTAATTTTTTGACTTTCATTCTCTGCTTCTTAACTTTTCATCCTTCAAGCATGGCTGTAAATGGGGTAGGGGTAGTTTTGAGTGGTTAAAGTTTGTATTTTTTTGTAGTACAAGATGTAATAGGCATATTTTATGAGGGAATCTTATTGATTACTGAAAGATGTATATAATATTAGGGATTAGTATATTATATAAATGATGTTCTATTCATTAATTTGGCTCTTGACTTTTATGTGCAGCTTTGTGATTGGCTGGACCTGTCTCTTAATCACTATGTTCCATCCTCACTTTTGATCCTTTCAAGGTAAATCTGAGGACTTTTATAAAGTCAGTATTTTTATTAACTCTTGTTTTCCCATTTTAAACTTTTTTTAAGTTTTAAATTACATATTAATGTAGGGCATTTACTGTGTCTGGTAAATTGAAACCAGAGGAAACTATTTCAGCAACACTATCTTCTCTACCTGATGAGGTTATAGATACCATTAGTGTTACTGCTTTGCCATTGAAAGATTCTGTTTCTGAAATGAGGAGAAAGCTGGAGTACCTTGAGATTTAGGAACAACTGATCAAGGTTGAATTTAATTATATTTTCTTCTTGTTCTTGAAACATAAGAGCCTCCTTAGCTACTCTTTAAATTATAAAATGTGTTGTATGGTGTTTCTTCAAGATTAGTCTGGTGTACCTATTGCTCAATGTTATGTGAGCCATGATTTCTATGTGTCAATAGAGTTAGAATGTATATATTGATTTTGAATTATAATATATCTTCAATTTGAATTTTAGATTTTTTGTATAGATCGTATTTAATTTGGGATTTGTAATCAGAAAATTAGCAAAATATTTTATAAAATTAAATATAATTTACTGATAAATTACCGACAGAATATTTCGTCGTTGATATATTAACAAATTTAATATAATATTAAATATTTTTGCCCACAAAATTACCGATGAATTTATTCATCGCTGTTTATACTAAAATAAATTAAAATTTTGATTTATTAAATTTACTGACGGTTTACCAATGCAAAATTTCGTCAGTAGATGGGACAAAACATCTAATGGATTTTTAATAAAAGTACCGATGGAATTTTTTTAATAAATCAGTTGGTATTATCACTGATGGAATTTTCTGCCAATAAATTGGTACCTATGCAAGTTTTAGGGCAGATACATTCCATCGATAAAAAAAATAAAAAATAATCGGTAAGGTCATTTTCTGTCAGTAAAATGCTAAATTCCATCAGTAAAATCCGTCGGTAAAATGCATTTTTTTGTGGTGGGAGGTCTAGTGGTCCGATGCCCCGATGGGTTTTTTTTTACTGCATAACTGACATGTGGCACATTTCTATTGAATATATGGCCACGTTAGTGTGTTTGAGCTACAAGCACCAACTAAAAATTATTATTTGAACAATAATGGTTTCAAAAATCGATTCCAATGAAAATTGAGGTGCTTAATTGATCAATACATAATTTCAGATGTGTGAATGAAAATTACTGTTAAGTTGGAGTGACAAATTATGTATTTGACCTTTAATTTAAGAAATGGAATAATATAAGTAGATGGTAGACCAACTCACGGACCTAAAGCCCTATTCGGTCCAAACCAACGTGGATTTATAAAAGAAAAAAAAAGGAGTTTCACAAAACTATCCAAAAAAAAAAGTCCTGGCTAAAAATACCCTCATCTTTTTTTCCTTTAAAGATTATCTTTTTTTAAATTTTAACTTTTAAAGATATCCCCTTTTTAATTTTACACAAAATCTTCATCTCTTCCTCCTTTCTTCTTTGAGTTTTTCCCTTCTTCTTTTTTCCTTATTATTCCTATAAGATCACCATCCTTGAATATAACCCTTTTGCCTATCAAAAGTTCTAGCAATACTACACCAAGACCATATACATTGCTCTTTATTGTTAGTACATTTAATCTATAGTACTCTGGATCAATGTAACCAACTGTTCCTGCTACTTTCATTGGCCTATAATCTCTTTCAGACTTGGGCCCCATCAATGACAATCCAAAATTAGAAACTCTTGTTGTCCAGTTAATGTCAAGCAAGATGTTTGACGACTTGATATCTCTATGAATTATTGGTGGGACTGTATAATTGTGAAGATATTCAATCCCTCTAGCAGCATGCAATACAATCTTGATCCTCGTTTTCCATGATTTTATCACACTATTTCTCTTTTTGGTATTGTTCTTGTCATGTAAATGGTTATATAGAGAACCATTATTCATGTACTCATAGACTAAATGTAACACCCTATATCCGGTCAGTTAGAAGATCCAGATATCGAATGTCACTCCCGGACTTAACTTCTTTTAAAATGACTAAGTATAAAATTTACTTCTTAAAATCTTGATATAATAAAATTACTATTCATTTACTAGAAATTTTGGCAAAATTTTCCCTAAATATTGACAACTTCCTGTGAAATAAAAATATAAAAATCAACTCTTCTATCATCGTACAACTATTTCCACAGCTTCAATCAAACTCCAACACATATATTCCCATCCGTCTCCATAAAACATTCAAACTAACATTCTTCATCTATCAAATAAACATTATACTAATATTTCAGTCCTCAACTACATCTATATAATTTCATCATACAATTATAAGAACTACAAAATCTCTTTTTCTACATCAATAAAGCATTATTAATATTACAACAAACTTAATCGTGTACATACCAAAATAACGTAATACTAGCATAGTGTAATCATCTTCTTGGTGTAACTATATCCATATGTTAATCTCAGCTGCAACATGTCCAAAATATATGCTTTGCTTGTCTCGAGCATACCACATATCAACCTACGCGCGGAGAAAACCACGCGCTAAGCTAAAAGTTTAGTGGTAACTACCAAATTTATTTCTACAAATTTTCTGCTTAAAATACATTTATAAAATTTCAAATGATCACATACAATAATATATAATATACACATAAATCATAAGATCCAAAATCCAAAATGCATATTTACACAAGAAATCAATATGAAAGCTTCATATGTAATTTAAAATAAACAAGCTCTTAAAAATAAACTCAATTACTTATAGATTATTTAAAATTAAATCAGTAACAAAAATTTGATCTATTTAGAGTGAAAATGTTATTATATTAAATTAATATTTCCAAAATCAGCTCTTGATTTACTCAATTTATTTGCTAATTAGTATCAGACGGTCACAACCAACAAATCTTAAAACATTCACAACCAATTATATACATGCGCGTACTTATATATATGTATACTTCTAACTGTATTCAATTATGCTGGTTTATGTATTACAAAATTAACTTCAGTATTAATAAACTATTTACCTTATTTAATCAAGTATTTTATTAATAAAATATTATCTGCCCCTAGTAAAATTCAGTAAAATTGCACTGAGCTGGATAAATGGGATGTAATCGAGGGATCGAGTTCTCGGAACCATCAAATCCCCTTTAACAATTTTTTCAGTCAACATACGCAATTTTTCTATTAAACATATGCATTCCTATGTACACACACACACACACACACACACACACACATATATATATATATGTATGTATACATGCAAATGTGGACCGAGCTCTTGAAGCCATCCAATCCATGACTCAATTTACTTACATACATCGAAAGAGCTCTCAGAGCCATTCAATCCGGTGTTACAAATCAAGGTGCCGCATTACAAATTCTCTAATTAGCATGCCAACCTTATCCGATTACTCCAACTCGTATCTAATTTTACTAAGGGCAAATGTAAAATCATCATTATTAAAAATAATAGTATCTTATTTATATCTGCATTACTTATTAGTCACCTTGCTTGCATAAATTCTTTATCATATTTATGCACTACTCAGGCCAAGGATTACGTAACCCAAGTATCCTTTTTAAATCATAACATATCTGATCCGTATTATCATGCAAATAACTATTTATTTTTTACAATATGCATTCAAGATACATGTATACCTTTATATCTTAAACTATTAAATCATATATTTTAACCAATCTTTTAAATGAACCATTAACACAAACCGTCAGAGTAAAAATCGAAATCACATAGATAACTATAAGCACATAACTTTCATACATATTTACTTTTATAAAGGTTTTATAGTAATATCCTCTTTTATTATAAACACAACTTCTCAAAAAGAGTAGCGATGATAGAATATTGACAAACAAGAACATAAAACTTCCTTATAATTTGAGCAATACCATCTTTTTAAACTGCACAACTAAATCACATAAGTAATAAGAAATTATTTTACTGAGATGAAATTCAATTGATTTAATCTCATAGTTTATTCACAGGCTAAAACTAAAGCTAATTTTACTTTCTTTATCTTTGAGTTGCATTCATAATCGATCTTTAGAGTCATTTAGTCACGTTTTCCTATATTTATCATTATGTCATACAAGGTACCTTCTAATTTCGAACGTGTATATATATATCTATATCTCAACTAGCTCTCTAATGGTCAAGTGCAATTTATTTGAAATCATTAGTTAATTAAATTAGGCAAGGCCATATAAGAAATTAAATTTTTAATCTAAGTGTCACTCGTTATTTCTAAATAGCCTCACTATCATATTTACATTTCATTTAAAAACCCACAACAATTTGTTGTAGTAAATTCTTTGTACATCAAGTTCTTAACTAGAAATTTCAATTCTTCTTACCGAAAATTACATTTATGAAATGAAAGACACTAGCTAAATTAAGTTTTACATTTTGTTCTTTAACCCATATACAATACCTCTTTTACACCCAAATTCACAAGTATAATATCAATTGCCTCAATTCAAATTTTCATCTAGCATTTTTATAAATCTAACAGCCTACTCAATTCTCCATTTATTAATAGTAGACAAGGTTAGGATATTTTTCTTTTAGTGTGGATAAGGATTTCAAGTCATATTATTACCAAAAAACCAGATTTTATGTATCATTATTTCTAGGATCAAAATTTAATCAACCACTTCAATTCTTAAAGCCATAACCAGTAAATCAGGATCAACCACATTCAATTCCATATGTGCAAACATATTTTGTCTACTTATATACGGTAGAAACTTAACTTTTATAACAGTGCACCACACTTGGTTTAAATTATTCCCATTAGTCTTTATCTTAAATTAATTTTTTGTAAATTCTTATGTGCAGTAAGTGTAAATTCTTAAAGTATTTAAATTTAATTCTATTTGGTCCAAAATTATTAGAGGCCCCTTACTGCATCTTTAACATTCATGTTTTCATACATTTTTATGCTCTTCACTATTTCCTATTAAATAAGAATACAAGGAAAAGTTAACAGTAAAACCTACAATCTTCCACAAACAATAAAATCTACAATAACTACAACTATCATAGATCAACATTCAAGGAACAATTCAAACACCATTATATAACCATAAATATATTATATAGCTTAGAACACACACATGAGCCAATCATTTGATTCAAAGCTTGCCGGAGCGGTGCGTGTCGCCAGTTGCTGCCATGGTTTATCGGAGTCCCACATTTAAGCTTTGGCCATGAGAAAAATCGGGGACCAATGATAAATGCAAATTTGTCTATGTTTTTATGTGTTTTTACTATATTTTTTAGGATAGTTTTATGTTAATTTAGTTGTTTTAATATTTAGTTTCTTCAATTGATGTTTTAATTGTCTAATTAAGTATTTTTGGTATTTTTAGGATTTAATTGAAAGAATGAAGGAAGTTAGAAGGACTTGATGGGAAGTTTACCTTTTGGGAAGCAGGATTAATACTCGATTTTGGTAGTAGCTTAACACTCAGTGGAGTGTCAAATACACTCTGCCGAGTGAAAGAAGAGAAATTCCCTTGCTCCACCGAGTGTCCCATTGCCTTGATAGCTTGCTCCACCGAGCGACCCACCTAATTCATTAATTAAAACAAAGTTGCTCCACCGATTAAGGAACACACTCTACCGAGTGTGTCGATTCTCCAAGGCACGTGCACGATTTATTTCGGAAGGAAATTAAGAGAAGGAAGGTTAGGGTAAAACTCTTATTTTGGAGGATATAAAAAGAGCAGTTTTATTCTAGGAGGCGGCGGCTTAGCTGGGCTTTGATTCATTTTTTTCCGATTTCTTAGTTTTCTTCAATCTTTTACATTGCTTTTGACTGAGAACATGAGTGGCTAAGTTTCATATTCCGATTCAAGGGTGATTCAATTCCAATAGTAATCTTGTGAGGCTTTGAACTTATCAAGGATCTCTTCAATCTAAGTAATTCTTGTTTCCTTACTCTTAATTTCTATGAATTATTTGTATTGATTAAATTGACGTCTTAATTCAATATTGATTTTTCTATTGCTGTCCATGAGTTTGTGATCCGTAATTGTCATGAATGATTGATTTTAGTAGCAAGGAATTGGTTTATGTGTGTGTGAATTCGGCTTTCCGATTTACATAGCTTGCATAATAGATTCTAGGGAAATTAAGATGCAAAGTTAATTGATTTGTAGCTATCTCGATCAATTAATCTTTGTCTTAGTCATTCTCATTAACTCTTAATGCTATCATTGAAATGATATGGAACGCTATCGTGCCCAGTTAAATCAATGGTAAGATTTGATTTTAAATGCTTTGTTTGAGTCAATTATATTAGGAGACTTATTGCTTTCTACGGCTTTTTCGATTAAGTAGACTAAGTTCTTGGATTGAGAAATTAATCTTTAAGCCTATGATCAAAGTTACAATTGGATGAGATTTACGCCTTTGAATTGGAAGTTTGGTAAGATTGATTTTCATTTAATTCAATATTTTTGCTCTCTGTTAATTTCTTGTTAATTTACTTTTAGTTTTAATACAAAGATTCAAAACCCCCCATTTACTTTATATTTTTGTTTTCAACATTGAGAAATTAATTATCATAGTTCTCTTGGGATTCGACCTGGTTCCACTATTTCTACAAGCTAGTTTAGGTGAATCAGTATTTATTTTTGGAGGGCGTCGACAACCCGACCAACCAACTAGCGAAAAGGAGCACGCCGGGGAGGAAGTGGTGGCACTCACGAGTTACCGCCGACGAGAATGGCCGGCGTGGCCGCTGTCCCCTTTTTTGGCTCCCTCTCTCGCCTTCCCTACCCCTTCTTCTCTCCTTCCTTTATTTTTTTCCATGCGCCTTTCTCTGCTATACCGGTTCTTTTGTTTCTTTGCTTTTGTCTCTTTTTTTTTTGGCCATACATCTGTCCCATAATTTCCAGGGACTTCTTAAGATTGTCGACTTTTTTTTTTTGTTATTATTATTATTATTGTTGTGTCATATGAATAAATTTGTATTAATTTATTATTTGTTAGCAAAAATATATTTTAATTAGAATTATTAATTTTTTAATCCCTACAAATTATATGATTTACCAACTATTAACCGGCCTGAATTTAGGTGCGTTACACTAAAAGCCTCTCGTCTCCATCCTCACATACCCAACTAGCCTAACCAAATGCTTGTGGTGAAGCCTTGATAAGAATGCCAATTTAGAATCAAAAGCACTATCCTTTTCTTGAAATTTTTATACACATAAATAAATAATAATAATTAATTATTATACATGTAAATTTGTTAACATTACGTCTTTTGTTTAATTTCCTTTTTTGAATACCTGTTATTTATTTATGTTTGAAAGACTGGTTACGTTTACTAAACCTATGGCTTTCATCTAGTTTAATTTTTTTTTGTATGACGGTTTATGTTAAATGAACTTATTTGTGTTTGTTTAAATCTGTTTTTTTGAATACCAATTATTTATTTTTGTTTGTAAATTTTTCGTATAGTTGAAAAATCTTCAGCACTTGGTTACGAGCATATGTGAAATCTGGAAATTTGCACAATGGCTTATTAGACTGTAAAACTTGGTATCTTAATTATTGCATACAAAGTGTTTGAGAAAATACCAATATGAACTTTTTTATGAGAAAATATTTTACAAAATAATTAATTTTGATAAATTTTTAGGGCTGACCAAAATAAATAAAAAAAAAGGTTAACCGAAAAATATATCCGAAATTGAATTGGTTTTTCGGTTAACCAAACCCAATGGTTACAGTTTAAGTTAGTGAATTTGAGATATATCGATTTTCGATTTCGATACACGATCTGAAAAATCGACGGTTTCAATTAACCATCGGGTTTAGTTATTTTTTTAATATATATATATATAATTTTTTTTCTATTTCCTTCTCTCTAAAATTTATATAAAATAATACTTTAAAATATATTTAAATTATATATTTATTTTTATATCTTAATTTTTTATATTTTTCTATAAAATTTATATAATGCTTTAAACTAAATTTATATTATCTTATTCTCTTTAACTATATAGTAATATTTATATATAGTATCTAATTAATTTTTATATATGTCATTTTTTTATCATATATTGGTGTTTATATTTTACTTATAACATTTAATTACGTTTTCTTATATTTTAGAGTATATGTCATAATATTTAATATTATCCAAAATTTTATTTGATTTGGAATTAAACATATTAATTTTCAACAAATATCAAATCTATTTTATAATATTAGCTATTAATTTATAGAACATAATTTTGGCTAGTAAATTATGTTTATTTCGTAATTTTTATATTAAATTACTTTACACGTTTGAAATTGAACTGAATTTTATCTAATTCTTTTATAATTTTATGTTATAAAATTTAATGATTAACAAAAAAAATATTGATTAACCAAACAAAAAAATCGAAATCGATGGACAGGTTAACCGAATGTATCATATCGGTTAATGGTTAGTGATTTTAAAAAATCGATATTAATGGATTGGTTAATTTTTTTGCTCATGGATCGGTTAACCGGTCCAGGTCCATGCTCACCCCTATAAATTTTATTAATATTGTATTTTGATAATTTTTTAATGTAGAGATTATCAATAACATTCCAGTTTTGATTAAATATAAAGGAGAATGAACCAGTGAAAATAAATTTGAAAGATTTAAAGTCAAATGAGTATTAATACTAAATGGTTGTAGCTATAAAAATTTTATTGGTATAATATCATATCAATTAAAAATCAATACAGAAATAACTCATTTCAATATAAAATATTTTATCAAAGATTTTCCATTAGAAGTAAATGATGACAATAGCATGACATTTTACTTGAAATTAAAGAAGAGGAACTCCGATATCTTGGAATTCCCTTATATTTTACATTAATTGAGGAAGGTTAGAAACAACAAATTTAATTAAATTTATGACTTATGCATTTGAATAAAGAAATCTGATACAAAAAAGAGAGCATGAGTTGCATTTTGGAATTTGATATACCGGCTGGTATACCTTGTATATCGGTCGGTATACGAAATTTCAGAATATGTTTGTATTTTATTTTTTGGTATACCGGTTGTATACCTGGTATACCATCCTATATACCCATTGTACCAAATTTCAGAATATGTTTGCATTCTATTTTTTGGTATAACTATCGGTATACCTGGTATATCACTTGGTATACCAAATTTCAGAATATGTTTGCATTTTATTTTTTGGTATACCGATCGATATATCTGGTATATCACTTGGTATACCAAATTTCAGAATATGTTTGCATTTTATTTTTTGGTATACCGATCGGTATACTTGGTATAACCATCCGGTAAACCAAATTTCAAAATATATTTGCATTCCATTTTTTGATATACAAACCAAAATATCTGGTATACCACTCGGTATACCTGTTGGTATACCTGGTATACCAAAAAATATAACATGTTTACACTCTAAAAATTGATACATCGATTGATATACCGTATACCAAATTACATAACGTGATTTTCTTTCTGAAATTTAAATTTTAATATTTTTTTATATTTATGCTCTAATAATATGATAAATGCAGATCCAATAATATAGGAAGAATCACTATATTGAATTATCTAAATCATCCACTCCATTGCTGCATGAAACATGCCACAAAATTACTCCACGAAACTATGAAATATACAGAGCTATTTGTTCTACAATTGAAGTTGAATTACAATTCTACAACCGAATTCCTAAACCAACGGTATCTTCTAATTCTTTTCCTTTTTCTTATATCAAATTAATAAAGCAAAAGTTTAACTGCACACAAGCCAAAGCTTTTGGAGCTTTGATCAAAGATTACTTACAGAATACTCAGCAATAAGTTAATTAAATAACCTAATAATCATGATCATACTTTGAATTCGCGGCTGCAAGGAGAGCAGCTCCGACTCCAGACCCATCTTTGGAATGTTTTATGACTATGTTCTTTGACATTTCCAATCCCAAAAGCTCAATGACAGCGTCTTGTAAGTATCTTCTATACTAAGGATAGTGCTCATAAAGGCCGCCATCTATGGCCACCACTGTTCTTTTTCCAAATATCAGACCTTTTGAATCTTCCTCCATCTTCTGCAGAACCCCAACAATTCCTGCACCGGCTATCTTCCTTGCCCTTAAGCTCGACTCGGCCTATACTCAAAGTTAGATGATACAAAGACATCAATGATTGAACAGAAACTGAAAGGAGTATATATTGCATAACAAGTTGGATCAAATAAAGGCATTACCCCAATGGCATTATACAGAATCGACCCAACAGATTGAAGATCATTGAAGTTATCCTGTTGCATTGCATATAGATCTGGGGTGCTGTGTACAATGAGAACATGTTTCAGTATGAGAGGAAAATACAATCGAACCAAAGACAGGCTGAGATTAAGAATAATTATAAGATAATGAGCTTGAGATTCATGGCAGAAAGCTCTTCGTTAAGTATATGTTGTTTGAGATTAAGAAAGTTATAACAAGAACTATTCCGAACAAAAGCGTTTTGTGCAACCAAATAAAAAAGGGAAAAGTCAGTTAACTATTTAAGTTAAAGATAGAGTTACCGGAGTGCAAAGGGTATGGATAATTTCTGTGGCTCTGAGTTACCAAATAAAGCACTTTCTTCAGCCATCTTCAGTAGAGCTCGTCGTGCAATTTCTCCTAGATACATTCCAGAGATTGTCTTCTCAAATTTTGCTCGCCTATATTCGTAGGCTATTTAACAGTTGTGAAAAATTATATTTTGTTTACACATATTACAAATCTAACAGCTCATTTCCATCCAAAATCTTTCTTTTTGCATTAACAAGAGAATTTCACCTCTAAAAACATTCAAAATAAGCACAAATAAGTATAAAACATCTAAAGGAAAATTGAAGATAGAAAAAAAAAATCAAATTTTATGAAACTAGTATGAAAACATAGGTTAAAATATGAATAAAATATTCACTTTTTATTATAATCTAATTGAGTTAAAATAATCAGAATTGAAATTAGGTAAAAATAGTGCTTTTTTAAAATTTTGCTAGGGAAATAACAGGATAAATAAAAGCAGTTAGGTACCTTAAACTGAAGAACTTAGACTTATGGAAGAGACATCTTGCCCATGTCCCTTATGGGGGCGGAAGTCCGATACAAGCGTAGAACACAATTGAAAGAAAGTAAACACAATTGCCCAAATAGATACTTTGATTGCATTATTACCAATCTTGAGGAACAAACAATAACTAGCTATGACAACTGTGCATTGTCCAAAACCACAAACTACTCCAGCAATATCTGCTAATGAACCAAAGGGAAGAAACCATTTTCGGTTGGATAATAGAACCATGGCATTATTCCCCTCCATTTCCAAATAACCCTTTCCCTTTTAACCTTACACACAAACTCAACTACAGAAATAAGTAGTACCAAAACTGACATCCCCAAACATATTAGAAGAAACAGAGAGTTGTGTTGTGATGATAGTTGATCAAATACCGCTGATGTAAGTTCCACAATGAAGTTTGAAATAATAAAAGTCCACTACAGAACCTTATAGCGTCAAATTGATGAAATAAAAGCTTTTTATTACCAAGAAATAATTAACTTAATTTTAATATTGAGTTAGAAATACCTTGGACTTAATAAATAATTTGCCCATGTGTTTGTCTATTTTTCTTGAATTTCCCATCTGCTCAGCTTTTTTTTCTTCACTAGCCCTACGCAATATGTTTTCTTTAGTTTTCAACTCTGTATTAGGTTGAATAGAACAAAAATCTAGTTTGTAGAAATGAATTCACAAAAAAAAAAAGCTACAATTAAATTTTACCTGCTCGCCTGGATTAATACTTGCAGCATCCATGTCTCTATCAAACACAGTCAAAGGAATGCCGTTTGAGAATGCTCCCCATTCAGTGTTGACAATCTGAAACAAGGAAGTTTCATAAAAAATAATGATTTAAATCAGGATCAAAGAACACCAATAAATAAGCCATAAAAAGAGGGAAACAATAGATACTGTTCTTCCAGAAGATGACTTCGGCCTCTGCAACTTTGGAATAGCATATACAAGCTCGACATACCAAGCATTAGTTCTCGTACCTAACATGACAGCAACCATGACAACGTCATCCCAGTATCTTGCTCCAACTAGAGTTCCCACAGTATCATTAACCTATTTTTTATCAATTCGCAAGTTGGCTTCTAAATTTATCAGCCGAGAAATCTGTTGGAAGAGAATACTAAAACGAGAAGAACATACCAGGGCAGACACCCGCATATCTAAGCTTTGCCTTTCCATAGCTTCATTTAGACAAGCAACGACATCTCGTCCAGCCTGCACAAAAGGGTCAAGTTCACATCAGATAGTATTTAAGGTTTAAAGTAAAAAAACGGTATTTTTAAAAACAAAAAATTTAAAAAGTAATAATAATTTTAAATATTTGTAAGAGATGGTTGTATTTTTAAAAACTAGGGTTAAAAATTGGTAATTTATGTAATTTTCTCAAAAAAAATCTTTATTTAGACTCAAGTAGAAGTAGGCCCAAATTCAAGTAAATGATTAGGGTGATTTTGAAGTTAGCTAGGATCCACAACAAATTTTGAATATGTTTGAAACAATAATTTCATGAAAAATACAATAAGTTATATTCTTTAAAAGTATTTACACAAGAAAACTCACAACACGCTAATTAGATTAACGCTTAATTAATTTTCAATAATTTATCACAAATTGTATCAGATTTGTGGACTTTTTTATCATCAATTTTACCTATAAAATCACATATAATTAAAATCACATAATTCAAATGATTAAGTTTATATCTACTCTCTCAGTTAATCAAGGTTGGAATCCCATAAGTCAAATGAATTTAGTAAAATTTTGAAAGATTAAATTAAAATTTTGCAAGTTATAAATACAATGAATGAACTTGAATTTGGTTATGATTAAAATGGATTATTATCAGATGGATTATAAATGAGTAAGATGACATTTTTTTATTTTAAACTTTTTATAGTAATATGCAATGTTATTAAAACCGGATCGGACCGGCCGGTTGAACCGGTTGAACCGCGAACCGAAAGGCCAACCGATTGGTTTGACTACTGAAAATCGAATTGACAAAAAACCGGATTGAACCGGAAAAATCGGGTAGAACCGGAAAACCAGCGAACCGGACAAAACCGGATTTTTTGCTAAAAATATAAAAAATCAATTTTTTTTTTGAATTTTTTCACCCACCCACATATATATATATATATATATATATTTATTTATTTTTTTGAAAAACTTAGTATTTTAAATTTTAAGTATATCACTTAATAATTTAATATATTTATTATATTTTTGATTCATTATAATCAAATATATATATATATATATATATATATAGTATATCACTTAATAATTTAATATATTTATTATATTTTTGATTCATTGTATTCAAATATATATATATATTAAATTTTTATTATTTATTTATTTGAAAAAATTAGTATTTTAAATTCTAAATATGTCACTTAATAATTTAATATATTTATTATCTATTTGGATTATTGTAATAGTATATTAAATTATTAAATAATATCTTTAGAATTTAAAATACTAATTTTTTTCAAATAAATAAATAATGGAAATTTAAAATATACATACATACATACATACATACATATATAATTAATTAAAATTTTATTATTTATTTATGGAAAAATTAGTATTTTAAATTCTAAAAATGTCACTTAATAATTTAATATACTTATTATCTATTTGAATTTATTGTAATTAAATATAATTATACTCATATATGCAAGGTTAATATTTTTTGTGTTCACTTTATTAGTACTCCATCTAAATATGAAATTATTTTCATGATATGATTGTATTTTTATGTTTCTAGCATATGATATTCAATAATCCATAATTAATCACTTGTAATAATAAAATTAAAATTATTTTCGTAACTTATTATTAAAATATTTGTGATATATATTTAAAATTTGATGAATATTTTTTTAATTTTTATACAATAGTATTCAAAAAATTATAATAATTATAATATTTTTGGTATACCAAATTTCAGAATATGTTTGCATTTTGTTTTTTGGTATACCAATCGGTATACTTGGTATAACCATCCGGTAAACCAAATTTCAAAATATATTTGCATTCCATTTTTTGATATACAAACCAAAATATCTGGTATACCACTCGGTATATTTGTTGGTATACCTGGTATACCAAAAAATATAACATGTTTACACTCTAAAAATTGATACATCGATTGATATACCAGGTATACCATATGGTATACCAAATTACATAACGTGATTTTCTTTCTGAAATTTAAATTTTAATATTTTTTTATATTTATGCTCTAATAATATGATAAATGCAGATCCAATAATATAGGAAGAATCACTATATTGAATTATCTAAATCATCCACTCCATTGCTGCATGAAACATGCCACAAAATTACTCCACGAAACTATGAAATATACAGAGCTATTTGTTCTACAATTGAAGTTGAATTACAATTCTACAACCGAATTCCTAAACCAACGGTATCTTCTAATTCTTTTCCTTTTTCTTATATCAAATTAATAAAGCAAAAGTTTAACTGCACACAAGCCAAAGCTTTTGGAGCTTTGATCAAAGATTACTTACAGAATACTCAGCAATAAGTTAATTAAATAACCTAATAATCATGATCATACTTTGAATTCGCGGCTGCAAGGAGAGCAGCTCCGACTCCAGACCCATCTTTGGAATGTTTTATGACTATGTTCTTTGACATTTCCAATCCCAAAAGCTCAATGACAGCGTCTTGTAAGTATCTTCTATACTAAGGATAGTGCTCATAAAGGCCGCCATCTATGGCCACCACTGTTCTTTTTCCAAATATCAGACCTTTTGAATCTTCCTCCATCTTCTGCAGAACCCCAACAATTCCTGCACCGGCTATCTTCCTTGCCCTTAAGCTCGACTCGGCCTATACTCAAAGTTAGATGATACAAAGACATCAATGATTGAACAGAAACTGAAAGGAGTATATATTGCATAACAAGTTGGATCAAATAAAGGCATTACCCCAATGGCATTATACAGAATCGACCCAACAGATTGAAGATCATTGAAGTTATCCTGTTGCATTGCATATAGATCTGGGGTGCTGTGTACAATGAGAACATGTTTCAGTATGAGAGGAAAATACAATCGAACCAAAGACAGGCTGAGATTAAGAATAATTATAAGATAATGAGCTTGAGATTCATGGCAGAAAGCTCTTCGTTAAGTATATGTTGTTTGAGATTAAGAAAGTTATAACAAGAACTATTCCGAACAAAAGCGTTTTGTGCAACCAAATAAAAAAGGGAAAAGTCAGTTAACTATTTAAGTTAAAGATAGAGTTACCGGAGTGCAAAGGGTATGGATAATTTCTGTGGCTCTGAGTTACCAAATAAAGCACTTTCTTCAGCCATCTTCAGTAGAGCTCGTCGTGCAATTTCTCCTAGATACATTCCAGAGATTGTCTTCTCAAATTTTGCTCGCCTATATTCGTAGGCTATTTAACAGTTGTGAAAAATTATATTTTGTTTACACATATTACAAATCTAACAGCTCATTTCCATCCAAAATCTTTCTTTTTGCATTAACAAGAGAATTTCACCTCTAAAAACATTCAAAATAAGCTCAAATAAGTATAAAACATCTAAAGGAAAATTGAAGATAGAAAAAAAAAATCAAATTTTATGAAACTAGTATGAAAACATAGGTTAAAATATGAATAAAATATTCACTTTTTATTATAATCTAATTGAGTTAAAATAATCAGAATTGAAATTAGGTAAAAATAGTGCTTTTTTAAAATTTTGCTAGGGAAATAACAGGATAAATAAAAGCAGTTAGGTACCTTAAACTGAAGAACTTAGACTTATGGAAGAGACATCTTGCCCATGTCCCTTATGGGGGCGGAAGTCCCATACAAGCGTAGAACACAATTGAAAGAAAGTAAACACAATTGCCCAAATGGATACTTTGATTGCATTATTACCAATCTTGAGGAACAAACAATAACTAGCTATAACAACTGTGCATTGTCCAAAACCACAAACTACTCCACCAATATCTGCTAATGAACCAAAGGGAAGAAACCATTTTCAGTTGGATAATAGAACCATGGCATTATTCCCCTCCATTTCCAAATAACCCTTTCCCTTTTAACCTTACACACAAACTCAACTACAGAAATAAGTAGTACCAAAACTGACATCCCCAAACATATTAGAAGAAACAGAGAGTTGTGTTGTGATGATAGTTGATCAAATACCGCTGATGTAAGTTCCACAATGAAGTTTGAAATAATAAAAGTCCACTACAGAACCTTATAGCATCAAATTGATGAAATAAAAGCTTTTTATTACCAAGAAATAATTAACTTAATTTTAATATTGAGTTAGAAATACCTTGGACTTAATAAATAATTTGCCCATGTGTTTGTCTATTTTTCTTGAATTTCCCATCTGCTCAGCTTGTTTTTCTTCACTAGCCCTATGCAATATGTTTTCTTTAGTTTTCAACTCTGTATTAGGTTGAATAGAACAAAAATCTAGTTTGTAGAAATGAATTCACAAAAAAAAAAAGCCACAATTAAATTTTACCTGCTCGCCTGGATTAATACTTGCAGCATCCATGTCTCTATCAAACACAGTCAAAGGAATGCCGTTTGAGAATGCTCCCCATTCAGTGTGGACAATCTGAAACAAGGGAGTTTCATAAAAAATAATGATTTAAATCAGGATCAAAGAACACCAATAAACAAGCCATAAAAAGAGGGAAACAATAGATATTGTTCTTCCAGAAGATGACTTCGGCCTCTGCAACTTTGGAATAGCATATACCCGCTCGACATAGCAAGCATTAGTTCTCGTACTTAACATGACAGCAACCATGACAACGTCATCCCAGCATCTTGCTCCAACTAGAGTTCCCACAGTATCAGTAACCTATTTTTGATCAATTCGCAAGTTGGCTACTAAATTTATCAGCCGAGAAATCTGTTGGAAGAGGATACTAAAATGAGAAGAACATACCAGGGCAGACACCCGTATATCTAAGCTTTGCCTTTCCATAGCTTCATTTAGACAAGCAACGACATCTCGTCCAGCCTGCACAAAAGGGTCAAGTTCACATCAGATAGTATTTAAGGTTTAAAGTAAAAAACGGTATTTTTAAAAACAAAAATTTAAAAAAAATAATAATAATTTTAAATATTTGTAAGATATGGTTGTATTTTTAAAAATTAGGGTTAAAAACTGGTAATTTATGTAATTTTCTCAAAAAAAATCTTTATTTAGACTCAAGTAGAAGTAGGCCCAAATTCAAGTAAATGATTAGGGTGATTTTGAAGTTAGCTAGGATCCACAACAAATTTTGAATATGTTTGAAACAATAATTTCATGAAAAATACAATAAGTTATATTCTTTAAAAGTATTTACACAAGAAAACTCACAACACGCTAATTAGATTAACGCTTAATTAATTTTCAATAATTTATCACAAATTGTATCAGATTTGTGGACTTTTTTATCATCAATTTTACCTATAAAATCACATATAATTAAAATCACATAATTCAAATGATTAAGTTTATATCTACTCTCTCAGTTAATCAAGGTTGGAATCCCATAAGTCAAATGAATTTAGTAAAATTTTGAAAGATTAAATTAAAATTTTGCAAGTTATAAATACAATGAATGAACTTGAATTTGGTTATGATTAAAATGGATTATTATCAGATGGATTATAAATGAGTAAGATGACATTTTTTTATTTTAAACTTTTTATAGTAATATGGCATATATGACATATAGAAATATTTTTTTATATTCACATGATATGAAAAGATTATTAAATTTCGAATAATATAAATAGATTACAACCTATCAGCAATACCCCATGCTTCTGTAATTTGCTGTGCTGACCACTCACCGGTTCCCCAGTAAAAGGCCCACCCTTTTTCTATCACATAATTCATAGCCCGAACTGTCTCTTCTATTGGCGTTAAACTGTCTGGTCTGCTTCAATTATATGATAAAATATATTAATGTAATTTTCATATGTTGTAATACTAATAATAAATTACGTGAAAAATGAAGTTGCAACCTGTGACTGTAAATGAGATCAACATAATCCATTTGAAGCCTGTTCAAAGAAGCCTTGTGCCTTCAACAATGTGCTTTCGTGATAAGCCCATGTCATTAGGACCAGAACCTCCCCAGAAAATCTTAGTAGAAACGACAATGTCTGATCTTTTCCAAGCAAGTTCTTTGATTGCCTGTCCCATTACCTCCTCGCCTTTTCCTCCGGCATAACCCTCTGCGTTGTCGAAGAAGTTCACCCCATGATCTCTGCTCCTCTGCATTGAGGTTTTTGCCTCTTTTGCATCCACCTGGTTCCCAAAGCTCACCCATGCCCCATACGATAACTGGTTCACCCTCAACCCTGACCTTCCCAAGTTCTCGTACTACATTTTTCAATGTTCTGTAAATAGTTGCGATAAATAAGAATATGATAGCTTAATGCTTAATTTTGTTCAATTATATATACATGGACAGCAACGATGGGTATGATTAATTTTATTTAAATATATAAAAAAGTTACTTCCGTATGATTTTCCTTTACAAGCAAATCCAGATGGCATGATTTTTCAATGGCTTGTTTTAGCAAGTACTTGAATTAATTATTGTCATAAGCCACATCAATTTGTGATCTTTCAAAAGCTGTTTACTTGCTCAAAATTATTTCAGCTTTTCGGAAAAAAAATTTTCATGAAAATAGAAAATAAAGAATAAAAATCATGTTTATTTTAATCAATTTTTTAAAATAAAAAATAAATTTTTAAAAAAATTTTCATGAAAATAGAAAATAAAGAATAAAAAACATATTTATTTTAATCAATTTTCTAAAATAAAAAATAAATTTTTAATTTTTTTAAAATAAAATAAAAATTAAAAAAAATAATAAAAAATATTTTCTAAATTTTCTGAATAATATATATATATATATATATATGTGTGTGTGTGTGTGTGTGTGTGTGTGTGTGTGTCGCGCGCGCACGCACATACATAACACATATATACAGAAAATAAAATACTTTAATTTTATATTTATTAATAAATGAATGCGTTATTTAAATTTTTTACAAAAAATAAATATTTTAATTTTTAAAAAAAAAGAAAATGAAATATTATTTTATATAAGTAATTAAACGAAACCCCTAACATGTCAAACATTTCAAATTGACGTGACTTGCCACATCAGTATTTTAATATTGAATTTATAATTTTTCGAATAAAACAATTTAAATTGAATTTTTTTATGGAATATTATATATTAGGAAGGGATCATAATTAAACTATTTTTTTGTAATTATATTTTTCAGTGATATATTAAAATAAAGGCAAAAACATAAAAGAAACGGTTGGTATAGAAAGAAAAGAATAATAATAATACAATAATTTTACTTTCAAAAAAAGAGTATAACAATGATAATAATACAATAATTTCCCCCTTTTTTAGTATTTTGGAGTATACAGTAGAAAGTTGAAATGCAAATTTTACATTCCTCTTTATAACTATTGCACAGAGTAATATTACATGATTTTACATGATCTTCCACGATCTAATGATTACAAAAATTAAGTATACAATCTTTTTTATGTGAAAAATGGCAACTATGCCAATATTACAGGTAAATGAATGTACAATATAATATTCATAATACGCATATTTAAATATTTACTCAAAAATTTGATGGGAAAAAAAATAAGTTTTCTTTCTAATAAACTGTGGTATTTTTTAAAAGCTGCAGCCACCTTTTAATATATTGCTGCCAAGCCTTTTTATTTTTAGTTGTATGGTGTAGCTTTTTTTTTTTTTTCATTGGTTGTTTTTTTTCCCTCTTTTTAGTTGCATAGTTGTTTTTTTATTATTTTTTTTCAAAAAAAATAGAAAACCAAATCCTAATTGGAATGGAATAAATAACTATTCCAATAGCAAGTCCCGTGCGCAATTCAATTCCCTTTTATTTTTTTATTCTTTTTATTTTCTTTTCTTTCTATGTAAATTCATTCCAATATATATATATATATATTAAGTGATAACTTTTAGAGATCAGAAATGAACGAACCTCCCGATAAAAGAGTCCGATCAAATCGTTAAGATAAATTAAACCTATAATTAAAAAAGATCTGGTCGGATCAAGTCTGAGCACTTCAAAACTTAAGTTAATAAAGTTTAAAAAGAGAAAATTTAGACAAATGGTTTCGAGAATTTTAATACCCGACTCATACATGTGGGTAGATAGACTGAAACAATATAAAGTATGGATGGACCGAAACAATATAGAATATAGAGTGTATCAATAAACTTGGCAGGATATAGAGTTGGGCCTTGAACTGAAAATGGGATCGGGCCCAAGATATAATGGGTACTATCATTAATTTATTAACTAAAAATTAATCAAGAAATATAATTTAATTTCTATTTCATATGTAAAAGATTAATTTGTCCTCAATATTAAATATTCTATGTGCTAAGGGCATAATAAATTAATAATATTTCATTTAGATTAAAAAATTTATTAATTTAATTAATTAAGTTATCTAATTTAATTATCAATTAATTAATAAAATAATTAATCCACTGCAAATATCATTACACTTGTTAGTGTGCTATTCCATATGTTCAATATTGTAATAGTAGGAAATTGGTCAAACTAATTTAGTAATTAAAATTGGCTTCTAGCAACATTTTCAACAAGAAGATAGCATGAAGTATACAAATGCATTCAAGAACCCGTAGAAAATCGATGCAGCATTTTCTTCTATTGTTGTAGATTTGAGTTATTCTAACATATTGTTTAACTATTGAATTTTAATTGGCGACTAATTATATTTTCATGTCAATTAGTATAATAAACCAATAAATGACTTCAAAACTCCATTTTTCTTTCAGCCGATTGTCTTACTAAAATTTTAATTTAGACATTTATAATTAATGACAAATTACATCTTGGGAAGAGTTGATAAATTACATCTTGATCAACCATTAATTTTGCAAGCATTAATCACACTCTATACACTTTTAATTATTATCAAAAAATAATAGGTGTCTGATATCAAAATACGATAATTAACTTATTAATTATCATAACAATCTTAAATTAAAGGAAGTCAATGAGATCAATTAATCTCTATATGATAAAGACTACTGCATATATATATATATAATCCTATCATTTATATCCTACTTTAATAATGCTAATTCCAAGAACAAACCTAAATTAAATTGTAAGATATATACTTGACTTTTATTATCATGACTTTCATCAAAATGGCAAGTTCGATGAGTTCAAAATTTATTCTGAGTATCCTATCATATTAATGGTTAATTAATTGCAAATAGAGGTGGCAAAATTGATCCAAATCCGTCCAAATAAATGATCCAAATTCAATCCAATCCAAATAAATATTCACTGAATTAATTTAAAATTGATCAATTTTATTTTTCAACCTACTTCAATCTAATCCAATATCCATTAAATCAATTCAAAACTTATTTATTTTATTTTTTAATCTATTAGATTTGTACACAATTAATTTTTCTCAAAATCCGTCTTTCTTCCTCATTTTTCTCTCCCCAAAACACGACTACACTCAATGGACTTCCTGACACTCTCGGGTCTCTCCCAACCGAAACTCTAACTTCTCCTTCCTTTTCCAATCCATTCACCAAAACTCTCCGCAATGGCTTCCATTGCCGCCGGAGTAAGATCCACCCTTTCTCCCCCTCCAATGCCACCCCTCTCACATCCGACCCATTTTGCAGCCTCCTTATCTTGTCCATTTCTTCATCTATAACCACTTCATTGTACTTTGTAGTGGTAGAAGATTTTAAGCGTGTGATTTTAGTTAGTGGGAGATAAAATGGAAGTCTCTGTTTTTGTAGTGGTGATGAAGATGGAAAGCTTGTTATTGGGACAATGTTTTTAAGGGATGTTGAAGATCAGTGGCAGCCATGGATTATTAACTTGGCTGTCTTGTTTTGTCACTCTCGTTTTGTCAAGTTTGAATGTTTTTTTTCCAAGAGAAGATTTTATTATTATTATTATTATTATTATTATTATTATTATTATTATTATTATTATTATATTTTCAATTAAATATTATTATTATCGAATTAATTAATTAATTAATTAATAAAAAAATTTATAATAATTTATATTAAATCCATGAACCAATTAAATCCGCTCAATCCATTTGAATATTAATTCATTTATGATCCATTTTTTTATTCATTTTTTATCCAACTCATTAATGATCCGTTCATTAATGATACAACCCACCCATTTGCCATCTATAATTGCAAATATGATAAAAAAAATTGCAAATCAAATAAAATTATTACATGTAAAAGAAAGATGAATAGCAGGTAGCCCAGCAAGAACAAATCACAAATCGTATGAAAGAATATGGAACTATGGAAGAATATTGCTCTTTATTTAAGTATTTATTTATTATTTAAAAAAAATGGATGCAAGAAAGGAAAGCAAAGCCTACACGAGGAAGAATATGGCTATTTCAAACACCTCAAATCCGTCAATCTAAGGGGATCCACCGACCCATGAACATCCATTAACAAAGAAAACATAACCTTCCATACATCACATGCTATGGTGAATTTTAAGTCACAGTGATCGAATTGGTTTTGGTGGGTAGTGGGTGCGTTGGATGCTGGCTAAATATGTTTTTAAGTCAAAGAGTTAAGGTAGATTAATCCATCTTGCCTTTTTTTTTTTTTTTTGGTAACTTGCATAATTAGGCAAAAGCAAATTCTTCCAAATTTGACTATGATGTAGAAGAAACAAAGAACAGTAAAATAAAATTCTTCCTCATCAGTTGAGAGAGCAGACAAGAATGTAAAATACACGAAAACAAAGTTGGCAACTTTAAGATTCCTTTTTCATTGCTCCCCCTAATCTCAAGAAAGCAAGGGAAATATATTCTTTAAGAAATCATTAACAAAAGTAAACATAACCTTCCATACATGAAAAGCTATGGTGGATTCCATAAGTTCCAAGACACAAACTAAATATAACAACCGATCACTCACACTCAACCCATGAAGGATGTTGATGCGTGAGAGTTGCCTTCGAATACATCTGAACTACATGTCACACACAAAACCTTAAGGCGATATGCATCCATTGATTACCTATACGAATCTGGGCGCTTTGGCTTGCTTTGAATAACGGCCTCGATCTTCTCCATCACCGCAGGAGTCAATAAGGGAACAACATCAATAGCTTTCATGTTCTCTTGAATCTGCATCCAGGTTTAACAACATCCATCCATAGGCAACATTATAAATCAAAGCATTGATGTCAGAAACAGAGCAGTAGATGTGGTGCAAAAACCAGATGATGGATGTCCATTATTTACTGTACACAAGTTCTCACGGCCTCAAAGAAAATTTTATGAAGTTTACACACCAAAGCAATACGGATCTAGTTTTAATTTCCATCCATTACATCAATAACACATATCAAAGTGTTAGAATATAGATGTAAAGTGATTGGAGTAATTTAGGGAGCAATTTAGGGAGCTAATTAGGAAATTATAATTATTAATTTGGTTGCTTTTCTTTGTATAAATAGGAGTGTAAACTTAGTTTTTAATCAATTGAATATAGAATTTCAATTTCCATTGTGTGTTTTCTCACATGGTATCAGAGCCTTGGGCTCTCTGATGGATTTTCTGGGGCTTTCGGGTTCCCTGGAATTTTCATTTTTGGTTGAAGATTCTGTCCAGTCTTGGGTCACCGGATCTGGTGATCGTTTTGCTTCACCGCCCACATCGGAAGGTGCACAGGCGTCATTCCGGCCTCTCCACAAAATCCGGCGACCATCAGGCCAGCGAGTGGCCTTCACGCGCCACCACAAGAATCCGCTCCGTCTTCACGCGCCGGCGCGTGGAAGAGCGTCCAGCGTCCGATGGTCCTCCGATTTCACCTCCAGCGTCGCCTGGCCATTTCCGGTCATATTCCGGTGTCCTTTTCCGGTGGTATTCCCTCTCGGTGGTGGCTGTCCTCTGCTTCTTCGAAGATCTGCTCCCCAGCTTCTTCTTAGGTGTGATTACTAGTTCTTGGTGTTTCTGCTTCTGTTCCGGCATGGGTGTAGTGTCAGTTTTGTCCCCTGCCTCTGATGCTTCTAAATGTTTGTGGCTGGTTCTTGGTGTTCCTATTTTGTGATTTCTGCTTCTATTTTGGAAAGTGTTTTACTTATTCTCCATTTTGTTTTGAAGTCTACATGACAGGATATGTGTAGGCTTCGTTTGGAGAGAGTTGCGCTTGATCTTCGTTTCGTATTGAAGCCTATTCATGGGTTATTTGTTTAGGCTTCGTTTGAAGAGAATTGCACTTGATCTCCGTTTTGGGTTGAAGCTTACGGCATGAGTTATTAGTAGACTTCGTTTGGAGAGGGTTTCATATTTGTTTTCCATTTTGTTTTGAAACTCGAATTTATGTTTTGAAGTTTATATAAAGAAATAAATTTGTAACAAGCTGAAGCATAATTAAAATTTATGCTCCAGCTTGAGGGAGAGTGTTAGAATATAGATGTAAAGTGATTGGAGTAATTTAGGAAGCAATTTAGGAAGCAAATTAGGGAGCTAATTAGGGAATTATAATTATTAATTTGGTTGCTTTTCTTTGTATAAATAGGAGTGTAAACTTAGTTTTTAATCAATTGAATATAGAATTTCAATTCCCATTATGTGTTTTCTCACACAAAGCATTTCCAGTAAATGGATTCAAGTTCCTGAAGTTTGAATGTGTCAATATTGAATAAATTAGTAGCCACTTGACATAGAATTTGATTAGTAGGCTTACTAGTTCTGTCCAACACCAATTTAAATCGAGCATCACACTAACAAACTTTTAAATAACAAAATTTGGGGCCAAAAAAGAGATGCAGCATTACTTGAATATGCAGATTAAACATCTCAAAATTAGTAAGTTCACAATGATCCACTATATCAATTCTATTGTACAGTAACATCCAAAATTAATAATTTTCTGGATATTTAACAACCTAGCTACTTTTTATCCATCCATCATTTCAAGAGTCTGTGGAATTAAACAATTTAAAAGGCAAACGAAATAAAGGGAGCAAAATAGATGCAATATGCATGCATATCCACAAGAATATGAGACCAATACTGCCAGCATGCAAGATGACCGTATTGCATCCTCAAGCAAAATGAGATTTCCTCCCATCCAATGGAAGGGATTGACAAAGCAGAAAAAAGTGCTCGTGTGTGTGTCAGAGGGCATGCATAAATAAACAAGTAAAAAATGCACAGGTTCCAAGAAGAGTAGCCTTGCGGCTAAAACATATGACTTTTCTTTAAAACTAACCTGAGACTCCTTTGTAGCGCCAGTAATGACTGATGAAACATTTGGATTGGCGGCACACCATGCAATCGCAAGTTGAGATAAAGGCACACCCAGTTCATCAGCAATTGGCTTGAGACCATTAACCTTTTTCAGAACATCATCAACCAGAGAACGGCTAGCAAGATTCTGCAGAACATAATATATATGTTTAGGTTGTATGTGAACAAAATTAGGGAGAAGAAAAATAATGCATAAATGCATATAGAAGAGTTTTATAAATACAAACTAGAAGTTTACTAAGATTTACACGTAGTGATTATTTTAATTCTATTATGTACAACATAGATATGAGCATCATAGTTCTCAAAAGGAAACCTTTGATAAAAATAATATATTTAAACAACTGTACCCAACCAAACTTGCAGGTCTAAATGGAATATTTAAGCCCTCTTTAGCCAAGATTCGCTACAAGGACAAATGTCAGTCCACCAATATTTGCAGTTATAGAAAAACACACGGCTGTTCTAACAGCTGTTACCCGGCTGTTCTAACAGCTGTTACCCGGCTAACATGGCAAGGTGATGGAGAAGTTTTACAGAATAGTTGTTAGACCAGCCGTGCTTTATGAAAGTGAGTATTGGGCAACTAAACTCCAACAAACAGAGTAAATGTTGCAAAAATAAGGATGTTAAGATGGATGAATGGGCATATAAGATTAGACAAGATTAGGAATAAGCACATTAGACAGAAAATGCATGTAGCACATATTGGAGATAAAATAAGAGAAGGCCATGTAAAAAGGTTTGAATATGTGTTATGTAGACCTACAAATGCTCCAATTCGAAGGTATGATCATTTAATTGTAAAAGTAAAGAAAAAGGGTGGAGGCATACCTAAGACAACATAGAGAGAAATAGTGTTCAAGGATTTACAATTGATTTAACACTGAAACTGATATGGGTTTGGACAAAGGGAACTGAAGACAAGGAATCCATATAACCAACCCCATCTAGTATAGGATTTAGGTTAAGTTATCGTTTTTGTAATAGAAAAAACACATGCCTAGCTGCAGGAAATTACTTTTATATGTGTGTCTACAGTAGGGTATTGCTAGAAGTTCAGCGTAGGTCAAATATCCAACAAAAAGAAAACCACACAATTAAGTGAGACTACTCATAAAGAAGCAACTGATGCTAGAAATTCCAGATTGAGGAGACTTGGAATAACTGGAAAATTCAGCCACCGAAACAACAAATCAAAAAAGTCATACTTTGTAATTTTCCAATGCAAAACGGCTATCAGGAGGTACAGTCCCCTTGCTGTACTTTCCAGTGAGCACCCCAGATGCAAGTGGACTCCAAGTAGTGAGACCCAGGCCATAGTTTGTGTATAAAGGGAGGTACTCAGACTCAACCTGCATCCAAACAAGATATGAGTAAATGACAAGCAAACAAGAGGAAGATTTACCAGCCACTCTACGTCATGCAAAAAGGCATAGGCATTGCATAAAAATGACTAAGTTCAAGCGTTTATGAGCAACAGCTGCAAAAAAATATGCACCATTACTAATGAGACTTGAATTAATACAACAGTAGATTACCAGATGTCCACTTTTAAGGCAAATCACATATACAAATTCAAGAGAAAATGTATAAAGTTTACAAATACATACTATCATTAAACTGGCCATCACCATTCTTCAAAAACTTCCTGTGGTTTGGGAAAATGATTCACAATACGACAGTGTGGTGTTGAACTGCTTTATACAAAAGCAGCCATAACTGCAGAGGCAACTCCCTCAAACATATTTAATATTTTACATGATTATTTTCTTGCTCTATGATGCAGCATTCTAATGAAACTCCATTGGCTAATGCACACCACTCAAGAGATCTTTCCTCCAGTTGTGAAGGTTTCCCATTTAATTTTAAACCAATGTAGGTAGGTGAACTGGAAGGAAAACTCTCATGGGATGGCTGTCAACAACACCAAATTCAATAAATCATTTTACTAATATTATTACTAGACCCTTTAATTTTCACCAACAACAGATATACCACATTAGGCAACATCTTTAAAAAAGCCAACAAGGTGGGAATTTCAGTGTTTAAGTACATCAAATAAAAACTAAAATTGTCCATTTCTCCCCTCTCAAACAAAATTCAACTCCATCAAGTGTTGGACCTTGATCCTTGAAAGTAGACTTAAGGCAGATTCATTGAATTTAAAATATTCTAAAGAAGTTTGGAAGTGTCTTGGTGGAGAGGGAGTTAGATGGCTAACCAAGCTATTTAACTCTATGCTAAGATAGGGAAAGATGCCTCACGATTGGAGAAAGTGTACCTTAGACCCTATATATAAAAATAACGGAGATATTCAAAGTTGCACCAATTACCATGGCATTAAATTGATGAGTCAGACAATGAAACTATGGAGAGAGTGATAGAACATCGGCTCAGGGGCATTATGAAGGTGACGGAAAACCAGTTTGGCTTTATGCCAAGGAGATCCACAACATAACCTATCTTTCTTCTAAGTTCCATGTTAGAGATTTATAGAGAGAAGAATAAGATCTTCATATGGTCATCATCGGCCTATAGAAAGCCTATGATGGAGTACCGAGAAAGATCCTTTGGTGGACTTTAGAGAAGAAGAGTATACATTTTAAGTATATAAAAGTTATTAAAGATATGCATGAAGGAGCAATTACAAGTGTGAGCACAGGTGAATGACTTACACAGTAGTTCCCTATAACAGTGGATTTACACCAGAGTTCAGCTTTGAGCCCATGTGTATTTACTCTAGTATTGGATGAGTTGACCAATAGTATACAATAGGACATACCATTGTGTGTGTTTTTTGTAGTTGATATTGTTTTAGTAGATGAGGCAAAAGGAGTTAACTATAAATTAAAAGTATGGAGAAACACTTTGGAAAACCAAGGATTCATATTAAGTAAAAGTAGGACGGAGTAAATGCATTGTGATTTTATCATGAAGAAAACAGGCAAAGGAGGCAGTAAGCTTGTTGGGTGGTGCAGTAGTACCACAGTGTATGGCTCCATTCTCAAAGAATGGTTAATAGATGATGATTTACTCACATAATAAATGTGGGATGGTTAAAATGGAAAAGTGCAATTGGTATATTGTGTGACAAGAAGACACTTAACAAAGTAAAGGAAAAGTTTTACAAAACATCAGTTAGACCAACTATACTTTATGGAAGTGAATGTTGGGCTACTAAGTTTCAATATATACATAAAGTAAATGTAGTGGAAATGAGAATGTTAACAGTGGATAATTGGACAAGATTAGGAATGAACATATTAAACAAAAGCTACATGCAGTACTCATTGGTGAAAAATAACAGAAGGTCATTTAAGATGGTTTGGACATGTTCGACGTAGACAATAGAGGTTCCAAAAAAAAATATGCAAGTGTTTAGTAGAAGAAGTAAAGAAAAAAGGTAGACACAGACCAAAGAATACATGGAGAGCAAAAGTTCCCAAGGATTTACACTTGCTTGATTGAGAAGGATATGGCTTTGGACAGAGAGAAGCGGAGACAGAGAATTCATATAGCCGACTCTACCTAGCACGGGTTTAGGGTTTAGTTGTTGAAAATATTCTGAAGAGGAATATTTTTGGCTTTAACAATAACAGCCAAGAAAATTATTCATTGAGCGAAAATGATCTACATCCGTGGATGACAATTGGCAAGCTGTATTTAAATAACCATCCCAGAAAAACCAGTAAGCTCATTTCTTCAAATACAGCACTAAGCAATAAACTCACTCTGCCTTACATAAATCAGAATATTACACATTTGCATATACTTAAAAATCTCACCTTGTGCCTAGAGAGCAAATTATACTCTGGCTGCTCCACAATAGGTCCGACCATGTCCAACCTTTCTGCAATTCCCCATGCTTCAGTGATCTGCTGCGCCGACCACTCACTAGTGCCCCAGTAAAATGCCCATCCCTTATCAATGGCATAGTTCATTGCCCTTACTGTTTCTTCAATTGGTGTTGACGTGTCTGGCCTGTGACAGTAAATAAGATTCACATATCATTATCACACTTGCCTAATGTGCACACCAAGATCTAATCACCCCGGCAATAAAATCTTGAAAACAATTACTTAAAAATGGGTTCAATGAACATGGATTAGGAGCAGAAAATGCACCAAAAAGAAAATTCTGTTAATGACATTAAATGTCAATCTAAGCCTCAGTGCCTCAGAAAGCATTGCAAGGCAATGAAGATACTTCAACCCATTTATTATATAAATCATAGAGCGTCCCAACAAGTGATAAGAATTACAACGATTGCTATTGACCTCTGCAACTTATGAGCATTAGCAAAATCAGCAGCAAATCGTGAAATAATCACAGAGAAAAATTGTAAGATCAGGAGAAGACAAGTTAGATTAAGAGAACAATTCCACAGAACGAGCCAATTATAAACAGGAAGATACGAAAATTTTTGCTTAAATCAAAAGTAACAATCTCCAGCGGCCACTCACATCAAATCACACCAGTATATAAGATACGGACTAGCGACTAAGAAATTACAGCTAGCCACCAACAAATATCAAAAATTAATAGAAGCCAAGTTAAGATCGATAGTCCAACTACAAGAATATCAAAAATTTTAAAAGACCCAACTCTAAACACAAATCAGTGACAAACACGGGAGGAGCCAATAGAATTTATCCAAATAAAGCTCCTTAAGTGGTTAAATAGGAAAATCAGTTTAATATTAACAGTAATAAAATTAAGATCAATAGTGCAGAGACAGCACCACTGGCAAAATGATAAAAAGAAAAGAAAAGAAAAGAACCCACCGATGGCAATAAATCACATCAACATAATCCATATCGAGTCTTTTAAGAGAAGCTTTGGTGCCCTCGACAATATGCTTTCTAGACAAGCCTTTATCATTAGGGCCAGAACCTCCCCAGAAGATCTTAGTAGAAACCACAATATCAGAGCGTTTCCATCCAAGCTCACGGATCGCCTGACCCATGATCTCCTCTGCCCTTCCATTGGCATAAACCTCGGCGTTGTCGAAGAAGTTAACGCCGTGGTCTCTGCAGCACTGCAATAGAGACTTGGCCTCCTTCACATCGAGCTGGTTCCCGAAGCTGACCCAAGCTCCGTACGAAAGCTGGCTCACCTTTAGCCCTGACCGACCCAGATTTTTGTACTGCATTTTTTGTTTTTGTAGTATTGAAAGAAAGGAGATTGATTGGCGTATCGGTGAGAAATGAAATAGTTTTTGAGCGTAGAGATGTAGGTGTAACAGAGGGAGTTCAAACACTTGTTTAAGCCGGAGAACTGGGGAAGTGAGGAGGTAATTATTGGGTATGGGCAGTTGTATGTGTGTGTCCTGAGTTTCGCCACCTGCAACTTTTTGAGGATCTATGCTACGCTCGTGATTTGTTTACTGTTATTATAAGTGGATTTGTGGAGGTAATTATCTGTTATTTTTTCTATTACTATTAATTATCTGTAATTACTTGAAACTTTGAAAAAGAAAAATGCTGATACGAAGAAGAAATATTTTTGGAATGCACGGAAAAGTATTCTATATAAGCAAAGATGAGGCACGTGGAGAATGGAGGGTGAGGTGCAGGATAGATATTATGGGAATGATAGTAGAGGAAGAAAGATTTTTTATAGAATTCTTCAGAACTCAGAAGAAAAGAACGCTCAGATCGGTTGCGGGAAGGTGCGCGACTGTGACGCGGTGTCAGAGAATCAAACCGATGCTAATGATGGAACAAAACCAACGTGGGCTTTGCTTTTTTACAATTTGTTTTTAATTTTTCCAAATATATATATATATATATATATATATATTGTAAATCAGATAAATGGCGTAACGATATTTATTTAATTCATATTTTTAAATTAATTTAAATATACGTCATTCCCTCATTAATTAATTTTTTAAAATAAAAGATGAAGTACGAGAATGTTTCTTATGTTAGTTCCTTTATGTCACCAACCCCACTAAGTTTGTTTCTCCAAAATTGTGCCTTTGCGTCATTAGTTATTGATCGGTGTCTAACAAGTGTACTAAATCGATTAATAATATAAAAAAATATATTAAAATCTCAAATATCATACTCAAAAAAATATGAATTACTAAAAAAAATATATATGTATGAATTGAATTAATTCGAAATTATTTTTCAAATATTTTTGATTTAAAAACAAAAATTAAACAAAATAAACAATGAAACAAACAAAAGCTAAAATTAAATTAACATGAATTAAAAACAAAATAATAACTGAAATTCTCTTGCTAAATGAACTTTCACCTTAACTTTCATTGTAATAATTTAAATTCAATAGAAATACCAATAATTATGAAAAAATTAGTAATAAAGTAAGATATATTTATTCAAGTATATCATTCTTAGTATTAAATCTAATACTTAGCATGAAAATCTAGTTTTAACTTCTTAAATACTCATCGAAGCCTTTCTCAAGTAATTCAACTCCAATTTATTCTTAGTTCTTCCTCTCTTAGTATTAATCAATAAAATAAATACATAATTATCTTATATTTCGGATAATAATCATGCATAAATATTAAAGAGTTAATCCAAGAACATGCAAATCATTAACTATGTCAAAACCAATTTTTAGTTATTTACTCAATAAATCAATAATTAATCTTAACACAATCAAAGATAAGAATATGCTTAAAATCAAGAAATAATCAACCGATATTGAAATGAAGCTCAAAATAAAGTCATAACAATGAAAATATAAGTTTTCAAGAATCTATTAGCAAAAGAAGAAAAACTATTTACTAAACATATTTAAAAACTAACACAAAGTTGAAAAGAAAAATAAAAACAGAAAAATTAAAAAAACAAAGTAAAACTAAAACTAAAGAACTCTATTAGTTCTTCTAACTGATTTCTCTAATTTCCTAATTGATCCTCTTCTTTGGTGTTTGAGTCTTCTATTTATAGGCAAAATTGGTGGTAGAATCCTTCTCAAACTCCAGAAATAAAATAGGAAGCAAATCCTCATTGAATTGGAAAAATTAAAAAATCCTTCGTCAACTAGGAATTGCCTGCATGTGGCCACGGTTCTTCCCTTGTTAATGTGCACGTGGTCACATGTGCTTCTTAGTTACCCTTCACGTGACCACTCATCCTCCTTTGAAATGTTTCACATGGCCACTCATCCCTTATTTCTTCTTTTCACATGGCCATGTGTTATTTTCTTCTTTGAAACACATGGCCATGTGTTCCTTTAAGCTTATTCTCATGTGGTCATGGGTCTTCTCTTCATACACTTTTACGTGGCCATGCATAATTTTGTTCTTTGAGACACATGGCCATGCATGAGTATTTTGGATTTCACGATCACTAATTGACATGAATTTTTCAAATTCACAGTTTTGACCTAAATCTTCTTGCCTTTTTGCAATTAAATCCTTTTTCTTGTAAATTAACCCTGAAAAACACCAAAATTTACAATTAACTCCAAAAACATAAAATTAACCAATTAAACTCAAATTCAACCTAATTAACACAAAATTAACTCAATTAAATACCTAAAAACATACTAAAAATATCATATAAATCACCATTATCAAATATCCCACACTTAGGCTGCTCGCCCTTGAGCAAATTAGAACAAACTAACTTCTCAAAATAATCAAACTCAAATATAGAATCATACATTTTAAAACCAAGCTTAGCAATTAATAAGAGCACTTAATAAAATTTCAACTAGAATAAATTCAACCAAGACAATATGATTTAGTTTCCTTATGTGTGTGCAAGACCATAACATTTTAAGCATTTTCAAAATTCAAAACACCAATGCAAATTCATAGTCAAGTTTAGAATAATTATACACCTAAGCATACACATGGTTTCGCACTTGAAATTCTAGAAACACCATAGGCATCTCCTTTAGCACCGAAATCCAAATGTCATCTCCTCTAAACAACTCAAAAATAAAATTTAGAATCACTTAGGTCTTTTTAAAGGTTGTAATGGGGCTAAGGTATTAGTTATCAAAGAATGAATAAAAGATCAACAACAAGAATAGCCAATCTAAGATAAAATAAACTAATAATTCTTAAATTTCATCCCATTAATTTAATTAATAAAGAACTTAGCCAAACTTAATCAACCCTTCACAATTTAAAGCTCTTATGAAAGAGAAATAACAATTGAAACTCTCTTACATTAATAATTCATACCCTTTTAAGAAGTCATAACTATTTTTCCTTGTAACTACCCCACACTTAAAATTTTGCCACACATGCTAGCTTTATTTCAATATTTTTCTTTTTTTTTCTTTTTTTTAATTCACTTTTTTTCATACTAGCTTTAATTTTGGCAATACAATAATAACATGGGTAATCACAAAGTCACGATTCACTATTCAATTGACTTCAATAATAGCCATTAACAATAAAATCAAAAACATCTTATCACACCCATTAACATATCCAATTCCTATTAATCCATCCTATCCTAGAGTGGCCAATTCCAGAAGGAAATATAAAAGCTTTTTAGGCTATATGGTAAAATAAATGAGGGTAACAAGAAAAATTAAATATAGTACGCATTAAACATACCTCATTAGGCTCAAAATGGCTAACAAAGGATAAATATGCATATAGGGTAAGAAAACAAGTTAAGATATGGCTCAATAAGAAAAACATTACCTAGATCACTTTCTAAGTTGCATTGAGTTGCTTGTATGCTTTGAAGGGTGATGAGGAAGGTTCTTGTATTCTAAAATTCTTTTCTCAACTATTTCAATGCGTTGTTTTTCTTTAAGTTCAAAAATCGGTCTTAAGTGCTCAAAAAGATAGAAACTAACAAATATAAGCCAATTGAATACTTAAACTAGCTAAAAATTCATTAAATAATATGCTTGTTCTAATGCTCAACAAGAATTTTAAACATTGCACATTCTAAATTCAAGTTCAATATGTTCAACTTTTGAGAAAAACTAAGGCGAACTAAGCTAAATGTACAATAAATGATAAATGAATTATGCAAAATAAAAACTAAACATGCAAACTAAAAACCAAACTAAACAACTAAAGAAAAAACAAAAATGACTAAAACAAAATAATTCATGAGTAAGAAAATGAGCAAGGTAAGAAAAACTCCCTTAATTAGATCTTCAAAATCTAGCTCAACTGAGCTCTATCCCCCTCTTTAAAATATTGTTGTCCTTAGCAAAGAATGAAAAATTTCAGCACACTTCATCACTTGAGAAATAAGTTAGTGCCCAAAAGAAATGTAAGCTCACCACACTTAAAATCATAATTAAGCCAAAAATAAAGCATGAGACTAATGAAATTGAGTTAACAAGCATACATGCCTATAAAACCAATAAAGTGCAATGAACAAGACTGAATAATCATGGTAACTAAGAGAAGTAATACAACTAGACCAAACTTTCTTTCAATGCATAATATTCATATGTTGCAAAGTGGACAGTGCGTGAATCAGTGTCAAGATAATTGGTGATGGTTAGGCTTAGATAAAAAGAAGAGAAATATTTTAATTGGTCATGATAAATACAAAATAAAATAAGCCAATTTAAATACAAACCCAATCTATATAAAGCCAACAATAAAGTTCAATCTCAAATAATAAGCAGTTAAGAGTAAACACAATGCAATACTGAAAATCAAACTCTAAGCAAACTTATATTCAACACTTAATGAAACATACACCAATTTAGTTGAATTAAGCTCATCAAGTAAATCATGCAAATGAAAAACTAAGTGTGTGTGCCTTAAACATATGAAATGCATAAAGAATACTAAAGTGAAGTTATAGTATTGAATACATGAATGTGCTTATTCAAATAAGATTGCATTATGATGATTATGCACTTATAAGTATTGGCTATGCCATGATGATTTAAGATTTTACTAAATTGTTCGATTTATCATGTCATATGATGAACTATATAAAACATAAAACACATGAGATATGAATAATTGCCTGCACATAAAAATTTTTGGTAGATAGATAGGCATGCCTACAGGATTACAGTCATAGATGCTATAGTTTATCCCGTTTGGATCTATGATTTATCCCTATTTGGGACCACAGGCTTGACCCCGTTTGGGTTCACAGGTTTGATACCTTCAGGTATCCACATGAACAATACATTCGGGTATTTATATGTTAGATACCTATGGCTATCCACAACATCCGTTATCCACATCCACAATACTTTAGTAGGCATTTCACAGAATAATTGCATAGTATGCGTAAAGGATAAAGACTTGATTATTTTATTATGATTTATCATTATACATAAATGTTACAAGATTAATTATGATATATAAATTGAAATTATAACTGCCTTTTAATATTACAATTATTGTATGTTGATTAACGAGATAATTGTATCTTGATATTGGTATTGCTTGTTATGTATTTGGGGATGACCACTGTGAGTGGTTGTCCACATATCTATTATTTTCCACTAAGTTGTATAGTTTAGCACGAGTTTTTATCCGTGTACTTGCTAGAGACTATAAGTCGATTTGGAGGGATAAGATCTGCTACTGTAAGGCCAATACTAGAGATAGAAAGCGCTAAAATATAGAGTGTACTTTATTTTATCTTTATAATTATCATATTATATTAAGTGAACCTTAATGTAAATAATAGTATAATTGAAAGTATAATATACCAAGTATAATGTTATTATAATTCCTCATAATATGTTGATGTATGCATATGTATAAATAGTGTGAACCAACTTGGAAATTATACAAATAATTTATCATATGTAAGAAATTAAATAGGACAATAGGTAATAAGAGGATCCAGAGTAGTCCTTACAGAAATAGCTCCCTTCATCCTCGAGTTCTTATCTCTGGCGTAATCTTTTATGACTTTAGCCTATTTTTCGAGCTAATTCTTGCCGGTCCATTAACAATGGTAATTCGGCTTCCTTTTGGCTAGATAACTGGTCAGAGGTTGGTTATTATACCTATATATTCCTCCTTCTTAAAAGGATAGTAATGAGTGGTGGGCTATGGCTCATAGTCCTGTGAAGGAATTTTCAAAACTGGGGAAGGCTAGATAGAGAAGTGTTGAATGGTTATTTTAATGATGATTTAATTTCTTTAATTAATCCTTCAATTCCTCCTGTTGAAAGTCTGGATAAAGATTCTCTTATTTGGCTCCCTTCATCTTTAGGTGCGTTCTCTTTAGATTTTGTTTATAATGTTATAACTCATGTTGCTGTAATAGAAAGGGAGAACAATTGGCGATTGTGTTAGGATTGGCATGAGCTGCAATGAATAAAAAAATTTCTATGGTTAATGATGTGAAATAGGGTTTTAAAAAATGAGGAGAGGGTTAGAAGACACTTGACTGACAGTCATATTTATCCCATTTGTAATAAAGAGCCCGAAATAACTCTTTATCTATTGAGAGGTTGTTTGTTTGTTAAAGGTTATTGGCAAATTTTACTTGATAATTCAACTAGCAGCAGCTTTTTTTGAGAGAGTCTTAAGAGCTTGATTGAAAGCAATTTAGGGTGTAAATGAGAGTTGGGGAAGGTAAGTTGGAATATTTTTTTTGGCGTCAGCTGTTGGCATATATGGAAACGCAAGTTGGTTGGAACCCTGGCCTTGTGGGATGGATCATCCTTAACACTGATGGAGCCTTTCACCAATCCTTAGCTCAGGATGCTTATGGTAGGTTATTCTGTGACTCGCTAGAGAGATGGATGGGAGGCTTTTCGACTTTTATAGGTGGGTTAGGAGCTTTTAATGCTAAGCTCTAGGGGGTTTTGGTGGGTTTGTAAGAAGCCTATAAAAAAGGATGGAAAATGTAATTATTCAAGTTGATAACAAGTCAGTGGTGTCAGTTCTTTCACAGAACTTGGAGGCTTCCCCTACTTATAAACCTTTCATTCTCCGTATTAGAAACTTTTGGATCACGAGTGGCAGGTGATTATTTGTCATATTTATAAGGAAGCAAACATGGCAGTAGACTTCCTGGCTAATTGGACCTTTAGTGAGGATCAGTGGTTTGTCTAGCATTCTTTGTCTCCTATTGGAATGAGTAGTATTTTAGCTGGGGATGCTATGGGTGTTTCCTTCCCCAAAGTAGCTTCAGTTTGATTTTCTTTTGTTCGTTCCTTTTCTTCTTCTTATAAAAAAAATACACATGTTTAATAAAATTAAAATGTGAAAACTATCACACACACACACACACATATATAATTACATATAAAGTTTAGTTAACTTTTAACCACTTATTAACTAGGCATTCAATCTAAATTTAAGTTCATTAACTATAATTTTTAAAACTTAAAATTCATATACATGTTCAATTGATTCACTCTCTACACTTTCTTTTCTTCCCCTCTATTTGTTTGCCCATACACCATTACGGTAATTATTTGTATGTATAGCATTTTAGGCTTATTGGTCGGACTTGGGCTGGCATGAGGTGGGCTCAATCCACTTAGATTAAAAAATATTTAAATAAAAAATAATATAGTATATTCTATTATCAAACATAATAAAAATATTCATAAAAAATGAGTTAATATGTCAATAAATGTATAAAATTTGTGATTATTACATATATTTACTTTTTGTATATTTTTAAATGTTTAGATTATGTAATTAGTGAAAAAATATATAAAAAGAATATAGAATTTAATGTAATCTATTTATATAACCGACAAGCCTTTTCCATATTACATATAAGAAATTTATATAGATTGTTTCGTATTTATATCATTTAAGCTTTAATTTACTGCAAAATGGGCATACTTAAATCTTATATTAATCACATTCACTGAGAAGTCACAATACTATTTTATCACAACTGGTTTTAATATCCTAAAACATAAGAATAAATTTAAAATGTTATTTGGATGTCTAATATGATAAATAAAAATTTGAAGATCAAAATTGCAAAAATAGTATAAATTGAGACGGCCAATATTTGTTTCTAGACTTCAATCCTACTAGTACTACCTCCTCCACACTGCATGTTAACCCTTACTTACTTACCTCAAAATTCATGAATTTATTTCAAAACTCTTATCTTTTTCTTAATTGAAAGTTTCATTTTTCACTATTTTGTTTTCGTGTTTAAGGATATGTTCGAATTGTGATATGATATGATATGATTCATTAACATATATTTTCTTTTTTTCTTTTTAAATAAAAGGCACTTTATTAAGAAGAACAATTAGCCCATAAGGCTGGGAACAAAAATACAGAGGGAGACAAGTCCCAAACCCAAATATCAGACACAGAACGAGAAGCTCGAGCTAACAAATGGGTGCATCCATTCGCTGATCTTTTAACAAAACCAAAGGAATTGTTTACATTAGAAAGTATAAGACAATCCTCTATAACTAAATGTAGATCAATATTGAGCCTAAATCTATTCTTAATAGCATTAACAACCAATAAAGAATCAGACTTAATAATAACAACATTAAAATCCTTAGTCTTTAACTAGCTTAAAGAATCAGACTTAATAATAACAACATTAAAAAGTATGTGCCAATTGCATCTGCCACATATGGTTTAGCTCACCAGGGAATGACTTGTGTCCAGCAGCAACAAAATTGCCTAAAGAATCACGAGCAATAAAGCCCACTCTAGTCTTATGCAATTGAGTGAAAATGGCAGCATCAATGTTGATATTGATGATACCAATTTGAGGAGGCGACCATCTCATAATAGGCTCATGAGTATCAACATTATCAGTAGGAGGATCTTCCTTATTTGTAGCTAAGCAGGCTCCAAGAACATCAATAGCCAAAAAGTTTATAGTAGTTGGAGATAAGAGAGAGCAATGATCGGTTCAGTTCAATAACCAAATCAAACCAAAATAATTGAAAATCGAAATTTTATTATTTTTATCAACCGAACCAAATTTTTAGAATAACAAAATTTAAATCGAACCAAAATTTTCGGTCGGCTTGGTTCGATTAATCGAAAAACCAAAATTTAAAACTATTTTTAAAAAAATAAAAAATATTGTGTCTAAAAATTATAAAAAATTATAAATCATAATATACTAAAGTAAAAATATCAAAATTGTACAAATAAAATAATCCCAAAATATATAATAAATAATACAATAAAATCATTAAATAAATTTTTTATTTAATTAATTTTCAATTTAATTGTTAAAATTCTAAATTATCACCTAAAAAATATATTAATAATTGATAAATATACTCATATAATTTACAACTCAAAATAAAATAATTTACATGTATAAAATAATTATTCAATGAAAAAATAAAATATATATATATAATTATATAAATTTCAGTTCGGTTCGATTTTTATGCGGTTTCTCCTTCAAAAATCGAACCAAAAAGAGAAATTGAAAAATCGAACCAAATTATAAAAATTGATTTTTTGGTGTGGTTTGGTTTTTGTTCACCCCTAGTTGGAGAGAATGATGCTTCCTTCCACACCAAATCATTTTGAGCCCTCCAAATACCCCAAATAACAAAGATAACAGAGGCATGGCTAGGAGAAGGAAAATTCTTAAGAACAAAAGCAAACCAGGAAATAAAATCATTAAAATTCCCACCCAAAAAATCAACCGCAACTTTCATCCAAACATTTCTAGCAAAAGGGGAAGCCATAAACAAATGGAAGATAGACTCATTCATAGACCCACAAAGCGAACAAAACAAAAAGCACATCAATCACTTTTCTCACCAGCTGGTCTCACATAGGAAGAACCCTATGAATAACCTGCCACAATAGATTTTTCATCTTACGAGGCACCAACAACTTCTAAATTTTATTCTAGTAAATATGATCCAACTGACCATTAAAATTAGAAGGGGATTGATGGATCAATCTATAAGCAGATTTCACAATATAAATACCAGTTCTATCAAGCAACCATTGCCAAATATCAGAGCATCTATTCCAACTAAGAGGTATGCTAACAATTTTTTTTATCTCTCTCATTAAAAGGAGAGTTAGTTACATCATACCTCAATTGCCTAGTCTCTTGATCAATCAAATCGGTGACATAAAGAGAGTCATAAAAATAGTCAAGAATAGAACTCACATATGGATTTGCCACATCTGAAAGCTAGGGGTCATATTTGATAGAAATTGAGTTTCTATTGCCAACATGCAATTTACTCCCTCTACAGATAACCGATTGAGCAGTAGCAATGCCATGCCAAATAAAGTTAGGATTAGTACCTAACTTCACCGTTAAGAAGGAAGTATGCAAATAATACTGAGCTTTGAGAACTTGAGCCATTAAAGAAGATCTATCGGATAATAATCACCAACACTATTTTCCTAAGAGAGCTAAGTTAAAGTCAAGTAAAGATCTGAATCCCAAACTGCTATACTTCTTAGGCCAACACAAACGATCTCATGTCATCAAGTTGATTCTAGACTTATCAACGTTATTAAAATCCCACCAGAATTTATTAAACAAACGCTCCAATTTTTTTACACAAACCCAGAGGGAGCAGAAATACACTCATAGTATAATTTGAGATTGCCTTGCACAACATTTTTCAATAAAACCTCTTTACTAGCCTAAAAGAGTAAACATCAATTTCACCCTTGCGTCCTTTTTCAGATTCGCTGCTCAATAAAGGAAAAAAACTTACTTCTTATTTCAGCCAATCAAAGAAGGAAGGCCAAGATAATTATCATGATCACAGGCTGAGGAAATTAAGAGAGTAACATGCACCTATTTCCTAACCATCTCAGAGGTATTGGTACTGCATTTAAGAGATGATTTGTTGTAATTGATAACATGGCCGAAATTTGCAACATATATACTAAGAACACTCTTCACCATTTCAGCTTCACCCATAGATGCCTTGAAAAAAATGTAGTTATCGTTAGCAAAAAATAGTGGCTAATAGATAGGGCACCAATAACAATTCGGTAACCAGATATTAAGTTCACAGCTTCATATCTTTTGATGAAAGATGAAAGAACTTCAACCCCTAAGATGAATGAATATGAGGATAGAAGGTTACCTTGTCGAAGACCTCTATAATCTTGAATAGGACCTATCAATGTGTTGTCACAATTCACAAAATACCAGACTGATTAAAAGCACATCCGTATCAAAGAAACCCAATGACTATGAAAACTAAGTGATCGGAGAATATCTGAAAGATAATGCCACTCCAAATATTCATATGCCTTGCTCATATCCAATTTAAGCATTGCGATTTCATCCTTACCCTGAATTTTCCTTTTAAGAAAGTGTATGATCTCAAATGCCACCACCACATTATCAACAATCAACCTATTAGGGATAAAGACACTTTGAATGTCTAAAATAATCGATGGTAACACATGTTTGAGTCAATTGGATAACATTTTTGCCACCATTTTATAGAGCACATTGCATAACGCAATAAGGTGTAAATCAGCCATGGTTTCTAATTTTTGCTTTTTAGGCACAAGTAATAATATTATCGTTCAGACTTTCAGGTAGCGAGCAAGAATGAATAATGTTAAGGCATTCATGAACAACATCTAGACACATAATTTTCCAAAATTTCTAGTAAAATCTTGAATTAAACCAATCAATTCCCAGGGCCTTATCGGGATGCATACTGAAAAGAGTATTTTTAACATCCTCAGGGGTAAACTCATGAAGTAACCAAGAATTGTGTTCTTTCGTCACTCTCTGTCCAAGATAATTACTAACAAGACCAATACTAGATGACGTAGCAGAGAAAATATCCAAAAAATAATTCTTAATAACATCTCTTAGACCAGAGTCCCAGTCACAGAGTTTACCTATTGGATCTATCAGGTGAGTAACATGATTCTTTCTTTTACGCTTGGAGGTTACTACATGAAATTACTTCGAGTTAGTGTCCCCCTTTTTTAACCAAAACAACTCTACTCTTTATTTTCAGTACTCTTTTTGTTGACGGAGAGTAACATGATACCGGGCATTAGCTTTCTGGAACTTCGCACAAGTAATAATATTAATTTATTAAAAACAGTAATAATATAAACACACAAATTAATTAATTAATTAACAGTTCAACGTGACTACCCAAACTAGAAGTTAAAGTTGGAAAAAATTGATTGAGTATTTCTTTTACTTTCTGAAAAATAGTGAAAGTATTGTTTTATATTTTTCGTTAATTAACCAAGAAAAAAAAATTGTGGCAAATACAATAGCAAATTTTTTAAGAAAATGGACAATGGCAGCCTTGTTGAATTCTGGCACAGCATGGAGCTGGATTCTAACCTTTCGTGGGTCCCAACATGCCGAATTTTGGCTTTTATTTGTGCTGGATTCTGGCACCTTGATATGTCAATTAACGGTGGGTCCCGCAAGTCCAATTCCAGGACAAATCATACCCGGATTCCATCACAAATGACACCCGAATTTCATCATACCAGATTTTCAATTATGTTTACTGTAGTACCAGATTTCGAAATATTTTTAAAAGTAATTCTATTTTCAAAAAAATTCCAAAATTTAGCATGTTTAAATATTATGGATGTAAAGTTTATTATGGCATTTATTATAATAATAGACCTATTTATATTATAATGTGTTTGAATTATTTAAATTTTTAAGTTAATATATATTATAGTAAAATAAATATTTACCTTATTATTTTAAAAACATCATTATTATTTTATGATAAAAAAAATTATCTTAAACTATTAAAACTTATGAAAATATTTATATTTTTTAAAATTAAAGGGCAATTACGTTATTTTTATAATAAAATTGTACAATACCATACAATTAAATTAAATAAAAAATATTATAAAATTACATAATATCATACAATATTTTCAAATATCATATTATTAAAATCATAATTTAATATATTATATTATACATTAATGAATTAGAGACAGCCACCATCCAAAGGGCCCCTAAGAAAGGTTTATTCTTTTGCTCAATGAATTGCATAATTTATGCATACAAACTTGCCCAAGACGAGAAAAATCAGAGAAATATTGGATTTGTCGAGGTTGGAGAAGGTGTAGACAGAACAAGCAAATTGCCAAATGAAATTACAGTTGAAGTACTCGTATCGCACCACAAAACAAGCAATTGCAACCTCCATTTTGTCCAAAAGATGGGAACATCTTTGGACTTTTCATGCGCATTTCCAAGGGACTCAAATGAGAAAGATCTTATAATCAAATCAAGGAATATGCGGATAGGGTCATCTTTCATCATGGCGCTTCAATTATAAGATATTGCGTATTTCTTGTTACTTCTTAGTACGTTGCACGTAATCTTTATTCTTGGATTTCTGGTGTGATAACTTGCAATGTCCAGATCTCGAGTGTTTTGACATTTTCTATCGCAGTTCAACTGCTTTGCAGACTTTTTACTTGCAAAACATTATTGGGAGTTGAGAATCGGAGGGTTCTATGTTTTTGACGTGCCTTATTATGTTAGTCTTCCTTGCCTAATAACTTGATTGCTTAGTTATTGCTCATAATAATTTGCCTACATTCAGTAATCTTAAGGAAATGAAAATTTCTGTTGATTGGGAGTTGTTGTCCAACTTACTTGAGGTGTCTCCGAATCTAGAGGCCCTTATCTTTCCTGAATATGATCTGAAATATTGTTTACTCTAGAATGCTCGAAGTTGTGATTGTTTTAGCATTCTGGGACTTCTATCGGGCATATTCTGTAAGGAATTGGGTCGATTCTCATGGAATGAGTAAATCGGGTTAAAATTTGTAGATCAGGGGGCCAAAATCTATTCTGCGCAAGATTTCAGCGTACATATCGTTATTGCTGAAAAGAGAAGCACAGGGACAAATACAGTAAAATCTTTTTATGGTGGACTGCAAACGAAATTTCAAGTTCAAGAAAGAACCAGGAAATTTTCATGGCCACACCAAACACATCAATGGGTTTATGAAGCCTCAAGAACCGATCATTCAATTTCACGGTGCTAAAGCAGATTCAGACAAATCCACCCCTACGGAAATCACAGTTAAGTTGAAAGCTAAAATCTTAACTAACATATAAAAGGAACAAAATAAAGATGCAATTCTAACAAAGCATTCACAGAACAGACACCACAGTTAAGTAATTTCTACTGAGTTTTAGCTATCAAACATAAGATGAGATCATGACATGACAGATTTTAGTGCATTTTTCATTTCCTGATAAATAGAGTAATTGAGAGTACCAGGTTTGTCTATACCAAGTCTATGATTCCAAACATAACCGGAACAACATTAAAGACACCAAAGAAACAAGCTTTAATTGCTCAATTAATCTAGAGGAAAGGGGAAAGCTCTAAACTGCAGAAGACAATACCTTAAGTTGATTTCGTGTAGAAGCGGATGCCAAAAGCCAAACCTAGAATGGCAAGGGGAACGAGGAATTGCAGGAGCTTGATAATGAACTCAGAAGTCTTGTCCTGATTGTAGTGAGGCTGCTTTGGAGGTTTATATTCGGCCTTCTTAGGGATGGTTGAAGGATCAATATCTCCAACATAATATTGTTCCATCATATCTCTAGCACTTGTGCTATGACCCACATCCTCGAAATCATCAGTTGCATCCTTTCCTGCAAAACATACAACATTGTGTCACATTCAGGAGTGTGTTTAACCCTATTTGTTGTATTCACCACAGGTAGGATCATACCTGTAGCAGACAGAAGAACCTCATCACCGCCAGGATGGTCATCCAAAAACTTTGTCACATCATAAACCTGTTTAAACACATTATATGGCTCAGGGGATGAAGTAATAAGGTTTTCCAATGGCATACTAATGTCAACTAGATGTCGAACTACTAATGAGCCTACAATATCTGTTTCACAATTAGCATTGCTTCTTCCAGATAACACAGCTTGTAAGGAGGAAATTTGAATCCTTGTATAGAGAAGAAAGGTTTTTCCTTGCTTGGCTGAAAAGACGGTGAATCATGAATTAGGGATTACAAGGAACAGAAATGAGAGAGTCAAGGCAAAACTGATTTATTATGGAAATTGGGAAGAATATTATGCTATTGCTGGAATGTAGGGGAAAAAAGCAAAAGATGTTTCACAAGTATTCCCATTTAACCATAAAAAGTAGAAAAACAAAAAATATCACAGAATTTTTATTCCGAAGAAAATCAGAGATTACAAAGATGAAATTTTCTTATCAGTAGCCAGATTAAGCACTTGGAATTCCAAAATCTAAATTGAAACCACCATTCACTACAAACATCCGTTTGAGAATTCTAAGGTTTGCCTCATGGAAACAAGTCAATGTACAAATTATTATAGGAAGCAATATAAAAGTGAAGGACTGACAAATTCTTACATAGCTCCAACAATTACCTACACCCACTGGAATTGCTAAAATGTAAAAATGCAACCAAAAGAATAGGAGAAAAATAAAGATAAAGGGCATGTCCTAGCACAAATGTAGTATTTCTTTTCTTCTTCAGCCTCTTCTCTCTCCCTACACCTATTTAAGCATAAAAAAAGATATAAACGGAATTCTAGATTATCAAAATCCAAAGTTGGATTGTTAAATAATAGTTTAACTTGACTTAATGGTATGCACATACTACATCCTGTGTCCCAGTATTAAATCAAGATGGCTTTATACTCGATATTGAAAGGGGTATCTAGTTGACAGAGCAATTATAGAGAACAGTAATAAGAAAAACTGCTACTTGTGAAACTAAAATCAATCAGAAATTAGAATTAATAGAACTGACAATGTCAGGGACAATGCTGCAATGTATATAGCAAAGATTGGGTTGATCTAGGTATCACATCATAACGATTTTAGCAGAACATGCTAGCAAAAAACCCATTACATCAATAACAATATGTAACAATCATTAAAAAGTTATCTTAGCTATCATTTCTAAATAATTATCCAAGAAAGAGCCATTTCCACTTTGAGATACTAATAAAACATTCATTAATTGTACAATGCAGAGCCTTTCTTACTCAAACAAGTGGCTAGCACCAATGGCATGAACAAGTAGTCTTTCCCTTATTAATCAAATCAATTGCCAGCAACCAAATGGCTAATGCAAGTATTTCGTGAAAAGGAAAATAATAAATATTTCCCTCTTTAACCAAAATGAATGTTGGAGTAAAGCAATTACTCGCGCACAATTTCAAAAAACTTTTGAACACATGCAGCACTGTTCTCTCAACCCCTTAGATTGGAGGCTTCAAACCAAATTCAGAAGAGACTGAGTAGATCAAGGAATAATACATCATAGAAAAGCAATTACCCAAAAGCAGGATACAGAAGTTGAAATAAGAATCCTACAGTAGCTGTATATGAGGTTACCATGGGACAAACAAACAATCGAGCAGTAGAAATCATATAATCGCATTATATACCGCCAAAACATAACATGCAAAGAACCTAGGATCGAACTTAAAATTCCACGAAAAAACCAAAATTTCAAAGATCAAAAGATGACCTTGCCACCGATAATCAGCCAACAATCCTTGGGGTTGTTGTGCTCAGAAACTTGAGCCAAGGTGAAAACATTCCCATCACCACCCATCTTCTAATTTCCTCAAAGTTCCGTTTCTTGATGGTAAAACGGAGGTCAAACAATGGAATCGAAGGGGGTATGCTTGAAATCAAGCAGAATACTATACAGCAGAAGATGGATCTACTCGATTGGGAAAGAGAGAGAATGAACGGGCGGCGATTTGAAACAGAAGAGGGGGGCGTGTGGAGAGAAGTTGAAGAAAGGAATTTAAGGAGGTTGTTGTTGAGGTCACAGTGATCGAATTGGTTTTGGTGGGTAGTGGGCGCGTTGGATGCGGACTTTGGTATTATTCAAGATCTATAGTTGGAAATTTAATTTTGTTTAGGGAAATATAAGCTTAATAAATATAAATTTATATTGTTGTGGCAGACGAATTCAAGCGTGTCAACCAGAGCTAATTGAAACAAAAATTAATTTTATAAAAAATATAGAAAAAAAGGTTAAAAGTCATTATTTAAGTCAAATATGCTGGCTAAATATGTATTTAAGTCAGGAGTTAAGGAAGATTAATCCATCTTGCCTTTTTTTTTTTGGGTAACTTACATAATTAGGCAAAAGAAAATTCTTCCAAATTTGACTATGCTACGTAGAAGAAGAAATGGACAGTAAAATAAAATTCTTACTTCATCTTTATTTGAGAAAACAGACAAAAATATAATATACATCAAAACATTATTGGAAACTTTAAAAGCGCATTTACTTATAAAAAATAATTTTTTATTTTTTATTTTTATATTTTTTTTAAATTTGAGTATTTATTTTCTACAAAAATTTAAAAAACGCGTTCATTTATCAATAAATAAAAAACTGAAATATTTATTTTTTATATATATTTATGTATATAACCATACACACACGTATGTATATGTGTGTACATACATACATATATACATGTATATGTATATGTATGTATGTACATACATATATATGTATATATGTATGTGCATGTGTGTATATATATATATATATATATATATGCATATGTATACGAATAAATGCACATATACACACATACATACACATGTATGTATACATACATACATACGTACGTATATGTATTACATATGTACATGTAGGTGTGTACGTATGTATGTGCATACATATGCATACACATACATATACATATGTATGTATGTATGTATGTATGTATGTATGTATGTATGCGCGCGCGCACACACACACATATATATATGTGCACATACATACATATGTATGTGCTTACATATATATGCATATGTATATATGTACATATATACATACGTACATATATTTGTATGCGTGTGTATATATATATATATATATATATATATATATATATCCATATGTACGTATGTATGCATGTACTACATATACATATACATGTATATATGTGTGTATGTGTGTGTGTGTGTATATATATTGTGTGTGTATGTATGTGATTTTGTGTATTAAGATTTTTCATAAAATTTGGAAAACATTTTTTATTAGTTTTTTAATTTTTTTATTTATTTTGAAAAACTAAAAAATTCATTTTTTGTTTTTTATTTTTGAAAATTGATCAAAATAAACATGATCTCTATTTTTTGTAAAAAATTTTTCTGAAAAATTAGAGCAATTTTTTATAAATGAACAGGCTCTAAAATTCATTTTTCATTGCTCCCCTAATCTCACCAAACCATGTGAAATATATGCATTTATCCTTGCGTTCTTTTTATTTGAAAGAAGTGAAGCCTGCCAACATACGGCACATATATGCATGTCTGTGAATTTTGATTGTTCCATTAAATAAATATGTTAAATATACGTTATCACATGTTTCCATATATTAAATAGCTATTCAGGTACGTAAAATCTTACTTTTAAAATAAACATGTTTTTTTTTAAAAAAAAAAAAAAGCTTTCCTGAGCTAGAGGATTTTATCTGTTAATCCATGAAACATGCCAATAATTTATTATTACATAAATTAATATTTTATGGAAATCGAATTAATTTAACCCTATGGAGTTAAACAAAGATTAGAATCATGAAGCACATGAATAATAATAATAATAATAATAATAATAATAATAATAATAATAATAATAATAATAATAATAATAATAATAATAATAATAATAATAATAATAAGGTTCTCTTGTCCTAGCACAATTAAAATATTATATTTTTTAATTTTATTATTATGTCTTATTAATAGATGGACATATTCGAGCATCTCTGTTTGTAACTTAATTAATTTCGGCGTTTAATGTAATAATTATAGAACCCAATTCTTGGTTGTTGTCCGGTGCCGTTTGGTTAGGTATGAAATGCAGCCTAGATTACATCTAAATTAGGCAAGGAAAATTTCAAACCAATTCCATAAATAAATTAAGATAATATTTGAATTTTTTTTAAACAGAAAAAGGGGCATATTGCTAAAGGAGAAATCAAACCTGAGATACTCGGTACATTTAGATTTTGTTTGTAACGAATGAATTGAAATTGTCAAATTCATTTATAAGTAAATTCCACATGAAATTCATTTATAAATGAATTCTTATGCTTGAAATAAAATAATCAATGTATAAAATTAAAAATAAATTCCTTAATTTTATACTTGAAATAAATGAATAAAAAAATTTATTTTTACTTTATTTTTTTAAATATTTTTAATATCAATTCAATACATACAAAAAAACCAATATAATATTATATCTATAGAAATTATACCAAATATTAGACTTGAATTTTTTTTCCACCATACCAATACCGAATTTAATGATTCAATGAGAATTTAATAAATATATGATTAATCAAACAATAATTCAATCAATATGAGTCAATTTATTAAATTAATTTTTTTTTTAATTTTATACAAAAAAATTAAATTTAAAAATATAATAGTAAAAAAGAATACTGACTTGATAAAATTGATTAAGAATTGAGAAAAAAAGCAAAAATTGTTCAAAATACATATTTGATTTAAAAATTTAGAAATAAAGAAGAAATAAACATTAAAGACACAGAACATATATATAGGGTCTTTCAAAACTTGAATTCTTAAAAATAAAAAATTAATTTACAAATTTTCACATATTTTGATGGAATTTAGTGAAGGTTTAAAGATTTATGTGGAATTTAATTCATAAAATTCAATTGTTTTTTTTTTTTTCATTCCAAACATGAAAAATTAAAATTACAAATTAATTTCATAAAATTTTATCTTTCTGTTTACTTTTTGGATTAAGGTTACTTTTTTGGAAATTAGTTAAAAAAGTGCCGCTGAATTGTTTTAGATTATTTTTGCTATTTAAATTAAAATACTTGGTTTTATGTGATGGATTGTCTTTAAGTTGACGACTTTATACAGGAGAAAAACGTCAATTTATATAAAAGAGAAAAATAAAGAAGTGAAAGTAGCAGGGAAGGGAGAAAATTGAAAAGAATTAATTAATTTTTGTTTCCAGATTATAAAGCCACAATCATCTGCGGGGCACAAATTGGAGATTTTGATTTTGATTACGACCATTTGCTTCTCGGTAAATTAATCTTTATTACAGACAATGAATGATGCCAATAGAACAAGAAATGCTACATATGCTTATATTTGTATGGATAGAAAATTAGCAAAGAAACCAATGTGATAATCATAGTCAAACATGGCATGCCAAATATGATGATTATCATTAAAAGCAATGATTATAATAAATAGATTTTTGGGAATATGATTCTACAAACTGTTAAATTAGAACAATGATGATCAGGTGAAAACAGCAATCATGATGATTAGCATTGCCAACCACATCTGCATAGACAACATTTTAGTAGCAGCATCTGTTAGCCCTCTTATACGAGTCTCATTACTTCCCTATCAATCCGAAAAGAAAAAAAAACATAATGAAAGTATATTAGTAAAGTAATATCAGAAAATATATAGTTCCTATGAATGACACTTAATTAGAATCAAAGGCTGGATAAGGACATCACATTGGAATTTGATGGGGGAAGGCACAGCTCTGGCTGCCGGACAATGTATATTTGATCGCCACGACTATCATCCTTGTAAATATCCTGATTTCTGTGCCATGTCCACAATGCATATGTAGAATTCACAACCTGCATTCACATGTAATTTCTACTAAATGAAGTTTTGCGAGTATTTCAAAGGACAAGCTAATAGCATACCTCAAGTATATATTCCATGCCCAAAACTGCTTTCTCTGAAAGCACTCCACTCTGGTTGCTGCTCCCAGCAAAACTTTCCCGTAGCAGGGCCAGAAGAGAAATTAATGTGGCATACACTACCAAATTCTGGAATGTTATCTCCAGGTGAAGGACATTTTCCTTTCTCATCTGCATGATCAACATCGACTTTCTCAATGTTTCCACCGTCTCCAACTGTTATATATACAGGACCACATCTGTCCAACGTGTAATTATACACTCTGTTCATCCGCTTGTATGCATGAACCTGCAAAGCATAAAGTTGATATTCGTAAGTTTATAATTAGGAATTTTATATGGAAACAATCTGAATCTAAAAAGGCTGGATCTCCACTTCCATGTCCAGCAAAAACAATGTCAACCCGTATTGATAAAGAAGAGCTTCCATTTGCTGCCTCATGCATTCAAATTCTTGATAGTGCAAGGAATAGCTATTATACCAAGGCGGATGCCATGCAGCTACAAGCCAAGGAGTCTTAGCATGCTCTACTTGAGCTAGATCGTTCTTTAACCAATCATACTGAGAACCTATAATTGAACTTAATTAGAAGTTCCGGTGCTGTAATCAGATAAAATGTTAAAGAATGTTTAGTTACCTGTTCGGTTATAGTTGACATATGCTCCCAACATGATAAAATGTATGCCACCAGCATCAAATGAGTAGTAGAAGTTAGTATTAGAGCCAGATTCCTGTGATGGAACTGCAAACCTTGTCAAATATGATTTGAATGTTATCCCTGAAACTTGAGGCTCTATCTCATGGTTCCCTTCAATTACCATCATTGGAACTCTTGATATCAATGGCCCTATGAACCTGAAATTCCAATTCAAACAATCGCTATGCAGTGTGCTGATACTAATTGCTATGCTTCATGGTGTAAACAAATAATTTTGACAACAAATCTAATATTAATTGCAGTTGAACTTTGTGTCAAGACTTAACCAACATTTTCAAGTTATGCATATCAGAAATGTTACCTTCCCCAGCCATCCCAACGTGGTTGATAAGTCTCTCGAATAGGTGCATCAGGGAAAGCACATGAGAAGCATGGAACTCCTTTCCCACCAGTTGTACGGTACTGATTTGCATAAGTTAAGTCTCCAACCATCAGGATCATAGAAGGATCATTCATCACCACATGATCTGTGGTGGTTGATGAGTTACTTGTGAGACCAAGATCTCCGATAATAGCTATTCTACGAGGATATGAGTTCAAGCTAGGCAACGGTAAAGTTTCAAACACATACTCTTCACTCATAGCAGGAATAGAACTATCTCCACATTTATAGTAATATTTGGTCCCAGGTTCACGACCTGCAAGCAGAATAAGTCTAAATATAGAAACTGTATTATATCAGTTGAAAAATGTATATAGATTGAAGACTTTTACGCACAACAATCCTAATCAAATGGGGAAAAAAGCAAAAGCTTTTCTGCTGAAACTCTAATTGGCTGATGAAGAATACTTTAAGATTGGTAATCCAAGGTCTAATTGCCAGATCAAGAAACAGACGATTCCTTGTCTGTGTACAGCACAAAAATTACTGATACCAACAGATAACTCATGTAGCTAAAATTCAAAGTTGCTGCATCAAACATCATAATCACAAAAAATTGAGAAATTTGAAAGGAAAAACTATCTTTACCATCGATTCTCACATGATGAATGATGCCAGAAGTGTAATTTTTGAGACCCTCAAATGGGTATAACTGACTATAAACAGTGGAATTCCCATTACGTTTACCAGTATAATTCCCACTCTGTTTCCCATACCAAACTTCACTGGCCACAGAAGAAGGATCAAGAGGAGTTACATTAGAACCAACCTGTGCATCCCCTGATCCAACCAAAATAAACCATACTAATTAACAATAAGCACAAGCAAAATTCGAGAAAATCAAAGACAATCCAATTCAAGAATTCCAAGAAACCCACATTGAAGTTGATGAAGAGATAGCCAAAGCTATCTGTTCTGGAAAGTTCTGTGTAACATTCTTCTTAAGACGGGGATGGTCCGTTGGCAAGTCATCGCTGCCTCTACGCAAAGAATCAAATCTGCGAGTTACAGGCTTAAATGGGCCATCAAGAGTGGTTGGTATCTGACTTGTAGTGAGCTTCAACTGTGTGAATATGAATAAATTGGTTGTGTATTAAGGTTGTGAAGTGATTCATCTTGGCTTCAAATTCAAAAGGAGATCGGAGGAAGCAAATTGATCATGGTGGGAATTAAAATAATGTCTAATTTGACAAAAGTTTTGCTGTAGAAAGTGAAAAGAAAAAAACTTGTTTAGATAAGCCATAACAAGATTCGGTATCCCACCGGCATGAACAGAGGGAATATGCTGTTTGGTAACTTCTATTGAAGCAGCTACCTAGGACAACCACGTTATTTTATTTTTATGACGAATATAATAAAATCAATATATAAATGATTGAATATATGATAATATGTGTAAGCATTGTAGGAGATAAATAAAACCACTTTTTCTTCAAAAACAAAAAAGAAAAGCCATGTTTCCAAATTTCTTACAAGATGTTTTATTTGTTGGGAGTACTTAGGCCCCTTTGCTATTGTATCTTGCCTTTTACGTCTTCCCTATATATCACTACTTTGGCTTCAAACCACAAACAATTGCAGTTTATACATTTGCAACTGATGCTTAACAATTTGATACGCAAGGCTTTCGTAATTCAACCAAGAAGACAGAGCACAAGTCTGCACAGGAAGTTTGTACTACTGCAACTGAGGCTCAAATGAAAATTGGATTTAGGATGAGTCTTGTTTCTTTAAAAGTACAAATCCTAATTGAGTTTCTGCTTAATTATGCGTTTTTGGGGTGGTCCCCCCCCCCCCCCCCCCCCCCCCTCCCCCCTTTTCTCTGATACGGCGGTTGGCACGGTGGCTTGGTTGACGCTGGCCACTAGAAAAGGAGGAAATGGTGATTAGAGAGAGAGAAAGAGAGGGGTAGAAGAGAGAGGGAGGAAGAGCGTACATTTTCATTAATGACCTATTAATTTTATATTTGTTAATCGGGGTGTAACAAGTTTTTGTTTAAAAATAATAAAAAAAAAATTATCGGATTTGCACTGCTTTAATTTTATTAGTGCGTACTATAATGTATGGATGTATAGCTGTGGTTGCTTATAATTAATAAATTGAAAGTATATAATTATAGATAATGAGTAAAATCATATTTTACAACATTAATGTTGATTAATAAATTTTTAAAGAGGGAATCGTACAATAGATAGAAGAATTGAGTGGTGGATTGGTCCTGTAAACCAATGATTTGGACCTCTAGAATGGCAAACCCGCCGCAAATCCAGAAATGCAAAAGAATCGGAATGGACCAGAAAAACTGGGGAACCGACTCGGAACCCGGTTTGATATTCAAAACGGTTTTTTTTTTAATATTTAATAAAACCCCTAAATTATAACCCAAAACCCCTTCTGCTCGATCCCCATCTCCTCTGTTCCTTTCTGTTTTCTCTCATAGAACAAACCACACCGAAGCTTACGTTGCCTACCAAAGCTTCCTTCTGCTCAATCCTTAGCTCCAATCTAAAACCAAAGAAGAAGGTGAGCTCTTTTCAATATTAATGTTCTACTTCTTGAATAATAGAGATAGATCTATATATAGATGAGACTGGTGAGTGGTCCAATATAAAGCCCTTAAAAAACCTGTTTAGTGCATTATCATCTATTCTTTTTTGTTCTTGGTTTGTTGCAAATTTATGTTGTGTGTTTTGCTTATGGAACCACCTCAGATTAAAAGTTGTTTAGTTGCTTGAACTGATTAAGAATTCTACTAAGCTGATTAAGAAGGCCTCTTCAAAGTCTGACGTAACTTCCCTCCTTTTTTTGTGGGAAAGGAGATGAACTAGAAAAGAGAAGACATATTTGCTTTTGAATTATGATACTCGCAAAAGCCTAAACTTGCCGTTCATTCTTATTTAAAAAAATAAAAATAAAGAAGTCGTTAAAAGATCTGCTAAAAGTTGAAGATGGAGGTACTGACGCAAAAACTTAGGAAATACTTCTTGCTTTATCTTCTACTGAGTAGATCAAGAATCCTGATTTCCTAGTTTATCTCTGCAATCCAATGGATATAACTGTTGGTTTCCTTTTATACACGTTTAATGCCATATTTCCATCTAAACTCCTGGTAATCATTATGTATAAATCATGTTATGCACACTTCTGGTACTCCTTGTCTTCTGCCCATCTCTGGAACTTAAGTAATCTTATGAATGCTGCAGGTAAAATTATTGCAAAGTTGCTAAGTTGAATGTACATTCATTGTCTCTCATGTTGAAGATTATTATTATTATTTTTTTTTGTATACATGGAGAGCCAGATTTATATATGTGTTTTATTCTTTAGGTTTCAGTTGTGAATTGCACCAAAATTTCGGGTTTAATTTGTAGTTATACTTTATTTTTATTTTGGGTTTATAATTTAACCCCAATTTGTTACTCTATAAACAGTCAGAATCCTTGTGATTTTCATAACAATTAGACCAGTAATGTCTTTTTTTCTTTCAATGAGACTTCTGTTCAGTTATTTTCTTTTGTTCTACTTATCGGATAATATGCATTTATTTTTATCTTTATTGAAAAATGTAGGATAACGATTTTAAGCACAATTTAGTCATTTACTGCCTTGGGGAAGGAAGAATAGAACTAGTGTTATTGTCATTCCATTAAGCTTCTATATTAGGTTATTAATTGCTTGACCCATGTGGCAGGTTTGAAACTAGATGGATGATAATCTCTATGATGAGTTTGGAAACTATATTGGTCCTGAAATTGAGTCTGATCAGGAGAGTGATAGGGAGGAAGAAGATGAAGAACTTCCAGACAAACCCCATGAAGACGAGGTAGCATCTGATGGAGAGGAGGCAATTAATGCTTCCAATGGGTGGCTTACTACCTCTAATGATGTCGACATGGATAATCAAATTGTCCTTGCTGAGGATAAGAAGTATTATCCAACTGCAGAAGAGGTTTATGGTGAAGATGTTGAAACTTTAGTTATGGATGAAGATGAGCAGCCTCTTGAGCAACCAATAATTAAACCTGTTAAGAACATCAAGTTTGAGGTTGGAGTTAAGGATTCCTCAACCTATGTGTCCACACAGTTTCTTGTTGGTCTCATGTCGAATCCCTCTTTGGTTCGCAATGTTGCCCTTGTGGGCCACCTACAACATGGGAAGACATTGTTCGTTGATATGTTGGTTGAGCAAACCCATCATATGCCTACATTTGATACAAATAGTGAGAAGCACATGCGATACACTGACACAAGGATTGATGAGCAAGAAAGAAGGATATCCATTAAGGCAGTTCCAATGTCACTTGTTCTTGAAGATAGCAATTCAAAATCATACCTGTGTAACATCATGGACACCCCTGGTCATGTCAACTTCTCTGATGAAATGACTGCTGCTTTGAGACTTGCTGATGGTGCGGTCCTGATTGTGGATGCAGCAGAAGGGGTGATGGTGAGTTTTCTTTTTTGGGCAAAGATTTTGAGTTCATATCACAAGTAGTCTTACTGAAATTTGGCTTCAGCTTTGCCTATTATAACTTATTTTGTTCACGTATGAATTTTAATGGTTGCTGCTAATTATATGCACTTAAGCTTATACATATGGATTACATTGAGAAGGCAATAGGTTAGCTATTCATTGTTTTTGAGCTGTTTATTGCAATTGATATATTTGCAGTTCATGAAATCTCTTTGAACTTTGGTATTGCTATTTGGTTTTGGTAATTTTGGCATTCTTTCTATGCAGGTAAACACAGAGAGGGCCATACGTCATGCAATACAGGAGCGGCTGCCTATTGTAGTTGTTATCAATAAGGTAACCGCCATGAACTTTCCTTCATTCTGGTCTCGCATGAGCAACTTTTATATCTTAGTGTAACTTAATTTATTTTTGCTTGAAGGTTGATAGGCTTATAACAGAGCTTAAGTTGCCCCCAAAGGATGCTTATCATAAGCTTAGGCATACCTTGGAGGTCATCAATAATCACATAACTGCTGCTTCTTCAACCGCTGGAAATGTGCAAACTGTAGACCCAACTGCTGGAAACGTTTGTTTTGCAAGTGCTACAGCAGGATGGTCCTTCACTTTGCAGTCTTTTGCTAAACTATATCTCAAACTTCATGGTATCCCATTTGATGCTGAGAAGTTTGCAACTCGTCTTTGGGGAGATATGTATTATCATCCAGATACGAGGGCTTTCAAGAAGAAGCCCCCTGCAAGTGGAGGGGAAAGATCCTTTGTCCAATTTGTGTTGGAGCCCCTCTACAAAATATATAGTCAAGTGATCGGAGAGCATAAAAAGAGTGTGGAGTCTACCATTGCTGAGTTTGGTGTCACTCTCCCCAATGTGGCTTATAAGTTGAATGTTAGGCCTTTGCTTAGGCTAGCTTGCAGCAGAGTTTTTGGTTCGGCCTCAGGCTTTACTGATATGCTGGTTCAGCATATACCTTCTGCTAAGAGCGGTGCAGCTAAAAAGGTTGATCATATATATACAGGGCCCAAAGATTCTGCGATCTATAATGCCATGATAGATTGTGATCCTTCTGGCCCCTTAATGGTTAATGTGACCAAGCTTTATCCCAAGTCCGATTGCAGTTCCTTTGATGCTTTTGGCAGGGTATACAGTGGACAAATTATGACAGGGCAATCTGTAAGGGTATTGGGAGAAGGCTATTCACCAGATGATGAGGAGGACATGACTGTAAAGGAAGTGACAAAACTCTGGGTATATCAAGCTCGGTATAGATTACCCATAAGCATGGCACCTCCTGGCTCTTGGGTTCTCATTGAAGGAGTGGATGCTTCAATTATGAAAACTGCAACACTTTGTAATGAAAAATATGATCATGAAGATGTTTACATATTCCGGCCTCTCCAGTTCAATACTCTACCAGTGGTGAAAACTGCTACTGAGCCTCTAAATCCAAGTGAGTTGCCAAAAATGGTGGAGGGTTTAAGGAAGATAAGTAAAAGCTATCCTCTAGCTATTACTAAAGTTGAGGAGTCTGGAGAGCATACTATTCTGGGTACTGGAGAGCTGTATTTGGATTCTATTATGAAGGATCTTAGAGAGCTGTACTCTGAAGTGGAAGTCAAGGTATGCATTTTATGTCATTTAATTTACTTCTCACCAAAAATTGCCCAGCTTTCTCATTGCTTTTTATTCTTTTCTTTGGTGGCTTTTCTTTGGTGAGCATGCTTCCATTTGTTTAAATGGTTCATTTTTAATCCAGGTAGCAGATCCTGTGGTCTCATTTTGTGAGACCGTGGTGGAGTCCTCATCAATGAAGTGTTTTGCTGAAACACCCAACAAGAAGAATAAAATAACGATGGTATGGAAAGTTATATAGTTTTATTTATTGTATCCTCGTCAAGAATCTCCCTCTGTGTCTTTCTCTGTTTACTGCAGGAATCTAGTAGATTTGATTTATGGGATGTTGATAATATATTTAAATTCCTCTATTTCTAGATTGCAGAGCCATTGGAGAAAGGACTTGCGGAAGACATCGAGAATGGTGTTGTAAGCATTGATTGGAACAGAAAAGCTCTTGGTGACTTCTTCAAGACAAAATATGACTGGGATTTGCTAGCTGCACGATCCATATGGGCATTTGGCCCTGATAAGCAGGTACCCTAGGTGCTTTAAATAATTTCTGATCAGTCTTCTGTAGCTTTATCTTTTCCTTACTGTCCTTAGCATTCTGAGCTGTTTTTGTCATGACAGCAAGATGCACACGTGTTCATGTCCACATGCAATATCCACTCTTTTATGTTTGATATTTTTGATACTCGCAGGGCCCGAACATTTTGTTGGATGATACACTTCCTACTGAAGTTGACAAAGGATTGCTGGGTTCTGTCAGGGATTCCATTGTCCAAGGGTAAGCTGGGATTTATCTTGCACAAAGTATTGTGGCTCTTTACGTATTTCCTGCAATTATATGTTTCATGTTTCTTTGGTTAGGTTTCAGTGGGGTGCACGAGAAGGACCACTTTGTGATGAACCAATCAGAAATGTTAAATTCAAAATAGTTGATGCTAGGATTGCACCAGAACCACTTCATAGAGGATCTGGTCAGATTATCCCCACAGCTCGACGTGTGGCCTATTCTGCTTTTTTAATGGCAACACCACGACTCATGGAACCGGTGTATTATGTTGAGGTATATACTTGCTAATCTCGTGTTAAGAGTAGTTTGCATGTGTAATGGAGTTAATCAACTAAGATCTTTTTCTTTAGCTGTGCTTATTAAAGTTTGTTTATGTTGTTTCAGATACAAACACCGATAGATTGCCTTTCTGCAATATATACTGTGTTATCTCGCAGACGTGGACATGTTACAGCAGATGTTCCTCAGCCTGGGACTCCAGCTTACATTGTGAAGGTTTGATAACTAAGCTTTACCTGCATCTATAGATGATTATAGGGAATATTTGCTGTCACGTATTCTTGGACTAGAATTGGAGAGAACAATTGCTAATGATTGTATGCTAAAAAAATTTAGAAGCATAAAAGGGTTTTTCAGAAATCACAAAGCTGTGCAAGCAGTGAATAGTCAGCCGATTTTCTTATAATTCTTATGTCATATGGTGATTTTTTGTGGCTTAACTTCATTTATTTATTTATTCCTAGGTTAAGATTGGATTGTTTTCCAATGGTTGATTAGAATTCTTCAGGGTTAATTGTTTTTCGATGATTGATTAGAACTGGACTGACTAGCTTTTAGTTATATGAGCACTCTGATATCTTGTTCACCTTCTTTTGATGTAAATATCTCATGATTCCTTTCTTGCTACCCTAGTTTAATCTTTCATGCTCGCTGAGGCAAAGTCTTTGTTCTTTGGAATTATAACATATGGTGTTCATAAATGACAAAATTCTTTTCCACCAACCATTAAAAAAAAAAAATGCTTGCTTTAATTTTTATTCCACAACTTCATTTCAGGCATTTCTACCTGTGATAGAGTCGTTTGGTTTTGAGACGGATTTGAGATACCATACTCAGGGGCAGGCATTTTGCCTTTCTGTATTTGACCATTGGGCTATAGTCCCCGGAGATCCCCTTGACAAAAGCATTGTTCTGCGGCCACTGGAGCCAGCACCAATCCAGCACCTTGCGCGTGAGTTTATGGTGAAGACAAGGCGGCGCAAGGTATAGCCATCACTCACTTTTTTATATCTTTGTTTCTCTCCTGTCTTGCTCTGTAGGTGTCTTGCCAACAACTAAATTCTAATATTTTTACTTTGAATTCTATATCCCAGGGAATGAGTGAAGATGTGAGCATAAACAAGTTCTTTGATGAAGCTATGGTGGTGGAGCTGGCCCAGCAAGCAGCTGATATCCATCAACAAATGATATGATGTTATATGCAGTAACTTGGTTGTAGCTAGTGATTTTGTACTCAACTTATTTTAGTGGAAATTGGATGTGAGATGTTTATATTGAGCTCCCCATATTGAACATTGCTAACACTCCCGCGGCCTGAAAAGGTTTTGCCAAATTCAATATGACTAAAAGGGAAGAAAAGAATTTTTGATTTTGCATATATTTTTTTTTTATTACTGATTATCCAAATTATATGCCTATGATAGGAAAATTGAGAAGTCTTATTTTGTGTCCAAAATGCGACAGGATAACAGCCTATAGTCTTTAATCCTGCAACATATCAAAGGGTCCAGACAAAAAACACAAACATGAAGCTACAAAGCATGAGGTTAAGACGGTTTGCAAAAGGTCAGATTAATGCACATCACAGAAAGTCGACTTCTAAATCCAAATCTGTGTGAATGTGAACATATTGGTTGTGTTAAGATTGTGACTTGATTTTTCTTGGCTCCAATTTCTGAATGGAGATCGGTGTGAGCAGATTGATCATGGTGGGTATTAATGTCAAATTTGACAAAAGTTTTGCTTTAGAGAAGCCGTAACAAGATTATACCACAGAAATGAACACAGGAATATGCTGTTGGGTAACTTCTGTTGAAGGAGCTGCCTATGATGGTGATCACCTAATTTTATTTTTAAGTCATAATATATTTGTTGACAGAAATTTTTATTATCATCTAAACTCGATACATGATATATAATTCAATTTTATGAATAAATTTGATGCAAGTAATTTAATTTAGATGACGTTATATTATTAGCTACTAATTACTGCTCTTAGCACTTTCTTAAATGCTATGTTATTCTTTAAAAGTTTATTATTATTGTATTAGTTCAACTTTAGTGATAGAGGCTCAGGGATTCCCTCTTGCTTTCAATTGCATATATTTTATCTTTATAGATTCTCTCACCATCGACTCCGTTTTCTATTTTTGATGCATTTGCTGGTTTAGAATTCACTCTTTGTTTGTAAAACAAGAAAACCATCTTACCAAGTCGGTTTGCAAATCCAATTTATACCCAACTGCCCCTATAGCTCAGTGGTAGAGCGTCAGTCTTGTAAACTGAAGGTCCGTAGTTCGATCCTGCGTGGGGGCATATATTTTCCATTATTTGCTGAATTCCATTAACTTCAACTATACCTAATATCACTCTAATAGTACGATGCAAAGTTTTTGTTGCTTATAACAAATTCTTTTTTAATGTAAAGCATATATATATATCACTAAACTAACCGGACAGCAAACCGGAAACAAATGCTGTTTTTCTTCGACGCTCTGTTAACGATCGCCTGGAGATGAGAACCGGCAAGCCTCTCAGCATCGAGCCTCTGAAGCTCTAGTTCCCCTGTAAGTTCCTTTCAATTCTTACCAAGTCCAAGCTGCCAGCTCCTTCTGCTTTCCTTATCTTTATTTAATTTGATTTATGTCATTGAAAAAGTTGAATTGAGGAAACACATATCTTAGTGATTGATTGCCATACTGTTTTATGTATTGGTGACAATGCCAGCACAAAAGGAGGCTCCTCCTGATATACAATGCAAGGACAACTTCTTGATTTTCGGTGTAGTTGCGAGCCCTGGAGCTACGGCTAAAGATATCTCTGCACAAATAGTATTTGATAGTGTGTATATGTTTGTCGAGTCCAATCAGCTCAATTTAAATTTGTAGTTGAAGGAGGCAATGCATCGTGTTCAGGAGTGGAGATTGAGGGTGTTCATGTTCCTCCACCTACAAAACCATCACCAGTTCCACAAGGATCCAAATGTACATATTGCCTAAAAATATTGATTTCCCTCAATAATTAGAATGCATTATTTGGCCAACCAGGACCTTTAAGAGGTAAAAACTTTGTCAGATAATGGGCTGAGGTCATCTAACAAATAATCTTTTAATTTCATCAAATTATTTTTTATTTTTTATAATCACCTAATATTCAAAATCAATCTAATTAACCCAAATTTATACTAGATAAATCCATAAAAATAATAAAATACTTTCTTTCAAATTTTTAAAAATACTCGATTTTTAAAATTCGAATTCAAAATCTCTGATTAAAGGAAAAAAACTCATATTATTGTACATCATCTATGGAAAGTAAAAATAACTATTTTTTTTGTCAACAAAAAAACAATTCGGATTCACCCAAAAAAGCTAGTTCCATGATTTTTTTTTTTAACACAGTTCCATTAATTTCTCTTGCCCACTTTCCCACCTATTTAATTACACATTATTTTGATAGTATATATACAATTACCTCACTCTATATATAGCTTCATGACAATTTAGTACTTTAAAAATAGTTGAGAATATGTGCATGCAGTTGGCATATAGATCAATTTAGTACTTTAAAAATACTTTATAACGTATATAAATAAAAGCAAAGTTAGGGATGTATTATTGGAAAACACAAAGCTGCTTAATTTCACTATATACTCAGCAATATATTCAAATTCAAGAATCATGAAATTACAAGGAGAAGAGGATACGTGATTGCTTAATTAATTCAGAATTTGATGTTATATATATATATATATATATAATAAACTAATAATTGAATCCATTTAGAAATGTGTTTGGTGAGATATAATACGTGGAGGCAAGTAAATGGCTTAAAAATATGGAGTGCATGTTAATGTTATTTTTTTTATGGTATTTTCATGATAAATTTGTATTTGAAAGCACATGCCTTCGTGTGAAACTTTTTTAAGATTGAGGTGTTTGAAAATTTTAATTTGAGGATTGGTGTGTTTGTGGAACTATTTGGGAAAAAGGGGTGGGGTTGCTTAATCCCGCAACAGGCTATTGCAGAAATGGGAGTCGGGCTAGGCCCATCGCGGTGAACGAGGGGGGCAAAAAATGTGGCATGAAATTCCGATCTTAGTGGAGCTCACCAGTTTAATTCCACAACAAGTAGTTGTGGAAATAGAAAAATCTCTGACCCCTGAACCCGCAATGGCATACGAGAATAGGCGAATATGCAGCCTTTCCAATCTAGCATAATTAAACGCGTTGAATAAACCGGTTGCACGAAATATATAAACTTGGTGGATGAATGAATGATGCACAAATGAATGAAGATGAAGAGAGTGTGATAAAAAAAAATATGTGAAAGGAGAGTTACAAGTGAATGAAGATTGACAAAAAAATATCATACAAATATTGACATATTATTTTATAAAGTACATTAATTTATAATTATTACTTTCTTGTTACGGACAATTGGTAAAAATTTATTGTTTAATATTTATAACATTTTTGAATTAAATAGAATTCTTGTGTTATTATTAATTATTTTCATTTTAGTTTTGCAGTTTGCAGATATTATTTAAAGTATCAAACTATCGAACGAATAGAACGCATATTAATAGGAAATTTTTGAAAAGGTATTATTTAATTTCAATGTATTTATATATTTGTTATTTCTTATTAGATCCTTATTACAATTTGCAAAAAAAATAAATTAATTTGTCATAATATATATAATTACATGCAAAAATATTAAAATATAATACAATAAAGTTTATATTAGGAAAAGAGAATTGTTATAAAATTTATATATCACTAAACTAACTGGACAGCAAACCGGAAACAAATGCTGTTTTTCTTCGACGCTCTGTTAACGATCGCCTGGAGATGAGAACCGGCAAGCCTCTGAGCATCGAGCCTCTGAAGCTCTAGTTCCCCTGTAAGTTCCTTTCAATTCTTACCAAGTCCAAGCTGCCAGCTCCTTCTACTTTCCTTATCTTTATTTAATTTGATTTATGTCACTGATAAAGTTGAATTGAGGAAACACATATCTAGCGATACTGTTTTATGTATTAGTGACAATGCCAGCACAAAAGGAGGCTCCTCCTGATATGCAATGCAAGGACAAGTTCTTGATTTTCAGTGTAGTTGCGAGCCCTGGAGCTCCAGCTAAAGATATTTCTGCACAAAGGAACTAAAATTACACATTATTTTATATATAGCTTCATGACAATTTAGTACTTTAAAAATAGTTGAGAATATGTGCATGCAGTTGGCATATAGATCAATTTAGTACTTTAAAAAAAATACTTTATAACGTATATAAATAAAAGCAAAGTTAGGGATGTATTATTGGAAAACACAAAGCTGCTTAATTTCATTATATACTCAGCAATTTATTCAAATTCAAGAATCATGAAATTACAAGGAGAAGAGGATACGTGATTGCTTAATTAATTCAGAATTTGATGGAATATATATATATATAACTAATAATTGAATCCATTTAGAAATGTGTTTGGTGAGATATAATAAGTGGAGGCAAGTAAATGGCTTAAAAATATGGAGTGGATGTTAATGTTATTTTTTTATGGTATTTTCATGATAAATTTGTATTTGAAAGCACATGCCTTCATGTGAAACTTTTTTAAGATTGAGGTGTTTGAAAATTTTAATTTGAGGATTGGTGTATTTGTGGAACTATTTGGGAAAAAGGGGGTGGGGTTGCTTAATCCTGCAACCGGCCATTGTAGAAATGGGAGTCGGGCTAGGCCCATCGCGGTGAACGAGGAGGGGCCAGAAATGTGGCATGAAATTCCGATCGTAGTGGAGCTCACCAGTTTAAATCCACAACAAGTAGTTGTGGAAATAAAAGAATCTTTGACCCCTGAACCTGCAATGACAGGCTATGAGAATAGGCGAGCAGCCTTTCCAATCTAGCATAATTAAACGCGTTGAATAAACCGGTAGCACGAAGTATATAAATCCGATGGATAAATGAATGATGCACAAATGAATGAAGATGAAGAGAGTGTGATAAAAAAATCTGTGAGAGGAGAGTTACAAGTGAATGAAGATTGACAAAAAAATATCATACAAATATTGACATATTATTTTATAAAGTACATTAATTTATAATTATTAATTTCTTGTCACGGACAATTGATAAGAATTTATTGTTTAATATTTATAACATTTTTGAATTAAATAGAATTCTTGTGTTATTAATTATTTTTATTTTATTTTTGTAGTTTGCAGATATTATTTAAAATATCAAACTATCGAACGAATAGAATGCATATTAATAGGGAATTTTTAAAAAGGTATTATTTAATTTCAATGTATTTGTGTATTTGTTATTTCTTATTAGATCCTTATTACAATTTGCAAAAAAAAATTAATTTGTCATAATATATATAATTACATGCAAAAATATTAAAATATAATACAATAAAGTTTATATTAGGAAAAGAGAATTGTTATAAAATTTATAATTTGTGAAGAAAATTAAAAAAAATAAAATGTGTTATAATTATAATATCGTGAATTTTTATTTAAATTTTTTAATTGTAGCTTTACGATTAAAAAAGGACTTGGCATTTATGTATGAATAAAAATGCAACTAATTAAATTTAAATTTAAATCTAAATTTTATTATTTTGACAAAATGGCTATATTAAGTTTAAAACCACATGTATTTATTTCAATTACAGATAATTGGAAATAAGCCAAGTCTTCCTGAATTGAAACACAAAATTCATGTTAAGTTGGATTTATGTGTAAATCATGTCATTTCAAGAATTATATACAAGAGTCCGTCGTAAATTCGAGGATCATTATATTGGACGTCGGTGGATTTGTCCGATGAAGATGACATAGAGACGATATATGAAAAATTAAGGGAGTACGATTATTATAAGGTGGTGGAATTATATATTGAAGTGATCGAGGTGGATACAAGAGGCAATATATCAATGTATGGAATGGGTGATCAGGTTAGAAATGATGACTTATACATGGCAACTATCGAGGCTACACAACAATGCTTTGAAAATGATATTGGCCCTAGTCAACAAATGCAATCGGTTAGTGCCCATGATATTGACATTTTCTCTCAATTCAATTATTGGCAATTTATTTGAGATAAAGTACGAAATATGGATCAAAGTGAACAATGAAGATTGGTTAGCCATCGAGAAGAAGCCGGTCCTAGTCGGCTCAAACAGTCAGTAAGTCAACGCAATGGTGACTTGCTTGAAAGAGATGTAGGTGACAGTTCAAGATAAGGTCATATGCGTCGGTCAAATACCCATATTCTTGATGCTAGGATGAGTCAACCTAAGAGGACAATTACACAACAATCTGGTGCTTGTATAAATCAGCCAAGGAGATCAATTAGGCACTGCATGTATTGTGACCTTATATGCAATGGTACCCTGAGTATAGGAGCACTGATAACCCTTTCTAGTCGATTATTCCACTCGAATATGAAATTAGAAAATTTAATATTCCAATTATGCTCCTGGTTCCCTCTCAAATCAATTGAATGTAGGCCATCATCAATTAATGGTGCACTAGGTATGTGTTGATCCATATCAAATTGACGAAGGCTGCGATCTGGATGGTGCCACTCGGTGATATTAAAACATATCAAAGGCACAATTGATCTCCAAATCTTTTTTCCATTTATACAATAGGACGGCAAAAGATTTATAACATGGTCGTATGGTTGCTGTTCAAACTAAAAAAACATAAACAACAAGTACAAATGGTTTAATTATTTTAAATGCACATTAATTATTATAATTAAATTTTAAAAACCTCAGATAATTACCTGATCTACAATCTGAGTGTCTAATTATAATCAAAATCTGTATACATTTTTCTATTATTATTGCTCGGATCAATAGGAGATCGCCACCTAATATGAAATAATTCATTGTGTCAATATAATATTAAATGAAATTTTTAAAAAACATATATTAATTTGATAATTAATTAATTTAAAATATAAAATAAATAAAATTTACCTATAATCATATAACCTACTCTGATTCAAGGAAACTTTATGTCTAAACGGGGGACGAAACTGGGGCAATTTTTTTCATGCCCACATCTACAACAATTATTAATATCCACCAACCCTATAAGCATTTGGTCGTGTTGCATGATAAAGCTCCCTATATAGCCATGCCAAACAAGTTGATCCCTAACTATAATTGCCAACCTCATCTAAATTCTCCAATTAGGGAAGCTATATTAAATGTATATAATTGTTAGATTGAGATGGAAACAACAATCCACCAATGCAACGTAATAGCTATGCACGAACATAACATTGAATTTAATAATCAGTAGCATCAGATGGAAGAAAATCAAAAGTTGACGATAACCAAGTCATTTTAATCGACTTCCTTCGAAAGCTTCCTCAGATGGGATTTGTCCTAGGAGCTAGTTGTAGAGAACGGGCCAATGATATTCTAGACTGCCAATCATCGAACGCTCTTCAATTGGTAAACCAATCAATATATATCTGAATATCTTGCAAACTAATGGTGGTTTCACCAACTAAGAGGTGAAAGGTGTGAGTCTCTAGCTTCCATCTCTCCACAAGAGCAGTCATTAAATTCACATCTACATGCATTATTCCAATTTGGGGCACTCTATAGAACCCAATTATCCTCAAATATGATATAATTCTTGGGTCAATGTTCACATAATGGGACTCCACACTAGCTTTCCGATCAAATAATACATCATGTGCTATCTGATACATATAAAATAAACGTCATAAAAATATTACTAAATATATACATATGCAAACTAATATGCAATTAAATAATTAGTAGAACAAAAACATTACATCATTATTCTAAACTGCATCAGCATGATGTTTTCTTTTTAATTTTAGGAGATCATCTATGTGGGATCCTGGATTTATAAAATGTTGATTTTGAAATAGATCCATATTTTATTTACCTTACATTTAAATATAACAACAAACAACAAAATTATTAAATATGTAGCTAAATAAATATCACATAAAATAAAAATTTATTTCAAAATTGATAATGAACTAACATTCAATATAACTGCATTAAATATTAAAATAATTATATTACATTAACAAAATTTGTTACTATATAATATATCAAAATAAAATATAGCTAACATAAAATTTAAATTACGTTAGCAAAATTCTAACTATATAAAATTACTACTAAATTCCATTTTACATTAAATATGCAAATATATTCTTAAAATATTTACTACATATATTATTAAAATATTTAACTAAATTGAATTTTATAATAACAATTAACCATATATATCTATTTTATATAAAATTCTTACTATATACAATTCTAAATTAATCTTCCTATCCAACAAAATGTAAATCTAAGTACATAAAATTTTAAAATTAGCAATTATGATTTTATGATTAGTTTAATTTTAACTAATTTCCGTTATGAGGAATGATATTTTCTATTATTTTCCATTATCATTATTTTTTATCAACAATAAATATTATATACACATTAAATTATTTTAAATATTCCTATATTCTATATAATAATTTAAAAAAAATTAGATTTAATAACTTACCTTAATACTCTTCAAGTCAATGAAACTTATAACAAATTAAATCTACATTTCAACAACAACACAATAAATCAATGCATAAACATATTATTTTGGATAAATTTACAATAAATTTTTTATTAACACTTTCTAAATAATTAAATAAATGCACACACGCGCACGCACGCACACACATATATATATAATTTACACTTACATATAAGTAATTACAACTAATTTTTACTCACTTACATTTAAAGCAAAATTAACAATCCTCTAATATTCTTACTAAATAGACAATAACACCTTTAAAATTCTTTCTAGATGTGGATATCAACTTGCAAATGAGAGTTGAGAGAAGAGTTGATGGAGCATGAAATTTTCAAAGCAAATGAGAAGAAGAAGGCAGCAAGGAGGAACAAATTTTCGATTTTCATGCATTTATACAGCTCACTGTTCAACGTTCACTGTTCAACATGCAAGGTGGTAGAAGTTGCCTATTCCAATAATAGACCGTTGCAGAATCAAGCTTTATCCCGCAGAGGTCCATTACGGAATTAGATGGTTTTCTGACCACCTCAAACCACGTGCCATCACCTACTGTCACCGTGCCTCGTCCATCGTACCACTCCCATTTCTACAATGGCCTATTGTGGGATTAAGCTGCCCTACCCCCTTTTTCAAAATAGTTCCATAAACACATCAATCCTAAAATTAAAAATTTCAAACACCTCAATCTTAAAATAGTCTCTAATATCTATGATTATCTCTAATAAATGAGGCTCAATATCTGTTCCACTATTCAATCTATTGTCTTTAGATTATCATATTACACCTGTGTAATACCCCAGCCACGTGATTTAAAAAAAGAATAAAAACAAAAGATAGAAAAAAAGGGGAGGAGAGGAAGAGATCGGGAACAAGGGAGAGGGAGGCAGGCAGGGGAGGCTAAGAGCGGCAAGAGACTCACCAACGTCGACGATAGCTCGACGTCGTCTCCACCATGCCAGTGAACCACCATTTCCTCTCCTGTAAACTACAGTTTGCCTTTATTTTTCCTTAATTTTTTGAAATCCAATAACTTTTCTTCATGATTTCGGCTAGCTCTGATGTCGGATGGTGATACTAACATCATCGTTAGACTTATTGCGACCAGATACTTCTTTCCATATACACCAATCGTCCTCACACGCCGACATGAGGTAGATAAAAAATGGGTATAACAAGTTGTTTTAGTGCAAATTTTGGCCACACCGTGGCTCTTTAAGGCGCTTACCACCGACAACCGATCTCTGGCACTCTGGGCTTTGCGATGGTAGTGGTGGTGTATCTCGTGCGAAGCTCCTACGACCGATAGGAATAGTATGGTCATGACGAAAAATAAAATAAAAAATGTGGATTTTGACTTCAACTAGTATGTATTCCACTAAATTTCCCTTTTTAATTTTTATGGCTATATATATATATATATATATATATATATATATACATTTTGATGGAAATATTCAATTTGATCTTTATTATTTATTTTTGTTTTATTCCACACTAATTAATTCTAGTTTTGACAAAATAAGTTTATTTTCTTTCTTATTTTAAATTATTTACCAAAATTTATGGAAAATTGCAATTAAATCCCTAAAGTTGACTTTTCTTGATTTTTAAACACATTAACCTCAATTTTGACCCCACTAACTTCCTTTGAATTACAATTTAGTCTAAAGACACAAATTTCATTTTAGTCCCTTAATATTTGACTTTTATATTATTTTGACCAAATTGATCTCAACTTTGACCAATTTGACTTTCTTTGACTTTTACTTAAATTTAAGTGCATAAATAGCATGTTGGTCCCTTAAAATTTTTTCGGGATGGCAAATTACAATTTAGTCCCTACACTTATATTTATTTATGATTTTACCCTTTTCACTTTTTCACTTAATTAAGTTTTTTTATCCACTATAACACTCTTGTAAATTTTTGTGTAACCTTTTCTTTTTACACAATTTACTTTTTGGTCCTTATTTCTTTACATAATTAAGATTTTGCCTTTGTTAACCCATTTGTTGTATTTTTCATTTGTTTTCTAATTCAATTAACTACATGATATTCTTTTCATTTTGCACTCCTAATTCCCATTTCCTTTTGTAATTACCATTTTACCCCTGCTTAACTTATTATCCTCATTTTTCATTCTTTCTCTTGTTTATTCACATAGATAACATTTTCATTATTATAATTATCCCTTATTACTTAGTTTACATGTGAAATTATAATTTTGCCCCTAGTTGACAACAATAAGAACACCACGAACCGGATAAGTGGACAACCAAATCCAATCACTGGGAGTGTCCATACTACTCGGGAGTATACTACTAATCCTAGGAGTGTTCATACCACTCTGGGATATGCTGCTACTCCCGATGTATTAATGATGAGCCGGCTAACAATATATATTCATACTTTTTTTTCTCATTACACTTACACTAGCACAACACTGCATGGTAAGTGCCCTTATGGTTAGCCATACAATTTTAAGGTCCTAGTTAACCTACTGAACACTAAAGGCGCTGTTAATTACCATATATCATTATATTTGTGCACTATTAGTTATTTTTATCATATCATATAAATCACTTTATGCTTCAATTGCATTCATATAAGCTTGTTAACCATATACTCTTCTTATGTGTGTTTATTATCATGAGAATTTAATTAAATTAAACCATTCATCATATGCTCATAATTCGGCCATCACACCAAATCACACTTACAATATTTTTCTTTCTTCACATTCACAACACATGTATTTTAATATTCACTTTAAGCCATAATATATTAAAATACATCCATTCCACAATTAAATTATTAATTTTCAATCACTTTCCACATTATGTACTATCTCAAAAATTAATACAATTTTCATTTTTCAATCTAGTGAATATTATTACACTTCTCATATCTTAAGTTGATTAAATATTATCCAATACCCAACTAACTATAAATTTCCACTATGGTACCTTAAGAAACCCTATCCAGCCACCATGATTTCACTCCCCTTTCTTTTAATTCCTCTGTTCATTTAAGCTTCTAATAAGTTATTTTGACATTATATTATGCTAGATTAAATTACTTCATTATTCCATGTATCATAGCTCAATTCCATAAGATAATATTTAATATAAATTCCATAAAAATAATGGAATTAAATATAAAATTTTGTTATAACATGATTAATTCCTATTTTAATACTAGAATTTCTTTTAATACCTTATTAATTATCAAAATATCATATTATCTCCTTAATAGTATAATTCAACCATCACTTCCTCTTTCACTCATTAGTAAATTTCTTCTTAGTTCTAGGGTTATTTCATACTAATTCATCATTTCATCTCCTATTCTTGAATTATTTCACATTTTTCTTTATATTTGCTTAGTTACATAATATGAATTTCACATTAAAATTTATAGATTAAATGAAATAAAGTTAGTTTGTATCCACTTACTTGAATTCATGTCCTCCACATCCTAATCTTCACTTTCTCCATCTTTCTCCTTGAAAACTCTTTCTTCCCTTTTTATTCCTATCATGTCCGAATTCACCAAAGCATGTAACCATCATTTTCTTAACCTCATAATTCAATACAACTATATAAATATAATCTACACCTACCAAATTACTCACTAGAATCTTTGATCTAAATTAAAAACTCTAAATTCACTTACCTCAACTTTGATACCAAGACTTTAATTCTTCATTTTTTTCACTTTTATTGCTCAAAATGAAATTTAGGGACTGCCATAATGTTGTAAAGGGGTTGGAATATTGGGGAGAGGCTTGAATTTAAGAAGGAGCTTGAAGAACATTGAAGAAATGAAAGGAAAAATGGGATAGGGGAATTTCGGACAAGAGAGAAGCCAAGAAAAAAGTGAAGAAGAATGAAGAGATTTTTGGAAATTTGAGAGTCTTCAGCCTATTTATATATGGATTAATGGGTTGGGCCATTTCAATTAGGATTATTGGGCATAACCTAAGCCTAATTTGCCCCCAAAAATCATTTATCTCACTTTCCATGCTTAAATTCATTCCCAATCAATTTCATAATTCTCAAAATAGTAAATTAAATCTCCGTACATATTTTTGGTTCAATTGGAGTCCGTTTTTAGCCCGATTTATCCAAGGCAGTCAGATAAGCAAAAATCTTGACGTCATCGAAAAATTATTCTTTTATACCAATATATTCTATATAAAATTTCGTATATAATTGGAAAATTTGGTGATTTTTAGAAGTCATTTGCTATTTTTAAACTTCCATAGAAACCTTAATCAACCATTTTCTCAAATTTTTGACCCATTTTCTGAAACCAGTGTTTCCGGTATCATAATACCCGAAAATTTTTTCCTGCATGCACTAGCATACTCAGGAATATGTTAAAATTTCATTCAATTTTGACCTCATTTCAATATACTTCTAGCTTCGGCGCTTGTGCAACCAGTCCAAATTTTGAAATTCTAAAACTGGTAGAATATTTATTTTTCACCTTAAATAGTTGATTTAGGTTATTACTAATATATGTATACCATCGGAATAATTTTTAGAGGTCGGTAAACTCATTCAGAGTCCGGTCAAACTTCTGGTTAACCCTTTTTAAGGTACCAAGTAAAAACTCCTCTGTCCCGTTTAAGGATCAATTTAAACTCGTTTTCTTCTCAAATTGTACCCCTGGACTCCGTTTAATATTTACTTTCATAAACTATTTTTAGACCAAACTGCTCATCGGGTCACCCATCCTGAGATTTTTTTGGCCCGAGCACGTTTAACCTTTACATATTTGCTAATTTTCCTATCTTAATCAATTTCAATTATTCTGAAATTTATCATAGGATAGTTATTCATACACTACATCGTACTGTACATAACAGATGCAAGATTTGGGGCGTACTACTTTCCTTATCATGTTTAATTCATATTGTCCTTCTCTTACACATCTGCGGTAACTCCATTGCACTCAATGTATATCCTATAGTTCCCTTGTTAATTAAGGCATATTCAAATGATTTTATATTTGACATGATAGATGATGTACATCCAATGGACGTAAAATATTTCATGTATGCTATAGTATGCAAATGCATCTTATGTAGTAACAATGCATATTACCCACCCCATGTTGTAAAATATTTAAGTGATCGCCCTCACTATTAAAGGTCACTACAGGTGTATAGAGCACTATAACCTCTTCATTTCTTAACCATAATCTATTTATCTCTATACCCAGAAATGTCTAAATCAGGCTCTGATACCACTAAATATAACATCCTATATCCAATCAGTTAAAAGACCCAAATATTGGATGTTACATACGAATCAATCATTCTTAATCCTTCTTAATTTGATTACTTACTAAATTTCCCATAATAAAAACTCATCACCACTACAAATATTATTCCATTTATAAATAAAAATTATAGCAAAGTTTTTCCTATATTTGTTAAAACCTCCTACAAAGCAACTTTATTTACACTTCTAAAATCACACTACTAACTTCAGAATCATCAAAACAAACCCCTTTCATAGAACATTAGCCCATCCTCCTTATATTTCAACTCATTGAAATAAAATCCAAATATAATCATCAATGTCTTTCCTATACATGCAAGTTATAAATTTACATATACAAAACTCACTTATACAAACACATTCTACATTTTCTATCTAGTGTACATGCCGAAATCACATTGCAAATCACCTTAGAAATTTCTCACCTCAGTATTCTTCAAGAATCAGCAGGACTGACAGACCATCCTTTTTTTTCCTAGTCTCTAGAATGTTATTCTTAAATCTGCGCGCGAAAAATAACCACTCGCTAAGCTTACACTTAGTGAGAGTACTCCACTAAATTTACTTTCTCTTTAATATTTAATATTAACATAAAAACATATGTGTACAAAAACCATAATTTACAACAACATCAACTATTACCATAAAGGTAAGATGATACAATATAATTGTCTTATTGATGAATCAGTATAAGAATTCATTAATCATAAGAAACTTTTGTAAAATCCAATTTTAATTGTCATTTGTAAAATTGGCATATCAATGAGCATACTTTATTCATTAGAGAATACAAAATGGACCTCAAATCTCCAATATTCAGATGTTTGTACATATGTATACTAAGCACATACATGGATATATTCAATTATACCAACTTGTGAAATGCTTAATTCATTACCATCAAAATGTACAAGCTAATTACTTATATTCATTATTATGAATATTTTATCTATTTATTGATTTAAGCTAATTGTTGTCTTTTCTACGTTGTCTGTACTTGCTGTCTTTTTTGTATTTTTTATAGTTCTATCTTTTCTATATTTCTGTATTTGTTGTATTTGCTACATTTTCTACATTTCTTTCTTTTATGCATTTTCTATATTTTCCTAACAAAAGACAAAAATTAACAACATTTGCATTTAATAAAACAACACACACACATATTTTAAGTATTGTTAGTTAATTACCCTTGTCTCATAACAATAACTAATATCATAAGTTAATCATATAGTTACATATATTGGACCCTAATAAAATCACAAAATATATTTATGTAAATAGAGTAACAAATATTATTATATATCCATCACTATGTGTCATTTAATTCTAAAAAAATATTTTTTTTTACCTATAGTAATTCGAAGGAATTATCTAGCGGATACATGGAACTGAAACCCTTTTTGGTCTATATAGAGTGAAGTGGTCGAAATCTGACATTGCACTCTTTTATAAAACAAATTTTGAAATGGAGTGATACAAATCTGATATTGCACTCCTTTATAAAGAAAATTTTGAAATGAAGTGGTTGAAACCTAACACTATACTCCTTTATAAAGCCAATTTTGAAATGGAGTGGTCGAAACCTGACACTGTACTTCAATTTTCGGTGTAAAAAGTAGTTGAAACCTGACACTGTCCTTTTTACACCTGATGGTGAGTCATTTCTCTATATATACAAAATACCATTATCTAGAATATCAATCGAAACTTCATCCCTATGGCCGATCAATTGTATCCTACTCAAAATTTTCTATCATCACTAAAGGCATTAATGTCATTATATACTCTCATATTTCTTAATGTTTTAATACCAATAAATAACAAATTCTCATGTTGAGTACATTCTCTAGTACCATAGTCTACCTTTTTGCCACCTTTTAAAACTCAATTTAATCACTCATCTTCTCATTCACGTAAATACACATTATTTATCTTAATCATTCTCAATTCAAAACTTAAAATCAAATGTGGTCATGTTTCAACCATAACAATAATTATTTCATATTTGTCACATTTTGGCCTAAATAATGAATTCATTTCTCATGATTAAAACATGATTACTCATTAAAACATCAATTATACTTAAATATAGGATTCATTATTATACAAAATTTGATCACCTTATGAAGAATGTCTTATTTGTTTTATTTTTCTTCATTAAACTATCTTGTATTCATACAATTTGAAAAGCAATTTTTATCTCATTATTTATTCTTATAACATACGAATTAAATTTTTGAGTTTAAACAATTTACCAAATCAACATCACCTTCTTTTTATCTGTTAACATTTTTTTCACATTAGAAAAAATGTTTCCTTGGATACTATTGTTCACGTATACATCATTGTTCACCTATATGATTACTATTCACTTATACGATTACTATTCACGTAAAATAGTGGAAACAGATTTTTGAGTTACCGAATTACAAATATTTACAATTCAGCTAAGATCACAATTTCATCACAAAATTAAATTTTATTCAATCAACATTTTATTATTTTACTTATAACTTCATAACCCTATTTATTGCTTTAATTAGACAACTAACGAAGCCTTTTTATTTCAAATTAGCCATTAAATATAACATCCCAAGTTATAAAAATATATTTTACAACTTCAATAAGTTCATTAAGGTTGATTTTAACTCACCTAAATTATTTAATTTTAATTTTTTTCATCCAAAATACTAGTTAATTCACAATTTTCATTTCTAAACTAAGTCGCAATTTCCATTTATAACAATATATATATATATAGCCATAAAAATTAAAAAGGCAAATTTAGTGTAGTACTTGCTAGTTGAAGTCAAAATCCACATTATTATTTCATTTTTTGCTGTGATCATACTATTTTCGCTGGTTGTCAAAGCTTCGCTGGATATACACCGCCACTGCCATTGCGAAGCCCAGAGTGCCAGAGACCCATTACCGGTGGTCACGCACCTTAAGGAGCCATGGTGTGGTCGAAATGTGCATCGAAATAACTCGCCATACCCATTTTTGATCTATCCTATGTCGGTGAGTGAGGATGATCGGTGTATATGGAAAGGAGCGTATGGTCGCAACAAGTTTAACGGTGGTGCTCGTATCGCCATTCGATGTCGGAGCTGGCCGAAATCACGAAGGAAAGTCATCGGGTTTCAAAAAATTAAGGAAAAACAAAAACAACCGGCAGCTTACCGGAGAGGAAATGGTGGTTGGCCAGAGCAGTGGAGACAACATAGAGCTGTCACCGGCGTTGGTGAGTCACTTGCCGCTCTCAACCTCCCCTGCCTACCTCCCTTTCCCTAGTTCCCAATCTCTTCCTCTCCTCCCCTCTTTTTCTATCTTTTATTTTTATTCTTTTTTTTTTCTAAATTCATTTGGCTGGGGTGTTACAACTTTCCTGGAACATCCATAACTGGACAGTTTGCAAAGAATTCTGAAACCTTTCTACCATCTGGAGTTGCTGATGTGATAAGAATCTTCAAATTGGAGGCATGCAACTTAACCAAGCATTTTGCCAATCCCAGTAAAATGTCCTTGAGAAGGAGGTATAGTGAATATGCAAAGTGCCCAAAATTCCCCAAACTTTAAAGCTAAATTGTATGATGCTAGAATCTGGAAGATCATAAGTAATCGACTTATATAAGCATATAAATCATACGTGTTCAGGCTCCTTTCATGGACTTCATCCAATAAGACCACTGAATATTCTTTAAGCTTTGGATCAGACAGACTTCACGGAGGAGGATTCCATCAGTGAGGTACCTGAGCAATTCACAACACTATAATTTAGAAATAGAGTAATTAAAAGAAATTTATTTATAATTTAGAAAAAAAAAATATTATATATTTATATATATAGTAAATTGAAAGTTATTACAGTCTACTTTCAAATTCGAATTAACTATTTTGAATTATATAAAATAATTAGTTAGCCTGAGAATACCTTACGTACTTTCCCTTGCTCTTTTACTCTCGTCTACCCTCATTTGTTACAAAGGCTAAGAAAAAAAAAAAAAAGAGATGCTTTAACTAATAAGTCAAAATCAAAGATTGTCTTGCAGTCTACATATTAAGTGCAACTTTTCAATTTCATCAGAGACGTTAAGAAGGTTAAAGAACTAACATCGAAAAGCTATTAAAGCTTTAATGCATAAAAAATTCAACCTAAAATTTCATCTAACAGCATAATAATAGCTAAAAAAAGAAGCAAAGAGAAGAAAATAAGTAATATCTTCTTGTAAATATACCTCGCAACAGAGACGGCAGCGACAGACTGAGTGACACCAATGATTCCAGATTTGGTGGAGCCTCTTTGGTGCAACATCCAAGAGAGCTGAGTGCTCTTCCCTGAACCAGTATCCCTAATTATCGCCACCACCGGATTCTTTTCCACTGCTTCTATAATTTTACTTTCGAATTTGACTACAGGAAGATTTTCCATTGTCACAACTATCACAGTGGCAGACTTCAAAATTGTTTCTCGGTGACGGAGACCTTAGAAAATCAAAATTTCGTCAAACCAGTTTCAGGAGACTTGCAGTTGCTCTGCCAAGAAACGGTACCGTTTGAAGATCGACAGCCGAAGAAGCGATAATTTCATCTTAATAATGAAAGTAAAGGGAAATTGTTTAAAAAATCCTAATGTTTGTTTACTTTTTCAATTCAAGTCATATTCTTTTTTATTTTTACATTTAACTCCTCATTTACAACCCCTTACGTAAATTCACAATGGGAGTGGGAGTAATTTTTCGGATTGTCGATTTTATCATATCCTAATTGAAAAGATTAGAATAGTAATTAAATGGATTTATGGATTCGGATAGGATTCAAGTTCAGATTCAAAATGTATTATTGCATTTATTTCATTCTTAATTAAAAATATTAAAAAATAATTAAAATACAAATAACTTTGTATTTTCGAGTACTATATTTCAATTTTAATTAAAAATAAAAAATAACAATAAAAGAAATATTTAATACAGTGTATTATAATATTACTATAATATTACGAAAACATCTTATTAATTATTTAGACTCAATTTAAATCTATCCGTTAATCCTCCACATCCAGTAAATCAAGATTCTTATGTCTTCAAAATAAACATGTTAAACTAAAGCATTTTTTTTATTTTTATAATTACATAATATCCATTCATAAAAATGGCCGACTAATTCGGATTCACACAACATAGGATAGGATAGAACATATTTGCTATAATTCTAGGATAAGATGAAATATGTACATTGGAGAAGTACTTGAGGAAAATACAAGACACCTAAAGGTTCTTCGGTTTGCATGAAGTAGCCATTAGATCTCTAACATTCAGAAATCACCTTGTTTCTTACCAAAAATGACTTCCCTCGTTACCAGCTTAATTCCCCTCACTCACAACTCAGCCATCTCAACTCCCCCCTCATAAACAAAATGTACCTTCTTGTTCTTTACAGTTAAGACATGGAACATTTCGGTATCTTCCACGTCATATTTCTGCTGGCGATTCCACCAGAATTCCGCACTAGGACCAACCTCAGCCTCCCTGCAAATCACATTTCTCTTGCTTGACTTCCCCCACAGTAACAATCCTGCACCTTGTACCATCTTTAATAACTTTGCCACATTTTGTGTGCTTCTTCACACAAGTTCCTTCAAGAACTAGTTGCCTAGCAAGTTCATCTAGTATCACATTCTCTGCATCTTTTCCATACCCATTTTTCCTTGCAAGCAACAGTGCATTTTCCTATCTTGAATTCTCAATTTCGCAACTCGCCCCAAGTGATATTAGCAGCTCACATACCCTGCTATGGCCTCCTCTTGCAGCTAACATTAATGGAGTGTATCAATCTATGTATTGCATTGATGTCATAACCTCTGCTAGTTAACATCAAGACCAACTATATGTCTCCCCGGCCGGTCGCTCGTTGTAGAGCATACATGCCAGCTGAATAGTTATATCCTTCTTCTAGTGCATATTCTAGCATTACTTTTTCAATTGATTCATCATGGTGGTTTAATTATGATAAAGTGATTGCTGTTTCGCCAAATTTGTTCTGTAGGTTCACATTAGCCCCTGCATAAACAAGTAACCTGAAAGCTTCCACATGGGCCACCTGCTGCAGCTGTCATCATAGCAGAAAATCCATCCTCATCTTGTTCATCAAGATTGATATCTGACCGCTCAATCAGCTTCTTCAAGGCCTCTATATCATTTGCCTGAATCACAAAAATCAAGGGAAAAAATACCGAGGCATTGCTTGATTTGATATTCTCCCCAGCTCGAATAAAATCTAAAATTGCTTCCTGGAAACCAAGTGCCCATTTACTTGACATTGATATTCCAATCGAGCTTGCAGACTAATTAGCTGAATTGACCAAACCGAAATCAGCACCTACAAAGGTTAGGATTTTGAGGCATTCCTGTTGCTTATATCTGGCACAGATCATCAATGCAGTTTCTCCTGAATCTGTTCTGGCTTTGAGATTACACTCAGAAGTTATCAGTTGTTTAAGAACTTTGGCTGATCCAAGCCTTGCAGCCAAATGAACAGGATGCCAACCAATTTTCAAAGCTGTGATAACTGGAAATTCTTTATCTACTCCATATTTGAGAAGCACTTCTGCTGCTCTTGCAATGTTACATAGGATAGAATGGTGGACAAGTGTCCTGCCTAGGTAAAGAGAGTTAGGAGAGAGGTATTGGAGGAGGATTCTTAATATGGCACCACTTGCTTCAAAATACTCCACTGCATACCAAATAACAGAGTAAGCCTCAGCTAACCCAGCTCCAACTCGAAATTCTTCACTTGTATCAGTATCACATGCCCAGGCTCCTAACCTCACCTTAATGTCCATCCTCACGCCAGCCTGTTTCAAGCTCCACAAAGTAAATGCCAAAAATTTATAGCTAATAATTTTGAAGAATAGTTTCCTAGAAGAGCAATTGAACTCTATTAATGGTGAACTTTGTAATTTTTATGCACCATGAAATTACCTGCAAGAGTAGTCTAATGACTGCAATTTGTCGGTTAACAATGGCAGCAACAAGTGCATTACAGTCAACATTGGCATGCAAAGATGGCCTGGAAGATCGAATAAAGACCCTATCAATTGCATTGGCATCCACTCCACACTGCCACCAATTAAGATCGTCAATTTCAATCATCATTATCAATAGATCAAATTTAGGTGGTTGAAGGAAGGCAAAGGCCGAACTATCCTTCACTGAAATGACAGATCATCACCTTTGATGAAAAATTTGGAAAAACTATTGTAGGCCACCAAATCAATTGTAAGGACCAAAAGAATCATATGCTTGTTCATGTGCACCATTTCCATTGTTGAAATGAACATGAGAATTAATGACCTTGATAAGTGTGTCTACTACATGGACAAATCCCCTACAAGTAACAAAAACTAGAGAATGAACACCAACTTGTGGGGGTATAAAGTCAGACCCCATCAGCAGCTCTGCGAGTCTAGCCTTCCCCAGATAGCTTGCCTCCAACAAAGCCTCCTTGCATGCCTCCTGAGATGCCCCAGATTTCACAAGCACCTTTACCACATCTATATGGCCCTCCCTTACTGCTGCTGTTGTGGCATAGCCTCGAAATAGCTTCTGATTCAACGTGGCTCCAACACTCTGCCACACAAATACGCCAAAACTTGCTTGAATCACAAAGCCCAGATCATGATTTTAGTTGTTTGTTTCAAAAACATTAGGAAATTATTTTTATCATTTTTCGGATAATTTTTATCATTGAATACAACAAAATACGAAACAAAAACATACTGTTAGATTTAATTAGTAAACACGGATTATAAGTTAAAGAATGCTGATGGTACAGTAGTGGACAGTCAGATTTTGTGGATCAGATAGTATCGAAAGCAGGAACTAAATATGGAAATACTTCTTAATTAATCATTTTAATAAATGGAAAAGATAAGAAATCTGTAGTCGTTATGTAATATGTTAGATTTCGTGTGCAGATATCGCTTTTGCCTACAAGACGGGATCAGAGATATCCAGAAATAATATTCTATGACAGTTACAAAATCCCATCTTCAAAAACTAATTAAAGTTTTATCACATTAATTAAAATTATCCTTATTTTAATTCCTTTCAAATTTCTTTACACAAATTCTTCTCAGATATCAATAGTAAATTTCAATCACTAATTAAAAACAGAAAAATACAAATTTGAATCTAAATCAGGCCATGGCCTAAACCAGGCATCCAAAGAAACAAGATTAACCATGCCATAACCCCATAATCAGAAGCGGCACCAGTAGCTACACTTATAATCATATTTCAGAAAAATTAAATCAAATTATACTAAATTTTAATCGCTTTCAAAATTCTTTTAAGCAAATTTTCCTTCAAGATTAATTGTAAATTTGAATGCCAATCTCTTACATGGAGTAACCAAGCATCCAAACGGAGACAAGATTAACAGTGGCATAACTCCCTAATCATAACCATAAGCAGCAGCTGAACTTACAATCAAGATTATCTGTGTTAGAAAATAATTGAGAAAAGAACTCAAGAACAATTAAAATGAGAATAATCAAATACGTTACACAACTAAAATGAGAATAATCAAATAAGTTACCAGTAATTTCCTTACGAGCGTTAAATTTCCGGAATGAGAAGCGAGAAACAGAGCAGTGACATCAGTCTTGAACTCCTCGTACTCGACTCGAACTTCCCATGGCGATTCATGGCGCAGTAAGACCTCTGTCTTCTTCGAGTTCATTTCACTGTACATAAAGTCTCGTTTAGAGTTCCTCAAGCCCAGCCCAAGACTGAAAACTTACAACGCACCGTTTCTGTGTCGGAAGCCCAGGGATTCGTAACCGTTGGATTTGAATCAAGGCAAGCCGATCATCACGAGCCATTAAACGATCTCCACCGTTCGTTTTGCTTAATCCAGCTCCGTGAGCGTAGGTAACCAGGATCCTGCATTTTCATTTTTCCACCCTCACTTCTACGTCGCCTACCTCGCTTTGGCTCAATCGCCGATTCGCAATTGCTAATCTGTGACGTTTCTCGCTATGGTATGCCACTACTCTTCATTTCTTTCTCAATTAGGGTTTCTGCAATTTCATTTCTTTTTCTCTGGTATAGATCCACCTTTTTTGTTTTACATTTCAAGCTATCGATAGTTGTCGTAGGCTACCCGCTTGTTGTTTTATCAGAGTCAAACTTGTAATTTGTTTGAATGTCCTCCGTGCTTTGGTGTTCTTCAGTAAGAGAGAAAGTTTAAAAGTTTAAGTTTTGAATCTCAACTTGGATCAATTTGAGCTATTTGTATTTTTTAAGTTGTGTGGATTTTAAGATTTCATTATTCTGAATTCTTATTTGGACAGTAATGAAACTTGGGCTGCTGTTGGAAGTCAATTTTGTTCGTGTTTCCGATTATATCTGTGGCTTTATGAACTCTTACCGGTTCCCTTTTGCAATCAATTGATTCCAAGCGCCAAGTTATATCTTTTCATTTTTATTCTGGCTTGACATGGATATCCACCCGCCATTTTCTTCCCTTGAATGGAATGCCACTGTGGCATTAAGCTGTAGTTCAATTCTATTCTTATACCATCACATCACTTTTGCCATTGCGTTATTATTGCGGAGTTTTGTAGATGTATTTGTGTAGTGGTCATGGTTGTTATTTTGTGAAAACTATTTTGTTTAATTTTATTGAGTTTTGCAGAAAAAGTATGTAGGGCTCTAATTTGTTTTGCATATTGAGATTGCCCGAATTTATTCCATAAGTTTGTCTATTAATTCTAAGTTTTTGTGTAGGGACCCATTAGAGGAATTCTTTCATTGCAAAGAACTGCTTTGATTTGGCGCCACGGTTATAGGTTTGACATGGGCTTCAGAACACTTAGCACTCAAGCTCCACCAAGTTCTGGTAACCTGCAGCCTACACCAAGTGCTGGTAGCCCGCAGCCTCCACCAAGTGGGAGTAGCCCACAGCCCCCACCACCTCCCCCGCCTCCAGAAAAAACCCATTTTGGTGGCTTGAAAGATGAGGACCGAATTTTTACCAACTTGTATGGTTTACATGATCCTTTTCTCAAAGGTGCTATGAAACGGGGCGACTGGTATAGGACTAAGGACTTGGTACTCAAGGGTGTTGATTGGATTGTTAATGAAGTTAAGAAGTCTGGCCTTCGTGGACGTGGTGGTGCCGGTTTCCCCTCTGGCCTCAAATGGTCATTCATGCCTAAAGCATCTGATGGCCGTCCGTCCTATCTTGTGGTCAATGCTGATGAAAGTGAACCTGGAACTTGTAAAGACAGGGAGATTATGCGGCATGATCCACACAAGCTGCTAGAAGGGTGCTTGATTGCTGGGGTGGGAATGAGAGCTTCTGCTGCTTATATCTATATTAGGGGTGAATATGTGAATGAACGCAAAAACCTAGAAAGAGCACGAAAAGAAGCTTATGAAGCTGGATTGTTGGGCAAAAATGCATGTGGATCTGGGTATGATTTTGATGTCCACATCCACTATGGTGCTGGTGCTTACATCTGTGGTGAAGAGACTGCACTTTTAGAAAGTCTGGAAGGAAAACAAGGGAAACCCAGGTTGAAGCCTCCATTTCCAGCTAATGCAGGATTGTATGGCTGTCCAACTACTGTTACAAATGTCGAAACGGTGGCTGTCTCTCCTACCATTTTGAGGCGTGGACCAGAATGGTTTGCTAGTTTTGGCAGGAAAAATAATTCTGGGACAAAGTTGTTTTGTGTGTCAGGTCATGTGAACAGGCCTTGCACCGTTGAAGAAGAGATGAGTATACCTCTAAAAGAGTTAATAGAGAGGCATTGTGGAGGTGTTAGAGGCGGATGGGACAATCTACTAGCTGTAATACCTGGGGGTTCTTCCGTCCCCTTGCTTCCTAAACGCATATGTGATGATGTGCTTATGGATTATGATGCGCTCAAGGCTGTCCAATCTGGACTGGGAACCGCAGCAGTGATCGTGATGGATAAATCTACTGATGTTGTGGATGCAATTGCAAGGCTGTCTTACTTCTACAAGCATGAGAGCTGTGGGCAATGCACACCATGCAGGGAAGGGACAGGATGGCTTTGGATGATTATGGAAAGGTTAAAAGTTGGAAATGCAAAGTTGGAAGAGATAGATATGCTTCAAGAGGTTACAAAACAGATTGAAGGGCACACTATTTGTGCATTGGGTGATGCTGCTGCTTGGCCTGTCCAAGGCCTCATAAGGCATTTTAGGCCAGAACTTGAAAGAAGAATCAAGGAGCGTGCAGAGAGGGAGTTGGTGGAGGCTGCTGCTTAAGATTTTCTTTACAGGTTCCTTATTATCTTATAATTTCAAAATAGACTAAAAGTAGGGAATCTGATATTTTGGGTCGTGAACGTGCGAACTCCGCACATTATTATTGCTAAATTAGCTATTATCCCTGACTGATGTTTGTCAATCATGCCAAATTGTTGATCAAGGTTAGCATTAATTGTTCGTATTTGGGCAGTAGTTTCTTGAAAAGAAATGCACTTGTATTAGTATTTGTAAAATTACCAGAATGATTGTCTGGTTCGTTTCTGAAAGTGAATATAAGGTGACCACTTTTATCCTTTAGAAATAGAGAAACAGGTGATGGTAGGGAAAAAGTAAGATTGAAGGGTAAACAAGTCTTTCCATCTATGTTTTAATCTTCATAAGTTGCTCTGGTTCTGAGTATTATCTAGTTCTCGTGAAAGGGAACTTTGGGAATTATTACCTTGTTATAAATCCACACTGTATTTGTTTGTCATGACAAAGAGCAAGTAGATGCTCTTTATTTTTTTCCCTTTTCTTTGGGAACTATTACCTTGTTATAAATCTACCCTTTTAATGTTATCTTTTTGTGAATTTACTGCTTCTTTAAAGTCATAATCATCAGCCGAAATGTTACAATCGGTATCATTAAACATGATATTTTCAAGCTCAACCTGCTCATCACTCACTACAGCTTCATAGCCTTCAATTTTAATCTCAACATTATCCTCACTTAATGCCCCTTCATCAACTTCAATTTCAGTATCAACCTGCTCATCACTTACTGGCCCAATCATAATTAAATAGTTTCTATAAGGAGTACACTTCTCCAAATCAGCTAATATATCCTCAGAAAAATTATTGATATACACATCTATTTTTGTATTTTTCTTGCCAACAGATTGATACATCTCAATTAGATCACTATCTCCATCCAAAGGCCTCAACGAGCCCCTATAAATATGTGCAGGAAGCTTATAATAGTATCTCATATATCCATCAGAATGTAATATTTGCATTCATTTATCAAATAAACTAAGACTAACCGAATGGATATCACACAAATCAAAATAGCAAATTTCACCACCTCAATATCCACTGTTCTTTTAGTCAACAAAAAAACAATTTGGATTCACCCAAAAAAACTAGTTCCATGATCTTTTTTTAACACAGTTCCATTAATTTCTTTTGCCGTCTTTCCCACCTATTTAATTACACATTATTTTGATAGTATATATACAATTACCTCACTCTATATATAGCTTCATGACAATTTATTACTTTAAAAATAGTTGAGAATATGTGCATGCAGTTGGCATATAGATCAATTTAGTACTTTAAAAATACCTTATAACGTAAATAAATAAAAGCAAAGTTAGGGATGTATTCTTGGAAAACACAAAGCTGCTTAATTTCATTATATACTCAGCAATATATTCAAATTGAAGAATCATGAAATTACAAGTAGAAGAGGATACGTGATTGCTTAATTAATTCAGAATTTGATGGCATATATATATATATATAATAAACTAATAATTTAATCCATTTAGAAATGTGTTTGGTGAGATATAATACGTGGAGGCAAGTAAATGGCTTAGAAATATGGGGTGCATGTTAATGTTATTTTTTATGGTATTTTCATGATAAATTTGTATTTGAAACTTTCAAGCACATGCCTTCATGTGGGGTTTGACCTTTTTAAGGGTCCAACTAACGACCCAATTTGAATACAGAAAAAAGAATATTAAAATTATATATTTACTAATTAATATACAGCTAGCTGTCATTGATTGTATATACACTCATGCATAATAATAATAATAATAATAATTTTTTGTGGTTCACACTTGAATTCTTTGCATGTACAACGTGCATGCGGAGATTATAAGAGAAAGAAGAATGGAGCTTTTTTGGGGTTTTTTTTCTCAAAAAATAGAAACATTCTCTGAGTTGATAATATGACTTATTGGGGTAACTTTACCAAAAAGAAATTGTGGAAACTTATTATTATTTTTTTATTATATGAAAAATAAAAAATCATTTTTTAAAAATTAATATGTTCCAGCATGAATTAATCAAAAAATTTAATTATTACGTTTAAAACGATAAAATTTTAATTGTAAATTAAACTGATTAAGTGATTATTGGGGAATTTTTTTTGTAGTTATTCATAATTTATATTAACAAGCTTAAATGTTGGTAGATCATTGGATATAGATAAACCAATTCTGATTCTTGATTCCCATATCCGAATTGATTATTATATATTTTCTGCTTCTACGTGCATACAGATTACTTGTAATTGCAAACATGGAGATGAATTTTGAAATGCTGATAAATTATAAATTATCTAATTTTTTTTTTATTCCTTTATGGATACTTGAATTATTTGTGGATCCAAATAAAGTGAAGAAAGTTTGTGAACTGGATTGAAAAAGACTAGATGGACAAACTAACCCATCCTCCAGCTTGGCCATTGAGATTTATTGATTTATATTCTTAAAATTTATATATTTAAAATTGATTCACGTAACAAGTTAATAATATATTTTCATATAAGAAAAATGTTTTTACTTCAACTAATTATTATAATTTATTGTAATAAAAGCATGAAATAGGTATATATTTGTATGCAGAGGAGCCAAATCCACTGAGCGGTGTGCACATATAATTATTTAATTAATTTATTTAAATGTTGCTAATCCCATAAGCAATCATGATTTATTTGTTTATCATTTATTCATATCCTATGAAGATAAGTTTATGTAGAAATCGACAATGGGTGCAAATGTTCTTCTTTTTAAACTTTTTCTTGGAAGGATTAACATGTCTGATTTTGGATTAATGGGCTATTTAATTAAATACTGCAAACCCTCATTAATTTTTACGTGTTAGTTCATAGAGGTGTAAAGCTTGAAATATAGGATAAATCATTAGTAGTTGGTCGGTCCAGCTATATAATATTCACTAATATATATAGAGAGAGAGACGAATTAGAAAAGTTGAGATAATGTTTGTTCAGAATTGATGGAGAATCTTGAATTCAATAATCCATGAGAACTACCACATGGTGTGAATCTAGTTGTTAAATTAATTGAAATATGGCAATTATGGTACTTTTTTTTTATATAATATTTATCTTTCTAAAAAAAATTAAAAAAAAATTACCTGGAACCACCTAATCACAATTATCATGACATTGACAGACGAACAATAAATTTCTTCATTCTTCTTCTTTTGCAATGGATGGGGGTTGTTTTTCATTAGGAAATTTATAATAGTATTAAAGTTATAAAAAGAAAAATAAAAGTTTAAAAAGGTGCAATGAGTGGGTTTATGAATTATGGTTTGAGAGACAAAATTTATGTGATGTGATTAGATGTTAAGAAGGTGTAAGCAATGATTGTAAATCTTTTATTATAAGAAAATTTCCGAGATTTTGGAGCTTACTTTTTCCGTAATTTGTGTGTTATTGGTTAGCTTATTAATTAAAATAATGTATGCAATAGCTAGGTTTTTAATAGAGATTAACCAATGTGATGGTGGGGTTAACATGAAAAAGGCATCTGTGTGTGTTTGTAGAAAGCCAATTACTTAGTTACGTCGAATCCCTTGTTAGGTGGGCAATTATAATGATGTCATATTTGGTTTAGACATTTGACTAACTAAACAGGAAATTCCATTGATAAATGGATTTAGCATTTTATTAAAGTCTGTTTCTGGCCTAACTCATAAGGGATTAGAAGCCAAAGTCAATGGGAAATGGTAGGTGGATTCATGACATGTTCAGTCAGGGGCAATGCCTATTGGTGAATTTTTCAATGAACTCTTGTTGCTCTTATTCCTAAGACGGAAAAACCAAAGAACATCAGCCAGTTTAGGCCTATTGGTATTGGTCAAGTTTTGTTAGTAGTTGATGTTGATATATTCAACAACCATTCTTATTTTGATATATTTTACGAATATGTTTCAATATATTTGCATTAATTAAATTTTTTACAATTTATAAGACTTTGGATGAACACTAAACAGTAAGGACATGATTCATTTTATTGATCATAATCTAATGTCTTAAAGGGCTATAGTTATCCTCTATCATTAAGTAATTACCGTTAGGTGTTTCATGCATGTGGATCAAATATCTTCAAAAATTCCCATAATAATCCCTCTTATTATATACTCACTGTGCACTGCTAAATCAATGCCAGATAATAAGACTTTTTCATCCGTATATTCTCTTGTACCTTTCGCGGGCATGTATATATATATAGTTAGTTAGAGCTATAGACTTCTTTCTTCCTTTATTGGTATCTTTAGACTCATTAACAGCTTAGTTAAAAACTTTCTTTTCTCTTCAATCAAATTAAAATGGAGCAAGCTTAATACTGGATGTGGATGACGAGAAGAGAATTCTTGAAATCAGATGATTTTCAAGTATGGAAGAGCTCAATGAACGATTCGTGGGAAGAAAAAGCTTTCGCAGAAGATGCTAATGGTAATCTTGGTGGGTGCATATGGCCTCCAAGGTCTTATTCTGTAGTTTCTGCAAAAGAGAATTCAGGTCAGATCAAGCCATAGGTGGTCACATGAATGTTCATAGAAGAGATAGAGCAAGACTTAAGCAATCTCTTGCTACTCCTCATCAAATTGATCTTCTTCAATCTCAAAATACTATAATTAAGTCTCTTGATTCTAATTTCCCAGCTGAAATTTGCACTTTAGATTTTGATTCTTCTAGGGTTTCAGTTCAAGAAAATCATGATTTTGTGTCTCCTCTTGCTCAAGAAAAGCATAAGGAGAATCCAAGAGAAGATAATGGCGATTCTATTGAAGTGTAGTGGGCCGACTGTATGGCCTCCCTCATCTTGTTTCCTTTTTCCTCTTCCCTTTTCTTCTGCGTTAATTTATTTATGTTGTAATATTTTATTTAAGAAATTATTCATATCATGAGTTTTGATTATAGGATTGGTTGATATCTCATTATATTGGAAAACATAATATAATTATTAAATTAACAAAATTATTTATAACTTAAATAGTCGAAAATAAAACAAGTTTTTGGATTGATGAAATAGTTAAGAGTGCAGAAGGCGTAATTAGTGAGAAAGCAGCGCAGCGCCAATCACTCCGCAAGCAAGTACCAAAATAAAAACCAATGGAAGAGGAGAAATTGGAGACTGTTGCATTGCAATTGCATGATAGGCGGAGGGGCATGTGCCTCTGCCTATTCCTTCGTGCATATATATTATGGTTGGTGCTTCATCATTGCCCTCCAAATTCTTCTGGTCCCACTTTTCTTTTTTCATTTTTATCAGCTGGCTTCATTATTTCCTAAGCTGCCACACTTACTCATATTCAGCTGCCACGTTATTATGTCTTCGTTTCGTTCATTTATTGATTGGATGACTCGTCACAGCAGAATGGAAGTTATATGGAATATTAATTTCACACATTTCATTTGTTTACAATGCTTAAATAGAGTTTTATTGTAATTTTACAAATGGATTGTATGCACTTAATTCTATAATTAAAGTAAACATGTGAAATTTATATTATTTTGGGATGAAATCACAACTTATCTGGAAAGGGGTAGCCTCTTTAAATTAAAATGAACATGCAATTTTTTGAATAAAGTCGACGGGTTTCTATTATCTGTATAATTATATATAAATATTAGGATTCTAATTTCTCTCTATATATATATATATAAGCGTACAACCATATATATATATACCATTTTATCATAGTACGTACTATAGCCCAATGTGCAGAGGAAATGCTCATCAACTATATATATAGATAATGCATTCAGCAGTGCATGGGTGTCTTGTCATGCTCGTAGCTACAGAATCTTTAACGTGGCTGTCTTTATCTTTAGTTTTCTTAACTTTTATATAAATTTTTAATTAAATGAAAATCTTTTCCTCAAAACGATTAATTAATTAATTAAAGAACTTTTATTTTCAGAATCTAACAACAGATGACAATATTGAATTATTGGGAATAATTCGAAATACAACATTTTGAGAGAATTTGTATTCCATCGGATTTATGAAGTACCTGTACTTTATTTGACAGTGGCCAAATTAAAAAGAAAAAAAATTGGCATTGCCCAAAAATAATACCAAATTTGACCCATCATTTTTTACCTATGAATTCGATCTATTTGACCCACATAGTGTGACACTTTTATATTATGACTCAATTCAATCAATTTATATTTTTATAATTTATATATGCATAAATTTTTATTTTCAATTAAAAATTTAAAAATATAATATTATAAAATTTAACTCGTTATTTTGCCGAAGAAAAACAAATGGTTAGCTTACATGTCTGCGTTTTGTCCAATTCCTGCCTAGATTATAGGCATTATGGAGGCATCATCTTGATCTTGCAATGTGCAATTCTGGATTTATGCTTTTCCTCGATTTTATTTGAACCTCCCTTCCACACCTTACTAAGCTATAGGAATGAAAATGGTTCATATTTCACATATTTAGTTAAATTTATTTTTGAATTTTTTATATATTTTTATATATAATTTTTGAAGTAAAATAAAAATTAAATACTAATTAATCGAAAAAAAATGACAAATTCTAAACCTTTTTAGCTATTAATATCTTATAGTAAAAACGATTAACTATTATTGCGATTATATAAACAATACTCCAAAATTTTTGAAATAGTCAGATTTTACTTGTAAGGGTTTTTCCCTCAATTTATGCCTCTAAATGCTCTAAAATGACATAATATTTATTTTATTTTATTTTTACGGAAATCAGTCAGCTAAAGGGATTGATTGGAGCCAATGGAAGTGAGTCATCAGGGACGCCATGTGGATTAAAATTTCCTAGACTCCCGCAAACGCGGATTAATTTTGTGCCATTCTCGCACAGCATCAACTTGTATGCCACGGTTAATGTTTATAACTTATATTATAGATAACCTAATATTGATTATGTTTTCGAAATATTGAGAGATTTCAATTAATTAACTATAAAAATTATTAGAGGCATCCATGGAAAGAATTATTTTTTGCTAATTTAATTTAGACCAAATATATAAATTGACACTCCAATTGAACACCGTTTTTCATTTAAAAATTTATACTATGTGATCAAATAAACACTTTAATTGAAATATTGACGTATATTTAAACCCTTATTACTTACGTGGCACAAACACCGAAGTTTATCCAAATAAGGGTCCATGAATTAAACGCCATAAATCGTCTTTTCTCTCTCTCCTTCCTTTTCCTCTCTTCTCTCTCTCTATTCTCCACTCTTTCCCTCTCCATTACCACCAACGCACACTCGTCCTCTCTCATTCTTCGTTTCTTTCGCTGCAATGGACAACAGTAACTCCCACTCCGACTTTCGTTTTTGCGGAGGCTTCGATGTTGCCTCTTACACTGGTGGCTCTAGTGGTGCTTCTAATTGAAAACTTTGCTTGATTTTATTTCTGTAGTTTTGTCGAGCGCAAGTCAATTATTGCCTTGTTTGGTTACAGTTTGTAAAGAAAATTTCCTAAATTTGTAGATGATTTGAAGCAAAGGTTGATTTTAAAATTAATTTTTACCAAAGTAACGTGAAATTCGATTCCCAAATGTATCAGACCCTGATTTTGATTTTGAAAGTATGGTTTTCTGCCTGTAAATAATTTTAGCATAATGATTTAATAAACAATTTCATTAATGTTAAATGAATTTGTAGAGAGACAAGGGGGTTTGAACTTCTCTTTTTCTCTTTATATTCTCCCATGGCATGGTTTTTTCTTTGGATGCTCATTTTGCTTGTGATGGTTGATTTTCTATTTTCCTCCGGTCAGTAGCTTTACTTCCTCTTCTTTATGTTGATTTTGTTTTTCTATAGTCTAATGATCAGTGAACCCCAATTGAATTATTGGAGATTTTGTTTACCGTAAACCCTATTTGGATATAATCATTATATATTTATTTAATTAGTGATTGATAAATAATTTAAACTATGACAATTTAAGAGCTTAGACTCAAATAATCTAATTTTGGATATTCATCCTAAGAATGATTCATTTGTTGGTTTGTGTGGCATTGAAGGAATGAATCTGTCTTCAAAGGTGTTAGTGCGTGATGGTGATGGTAATGGTGGTGGTGGTGGAAGCTGTAATGAAGGAGAAGCTGTAATGGAGGCTCAAAGTTGGTGAGGGTGGTCAAAAAAAGGAGCTCCGCCATATGCAAGATATTAACAATGTACAATCTAATTCAAATGCAATAATAATATGTGGAGTAACATGCCAAATACAACTTAAATGTTCGTACAGTAAATTAATTAATTAATTAATTAATAATAATAATAATAATAATAATGATACATCTAGATAAATGTCATTTACCCGTACAGTATATATATATATACACCCATCTTATGCCTAATTTTTCTTTTTTTTTTTAAATTTATTCCCTAATTTTTCTATTATTCTTTTGAACTTTTTTTAAATGTTACTCTTTCAAATTAATTGTTAGCTATCTCCATCACAATTTATTTTCCATCTATGAATTTATTTATGAATTAAATATATAAGAAAACGATAAGCAACGTATGTGAACTATATAAAGTATTTACGAAGCTAATATAGAAGTATTAATTGTCCCACAGTTAAAACTGAAGCATATATAAATATATCCAACTTGGAAATTGTTTGGAAATCCATATTTGAAGATTAGTATTGTCAAGAAAATATAGAAAAACAGAAGAAAATTCCATATATATGAATGGGATGCAGAGAAAAGAGAAATGATATGATAAGAGTGGTACCATCCACATGCTTGGTCTACGGTCATTATCCGAATGATCTTTCTCACAATTAGATCTAATCCAAAATCTGTGCATATGTATGTGTCACAATCAAGTATCAAAAACCATAAGAACTATTTGATATTTAGTAGGGCAATTTGTATAGATATAGGTGGTGTACCATTTCCATGGCTAAAATTGACTCCATGTGCTATCATACTTGTTGCTGGAGACACTTTGGGCCATTCCATTACATGCATGTTCATCTTTCATCAACCATATACCTAAGTGAATTAATCAAATTAGTTCCTTTTTTTAATTAAAATCAAAACCGTATTCACCCATCAAATATGCTCTGTTTGAAGTGAAAATAAATAATCTTATTGCTTTTCAATTCCACCGCAATTTATACTGTGGGAAGAAACAAAAATCTTATGTTTTTTAGACTATATTTTAATACATAGTTCCATTTTTCCTTTACTATTCCTTTTTATAGAAATTGATATATTTCTGCTTCCACTTTAATGAACAAACTATTGATACTTCCTTTTAGTTAATGGGGCTATTTGGTGAAGGAGAAACAAATATGTAAGCATATTTTCATCATCATAATAATTTATTTTATTTTTATGTTGGTATTATAAACATAATTTCCATACTTACTTTCATCCAAGTCAAGTTTTGAGAATGTCCCCGCAAATAATGAGGCATTTATTAGCTTTTTTTTCTTTTATATCTCATCAATACACCTATAAATAATTGATCAAAGTTCCTTTGGTTAAAAATAATAAAATTAAATTTCCCTCCTTTTTATACAAGATAATAAAATTCAATTATAGTATAGTAAACTGATGAAACTCAAAAATTTTATAACCTATTCTTATTGAAAAATGCAATTTTATTATTCTTTTTGTCACACTTTAAATGATCAATCTCGCTATTTTTATTTTATTCTACTTTAAATATTTATTTACAAATTTAATAAAAAATTAGATATTTATCTATATTTATTATACATCACTATAATAAATTAAATGATGTATTTGAAATTTAAAAAAGTAAAAATTAGACAATTACTAACATTTTTTATAAAATCAAAAATTTTCAATTATTTTTTTAATTTTTATATTAATATAATGAGACTAATGAAGTAAAAAATATATATATATTTCTTCTAACTCCAACTCCCTTCAGGATCGTACACTCTGTTTCCTTAGGTAAGCATGTGAAATTTCCTAAAAATCAACAAAAATCTAAAAAGCCAATATTCTTTTTATCCCTAAACATATATATAAAAAAATTAAATATATTGTCATGTATAAAAACTCCATTAAAGGGTCAAATAGTCTCTTTAAATTTATTTCAATAGCCAATTAAACTTCTCATGATTCGATTTCATCAATTTCATCTTTGAAAAATTAGAAGTCAAATAAAGTTGTAAATAATTAAAAACTAAACCATATAGGACCAATTGAAATAAATGGATTGTCTATTTCTACAGCATTTAGCATGTTTGCGGTACCATTATTTTTCTTTTAGTAATCAATCACAATTCTAATTGTTAAATATTCTGTCATTTAAGCTGAAATCATTAAATAGAAGTCTTTTGACTCAATTTTGACGTTTAAGTATGAAATTAATTCAATCAATTTATTTAACTATCAAAATAAATGTGAGGGGCTATTTCACCTTCCAAAAAACAAATTATTTGGTGGATTGTATATCGAACCAAGGTTTTGGATTTTGGACTGGTCCAATCGGTTCAATAAAAAATCGATTATATTGACAAATTTGTATTACATTTAGTTAAAATTTTTATATATTGATTCAATTCGGATTGAATTTTTAGCCATTAGCCTTCCATATTCACTGTTTTTTTTTTGGCCAAATTTGAAAACTTTGCATTCACCAAACCTACAATTAAAAATCAACATAGAAAAAAGAAGAAAAATATATCATTATTTTTGGATCGTCATACTTCATTTCCTAAATGCTTCACCTTGTTAAAAAAAAAAAAAAAAGACATTAAGGCTAGGATATGTACCGTCGGCATGAATTTCCAAAAAAAAAAAAATATTACCAAGCAAGAAGTGTATTTTATCAATGAATTCTAAATGTCTTAACAAAAAGGTATTTTCAAAAAACTCAAAACTCTAATAGAAATTTAAAAAATTATATAAAGAGAATTACATATTTACGGATTTTTTTTCTTTTTGAAATGATATTAATTAATAAAATCTGAAACAAAATAGGAATGAAAAAGCAAATAATATTCCTATTATCAAGCTAAAAAATATTCTTAATTATATTTAAAAAAGAAAAAAAAAATCTTCTTAGTAAGAAGTCCTTATAGTATACATAATACAAACTAGTGATACAACAGTTAATGAGGAGAATAGTCACCTTAATATCGGCACATGCATTAAATTAGTAGCTGCTAAATTCTCCATAATAGTAAGAATAGAAATCATAAGCTATGAATTTGACTCGAACCAAACCGAATTAGTGTGATGATACAAACTTTGAAACAATTAGAAGGTCTCGAATAAAATAGAAAAAGAAAAAGGGAAATCTGATTTAAAAAGCTTGTAAGTAAAGGAAGAGGGAGTTAATAGAGAGCGGGAATGATGGTGAATAAAAATAAGAAGAACATTCCTTAGCACAGTTTGAAGAAATGAAATTGCGGTCAAGACATTGAAAAGTGAAAAGTGAAAACAAAGCAAACCAAATTGAAGATAGAACAGTTTTTTTTTTTTGTTAAAAATAATTGAAGATAATAAAATTTTAGATGTCTAAGATAATTTTAATAAAGTTCAAATATCGAAATAACTATTTGTTATAAGTTGAGATGTCAAATGGTATTTTTAGCCAAAAATACAATAGAAGAACAAGCATCATTTATACTTTCTAGTTATATTTATAGCAACATATAAAAAAAAAATGAATGATGGGTTGATGCAATGATCAAGTATTTACCAAGAAGTCAATAATGAATTTAATTTCTAGAATTAAAAAGTCAAAACCCTTAACTAACACTTTATAAATCCATGGTAGACTGGTCCACAATGCATAATCAATGGTCCTAATACCCTCGAGTGCATAATAATGTTGTGTGCACCTTTTTGTACATGATGATACAAGCGTGTGTGGGTAGTGGGTAAAACGGTAAAACCAAAGTTTTATTGAACAAAGCGTGAAAAAATTGCCATCATCGGAGCCACTTGCCCCTTTCATGAAACCATAATTAATCTTGCCTCCCCATTAGGGGTGCTCACCGGGCGGTCTCCACCCCCGATTCTATAATGGAAAGAAAACCCTTCCTGTCTTCTGCTCCACGAAGATCTCCGTCTCTTTTTTGCTCCACGAAGATCTCCGTCTCTTAATTTTTTTTTATTTTAAAATATAATATTTTATAATTAATTAAAATTAAAATATAATATTTAATAAATAAAAATTTTAAAATTAATTTTAATTTAAATTAATATAAATTTTAAACATTCATAAATTTAAAATTAAGTATAATTTAAAACTTAATAATTATAAAATTAACTTATATTTTAATTTTAATTTTATTTATTTGTAAAATATTATATTTTAAAATTAAAAAAATATTTTTTACAAAGCGGGGATTCCCGCGGGGTGGATACCCTATTCTCCGTCCTCCACCCCCGATTCTATAACGAAATTTTTTTTTTCGTTCCCGTCCCCACGAGGGGAAAATTCAGGAATTTTTCGCTCCAACGAGGTGGATCCTTGTCGAGATCGGGGATTCGCTGTCCCGTGAGTATTCCTACTCCCCAGAGGTAATAGTTCTTTGCTCCTATCAAATCTATTTTTAATTTCACTTTTTCATTGGGTTTCATAATACTATCCCATTCTAATTTGCTTTATAGTTACACCATTAGAGGAAGCTTTCATTTTCTTTTATTAAATAAATAAATAAACACTAAATGATAATTTATTTTATAGTGATTTTATAATCAGAATAATACTCTAAATTAGTATGAGAAATGATAATTTTATTTATCCATTAATAATAATACACCCAAAAATTCAGATTGGGAAAGGTATGGATAATTGGGGTCAAATCTAATTCCACAATATTTTAACACATTTACTTTGAAAAAGAAAAAGTCAAGGAAAAAGACACATCGTAATTATAATTTTCTTTTCCATACAAAAGCAAAATTCAGTGGAGGGTATTAATAAGGTGATCAAATGTGGAAAAAATTCACATGTTTAGCATTCATAATTCACAAAACACCTTCACATGTGACGTATCTAAAATTCACATTCCTAGATTGCCAATTTTCATCAACATCTTCACTGTAAAATAAATAAATAAATAAAATGTGCTCTTAATTTTCTAAAAAGTCTTCAATTTCTGTTGAGCTAACATAATTAAAAGTACCATAATAACAATATCAAAACCTTTTTAGAAGTGGAAGCCTCTTAGGAGGTCAAAGGCCTTTAATGGCCGTGATTGGCGGCCCGGAAAATAAAAATAACCAGAGAGAAAATAAAGCGAGAAAAGCAAAAAACACATATAACATAGGGAATTTATTTATTTAATTTGTATACGCGGGCCGGGATTTGCCTTTATCCACTTACCGCAAAATCAGCAGGAAACCGTGACATCTGCTTTCTGTACCCGTACGGTGTCGCTGACGTGGCAATGCTACGGTTAAATCGTTATGGTCAGTTACGGTAATTATTTAGTTACAGTGTGGTGAAACCACTGCAGGCAGTTATGTTGGGTTAGGTTGAAGTGAAACCTAACCACCACTGGTAACCCCTAACAACTAACCCTGGACTTTCATTTTACAAATCAGGAAGAATAAATTGCTTAACGGAGTTAATTTACGTTAGCTGTTGTGTAGTGTAGTTCAGGTCTATAAAAAGGCTGGTTCGTTGCATTTCGTTTCTCTGACTCCACACTTGGCTTCTTTTTTATTTCACTCCCTTTTCTTTTCTCAACAAAATCGACATTGCAGAGAAAGGAACAGAGAGAAAATCATTACAATGGCGGTTCCTCCTTTCAAATCAATTTGTGTTTTTGTTGCTTTGATATTGCTTACGATTGTCGGAATCCTTGGTACTGTACGAAACGACGGGATCTCCGACCTTTTCAGGTTCTTCTTTTCCTTCTTTTTAGCTCTCTATTGGTTTCTTTCTCTGTGTTTAGTCGCTCTTAGTTAAATGGAGAAACGCAACTTCCTCGGTTTTCTTCTTCTTCCTCTTCTTTTGGTTTTAAAAGCAGAAATTTGATCTACATTATGCAGTTTCATGTGGTTTTTGAGCTTTCTTTTCATCTTCAGTAACTATTCATATCTCAAAATCTGCATAATGCTACTTGCATGCATTCTCTCGGCTTATTTAATTAGTAACATTATTTATTAATTTCAGTTTTACGAATTCTTTTCATTCTTTTTTTTTCTAAGAATGAACTGAAGCTTCATTTAGCTATAAAATGAAAATTAGTGAAAATCAGCTTTCCTGGTTTTAAAATTCCTTTTCATGATTAGTGGTTTCTATATCTTATGCACTGTTTTTTGAAGAAGCCATTAATGAGATGTTTCACTGAAATTTCAGAGGTACTTTTTCTACATTTACTCTGCCACTGTTTCTCTTGACCAAAAATGGTGGAATCTGACATAGCTTTTAATAATGCCTTACAGATAAACAGTTAATACAATTTCATTATATTTATTGTTTTTCTTTTTATTTCTCATTATTTTCGTTTAATCTTCGGTTTATTGCAATTGTATAGGAATGTAGAAACAGAGAAGTTACAGAGCTCTAAAGACTCATCAATGGCGGCTAGGTAATAAAACGACAAAAACTTGAAACGTTAAACTTTACTGTTTACCTTTTCCCCCTTATTTATGCCCAAACCAATCTCAACCGTTGGTATACTTTTAGTGTCTTCAGTTAAACCGTCGGATATTCAATTGGGTACCTTTCTTTTATCCGGTAACTGCCGTTTGAGAATCTCTGCCGTTGAGATTTCCTGGATCTTCAGATATGGATCGTTATTCCGTTAATGTCAGTACTTCGGGTTCCTAACTATTCCACCAGCTACCCTCAGAGAATGTCCGTATTAATGCTAAACCAATGGCCAATGGGGGTAGTTTAGTAATTGAGCAATTTGTTTTCCTCGCCGACGGGTCGCCTCTCCCTAATAAAAAAATGGCTCTTTTAACGGTTTACTGGATAATGATTTGGCATTGAGCACTGCACACAAGCATTGTACTTTGTGTCTCTTCCTTAGCCTCAGTGTCTTCCACGTGCAACATTGGTGCTTTCTCCTTAATTGGTTTAATTAATTAATTATTAATAATTCTTGTAAAAAAGTTAATAATTAATAATTAACTTTTTATTTCATTGCAAATTTCAGTTCTGGGGAAGTAGAGGTTGAGGAATGGAAAAATGAGCATGCTGTTGATGATCCAGAAGAGGTAGTTTCCATGGTGGAGATGTAAGTGCTTTTTTCTTTAACTTTTTCCTTTTTTCTTTTTTTCATAATTTCTTTCTTTTGTAATGAGAAAGTGCTCATTATATGCTTTTGTTGTTGTATCCTTTTCTGTTTCCGAAACTTTAAAGCTCGATGGCTTCAAATTAAGTACCCGGGTACAGGGAAATTCTTTTGGTAGTTAGGGTAGTTGTTTATTGGTGGTATTAGTAATTACTTACCCATATGGTGTAAGGGCTGCCTAACAAACCCGTTACACATTAAATTCAACTTACTAAGTATGCTGCTGCTGTCGAGTTGAGTTATTTCATTGTGCTTGAGTTAATAAAATTCTCTCTGTTGCCCTTGTCCTTTTGTGAAATTACTTTCACATTGAAAGAGGGGAATTAGGAGAAGAAAACGGTACCATGTTGTTTCTCTATGCTTTATTCACTGACCCATTGCACGTTGTTAGGATCCTATACCTACTGCCACTGTTCTGTTAATTGGGAGTGTGGGAAGATAGGATGCATGTACCCACAATTCTTTATTTCTTTCTTTAATTTTTTAATCTACCAGTATTATAAATGTAATGCTCCTTGGAATATGCCATACCATTGTATGCTGTAATCATACCCTGTCCAGTGTTCTCAATATGTGTAACTGTAATTAACACTGTATAGAATTGTTAAAATTTCATTCCAAAGTTAGTCTCCACCATGCATATGGACAGAAGCTAAGAGGACCCATTAAAAACGTACACTCAATCCCATTTTAGAGCTGCCAAGTAGAAAACAAATCGTTCCATCTTCTAGCCGTTAAGTCTGAAAATTCCTGTTGGTCCTTGCTAAATGACAAAATGGTAGCTTCCTTTTGCCATTTTACGCGTTACCTGTTTTCAGCTTGTTTATGAGTTAAAAGAAATAGTACCATCACCACCGACACTCATTGCTTTTACTATTATTGCGCCCTACTAATATGTCAATTGTCAAAGAATATTTAATTACACGTAATATGTCTATATGTAATTAAAAAAAATATGTCAACTGTCTTTAAGAAGATACACGTAATTAATAATAAATTTATAGTTACCTGTAATACTAATTGCAATTCGTATTGCAGGAGCATCCGAAACAGCACTGAAAGGAGAAGGCTGGGCTATTTCTCATGTGGAACTGGGAATCCGATTGATGATTGCTGGCGCTGTGACCCCAACTGGCAAAAGAACCGCAAGCGTCTAGCTGATTGTGGAATTGGTTTTGGAAGAAATGCCATCGGAGGCCGTGACGGTCGATTCTATGTTGTTACTGATGCCGGCGATGATGACCCTGTCAACCCAAAGCCTGGAACTTTACGCCACGCTGTTATCCAAGATGAGCCATTGTGGATTGTGTTCAAAAGGGATATGGTCATTCAATTGAAACAGGAACTTATCATGAATAGCTTCAAGACCATTGATGGCCGTGGGGCCAATGTTCACATTGCTAATGGAGGCTGCATCACCATCCAATTTGTTACTAATGTTATCATTCACGGTCTCCACATTCATGACTGTAAACCCACTGGCAATGCCATGGTCAGGAGCTCACCTAGTCACTTCGGATGGAGGACAATGTCTGATGGTGACGCCATCTCTATTTTCGGATCTAGCCACATATGGGTTGACCACAATTCGCTTTCTCATTGCGCTGATGGTCTTGTTGATGCTGTCATGGGTTCTACTTCCATTACCATCTCCAACAACCACCTCACCCACCATAATGAGGTCCGTCTGCTGCTTATGTTTTTGGTCCGACAAGATTTTTTTTTTAAACCTTCTTTTTCTTTGCTAATGAAAGCTAATTATGTCTCCAAATGCAATTTAATTAATACAGGTGATGCTATTGGGCCACAGTGATTCCTACACAAGAGACAAGCAGATGCAAGTGACCATCGCATACAACCATTTCGGAGAGGGACTTATCCAGAGGATGCCAAGGTAAAGTACCAATGCTTTTTAACCTTTCTATTCTTCCATATTTGAAGCCTAGTTTAAGCTGCATTTTTAACAAGATCTCTTAAATGCTGAAAATTACAGGTGTAGACACGGTTACTTCCACGTGGTAAATAACGACTACACTCACTGGGAAATGTATGCCATTGGCGGAAGTGCAAACCCCACCATTAACAGCCAAGGCAACAGATACAATGCCCCTGTTAACCCTTTTGCCAAAGAGGTATATCACTTTAATTCTTGCTCAACTTCAAAATGTACAAAATGAAAATTCAAAGTCTTTAGTATGGATTGTTTTCTTTAAAACAGGTAACAAAGAGAGTCGAAACATCTCTATCCCAATGGAAGGGGTGGAATTGGAGATCAGAAGGAGACCTGCTCCTTAACGGTGCCTACTTTACTCCATCAGGAGCAGGAGCTTCAGCTAGCTACGCTCGTGCTTCAAGTTTGGGTGCTAAGTCTTCTTCAATGGTCGGTACAATGACTGCTAATGCTGGTGCTCTGGGATGCCGCAGAGGCCGCGAGTGCTAGCATTTTACTTCAATTAAAATTGGCCACTCGATTTCTACCTTTTTATATTTTACCTTTTTCCAGTCACTGTTTTTCTTTCAAGTCCATATGCATTACCTAAATATATTGGCAAGTGTACATTTTTTACACATTGTCATTGTAATGTCACACCAATATTTTCCACCCGATCCCAGTTTGCCTCTGTTGTTTGCAAACCTCGGCCAGCTTCAATTCGAAAACAAACCCAAATTCTATTGCCTCGGAGCCGGTGCAGAAGCGTTGTCCATTTCTTTTTCTCTTTTCTGGCATTTCAGTTTCTAACCATCATTCATGAGTCTTTTGAGTCAAAAAGTGTTTACAGTCTTTGATTATAGGATTTGGATGAACTTGTTTTGTTTTACATTTTGTCTAGTAATACAAGCAATAGCATGGATTTCTACTTCTGAGTTGTGCTAAAACAAAAGGAAAATGAAAAAGAAAAAGACTTTGTTATTAACGATTATGCATAGATATGGCAGTAATGCTATCCTTATCTTTTTACTTTTCTTTTCTTTTTTATTATTTTTACTGTTAATCGAAGCAACATAATTTTCACTTTTGGTCTTACAACTAATGACCATATTCTATACTAAAATGCTTCTCTGTTATGTTCTTTTCTGTGCTGGAAATTTACATGTGCACCCCTGCCACATCCACATGTATAAAGTTCACATCCAACTATCAACCATGTTGTCCTTTCTTATTCATCTGTTCTTATCAAGCAATCCGTTTATGTTTCTGATCTTAGCAAAATGATAAAAGGTTTCATCTTGGATACGTTAGCTTAGCAGGATAATTAACTATCTAATTAAAGAATTACATAAGTAATACAGTAATGGGACCCTACTCCCCACTTTATACGACGCAAGAATTAAATGTTGGTATCACGCTCAGCTCAACTTCGAACATGTAAGAGAATTCAATGCATGTGAATTATGGACCCATTTAGCATGTGAGAAGTTCTTTACCAAGTAAGAGATGGGGCCAATTTTTATTGTAAGCACATGTACCAGTTTTTTTATGCTTATGAACTTTGCTGCACCTGTCAATTCATACTAATCTATTTTTCATTGCCAAATGTTTCTTAATCCCCACTCTCATTCTCAACTTCAAACATTATAATTACACTTCGATTGGACAGGCTATATATGGAAAAACGTTTCATAGAAATCATTAGAAAGTTTTTTGTGAGTTTGCGCTGCTCGCGCATGTTGAAAATCCAACAACTGTAACATTAAAATATGATTTTGGTTTTCATTATACATAGAAGGGAGAGACTAAAGAGTAAAATCAACTTTATTAAATTTATTAAATTTTTACGTGGAAGATTATCTTTTCAATGATAATCATATCAGCTCGAAGGACCAAACAATTAGGACGCGTATTTGTATTCAAGCTTGGATTAACAAACAGCTTGGCTTGTAAAATAAAGTTAGTAGACATATTGTATCCCCGTCAAAACATGCCATTAACACTCACCAACGTGTGTAGAAAAGAAAAGTTCTGTTTTTTTATTAATTACAAGAGAGGTATAATAATGCTTACTTATAATTATAAACGTCATTAGAATGAATCATACCGGAAATTTCTCATAAATTTTAATCCTGTACCAAAAATATCTAATGCTGGAATCTTGAGAGCAAAGCAATAACTTTTCATGTGAGTGGCCAGATGCATTTTAGGGCTTATTAGCCATATCGTTCAGCCCAACTAGTACTTTCATAATTAAGCCGATGGTTCATGATCTGTTCATTCTGAAAGAACCCATCACTACACTGGACTTAAACAAGTCTACAATACATCGTGCCCTTGTTTCCAAGTCTTACTTCTCCTTCGCCATTGGTGATTTTGAAGTGTTGCTCCCAATGATTACTAATTCCACACTGTTATGCCTTGCTTTCCAAACATGACATTTTAATTATATTACTTCCATGTTCTTTACAAGGAACAAGAGTCTTTCTCTGCAACTCCAACAACTTCCACAGAGGCAAAAGCCTCGAGAATTTCAGGGCAAAGTAAATCTTATCGACAACACTGAGCTATAATACCCCAACCAGCATCTGCATCAGAAACTAAGTTTGCAGCTCCCTTTCAAGCTCTAAAGCGCTGGTGAGTCAAGTGGAATCATAACGTTTGGATTTAACAAGTTTTGCGTATTTTAGAGGTCGTTGTTGGATATATTTGAAAGCTTTCTCCAGCCCAATGCTTAAAGCTCACAGTCAATCCCCAACATCAAATTAGTTATTGGGCTTTGTTTACAATTTTAGCAGAAGCAGAGTAAACTAACAGCAACCCAGCTTATTTATTTCCAATTGTCCCCAGGCTAAACCAAATCACTTCTCTTTTCTTTTTAAATATATATATATATTTATTCATGTATTGTTCGCTATACATTGCAATAAAAATTTATATTAATCTGAGAAATTAGTGAAAAATGATTCTGTACTATATTTTTAGAGAATTAAACCAAAACATCTTTGATTTTGGTCGATTTTTTGCAATTTTTTAATGTTCTGTTCAGATAGAGGATGTGACGGATTTAATGAAGAAATAAAGTAAAGTTTTGGTTTTATTATGTTTAGAAAGAAGTAGGGTATCTGAATGTTCAAAACTTTAATTTGTTTGGTTGCAAGGGTATTATGAAGATTATTCTACTGGCCCATATCTTAACAATTATGCTAAGATATGGGCACTTGGAGAACCAACAATTATGCTACTGGCCCACATTGAAACCCTTCATTTTGGAGGGTGCAGTGAAGAGCGATAATTTTTTAGCATATGCAAGGGAAAAGGAGGCATTGAGCCATTGACACGAGACTAATATTTCATTTAGTAAATATGATTAGATCAACTAGCAGCAGAGTTTTTATGTTCTGAAATCAAGAACTAAAGGCCATAACATAATCCTCAGCCAAAAACAGTTTACTTTGTTTTTATCTAAGCAAGAAAAGCGTATCATATTACGCATAGATCCTCACTGATAGTTAACTCCAAACAACAGCATTTACTCATCCGCCTTCTGCTTCTTTCCATTTGCTTCCTCCTCCTTTGCATTCTCCAAAGCTCCATCTTCTTCTCTTTTCCCTGATATTGAGAACACATAGCATAAATGAGCAAACATGACAATTAATCTTTTAGTGCATGAAAATTCTACAGTTCGTAAGGCAGGAGTATCACTTACTCTTAGGTGGGGTGGAGTCATCTTTCTCATTCTTGTTAGGTGTAGCTGCAGCTTGGTCATTTTTGTCAGCAGCAGTTTCTTTTCCAGTCCCGTCAGATTCACCTATCTCAAATTCATACCCAGCCTCAGCAAAATAGGATTTCACAGCCTCCAGAGCCCTGAAACGGTGAGAAATCTTGTTCTTTTCTTCTTTTGGCATCTCTGCAAAACTTCATAAAGAAATTAAAAAAAAACTCAGTTGCACCTAACCATAAATGTTTATCAAATATATAGCCATCAAACAAGGACCCTAAATAAGAATCTTTAACATACGTTTGATCATAACCATCAGGTTTAAAGACTGGATCCCATCCAAAATCCCTGGGTCCACTTGGAGGAACTATCTCACCCTGAGATATTAAAAAAGAAATGAAAAAGGAAACAAAAAATATCAATATGTATACCGCAACATAGTTAAAGATTTTCTAATGTGTCAAGATGATTTTACATTCACTTCACTCATCTCAAGCATATGAGTTTCAAAACAAAACTTTACCGAGGCATGAGTTTCAAAACAAAACAAATGGGCCTCATGAAATAGACACTTCAGCATAAGAATTCCTCTTTTTTAGCTATAAAAGAAGTGTAATAATGCTCAAGTCATACCATGGTTTTCCCCTCAAATGTAATAGGTTCTGAATCTGGACCACAAGCAAATGAAAACACACATAATGCATAAGCAGATTTGTCGTCATATGCCTTCAACAAGTTGCAGAGACCTTAAATAAGACCATAAAGAATGTGTTAATCCATAAGAGATTGCAAAAAATAACTTCAAGAACATAGAAAAATTAAAATTGAAAAGTCCAACCTTCTACTCCAGTGTTGTCCAGAAACCACTTTCTGCATCATTTAATAACCACATTATTTGAAGACCAAAACAGAAAGTAAAATAGAGCATCAGTTATTCTAAGGAATTTAGGAACAAAGTAAGCAGCCCTCATAATTAAGGGACCACATGCTGGAAGCCTGACGAAAGGTACCAATCCCTAATTGAACTACTATTTTGTTAGAAGTTAAAAAACTCAATTTTTTCTTTTAAAAAAACTCAATTTTTTCTTTTAGAGATACTTAAAAATAAACCATCCCTAATAAGGTCAACTCATCAGGATTTTAGTCAATGATCTCACTTTCTGACATCAAAAATGAAAAAGGATACTGGAAAAAACTACTGCCTTAGTTGTTATTTGAAATCACATTACCGGGTTTAGTTTTTCCGTTATGCCCTAGCTTTGCAGTAAACTAACTTCTGAATCACCGGTTTAGTTGTTCTTTAATGCACTAGCTTGGCAGTAAACTAATTTCTGAATCAAGTTGCAATCTCCAAACTTGTTGACGATACCATAGAAAATAATAACATGTAAAACAAACAAACATTTATAAAAGAAGACTTGCACATATAACATTTACTAATTAGACACGTAATTAGGTTAAGTAGAATTTAAACCATTACTTTACAATCATCAATTTGACAAACGAAGCTTCTAACGGAGTTGAATGAAACTCACAAAGAAAAGAAAATGTATTAATTCGACAATTTGAATAGGTTAAAAAACACTAAAACGGCAGAGTTCACCTCATCGGCAGAAGAAAGAGAGAAAGAAATCCAACTTACATGTATGGCCCTGCAAACAAGCCACTATAATTCAGCTTATAATCACAAACCAGTTCCAAAACTAAGCATGAAAAACAGATTTACACGAAAGATTGGCATAACAGTGCTACTCCCGACAATATTATTTATACCTGGAAGACCTTTGAAAGCATTGTAGCAGAGACAGGTGTCCTCAACCAATACAGGTCCTTTCACCTTCAATTTTGCAACAAACATGAATTATTCACCATCAATCTTCCACAGAGAAATAAAATACCTCAAGCAAGTGGACAAAAGTTCACACGCGCTTTCCTTGAATACACCGTACACACACAGTACCTTTTCAGCAGCTAAACGAGCTTTTTCTTTAGAGATCGCTTCAGGCGTTCCTTGCAGTTCAGGTACTGCAAGGATCAAGAGACAAAATATGCAGAAACTCAGTTAATTTTGTAGAGAGAGAGTTTTAGAGAGAGAAACACTTAAACAGGGAGATAGCAATTACGTACGATCAACTTTCATAGATTGTAGGGGAATGGATTTGCCTATGATGGCCCGAACTTCCTCAAGCTTCTTGCGGTTGCCGGTGACGAAGGTCACAGGGCGTGAAATCACATTTCTGGTTGCCATATTCTTGGTCTCCGGTGACTTTTGCTTTTCCTTTCTTTTTTCCCTTCTCGAGGAAGTTGAGCCAGATAAAGAAAGAGAGAGAGAATGAGAGGGGGAATTTATAGAGCGGTACTGATTTGAGAGGAAAATGAGGAGTCGCGGACAATTTGTTCTTGAGCGAGTGTGCAAGACCTATTTGGTTGCTGTGATAACTTTATTCCTCCAATGGAATAAGGCACAAATACCTAATATGCCCCTGCTAAAATACTTGATAGTTAATTTTTTTTATTTTATTCTTTCTGGGATAGAGAATTAATAACATTAATTAATATCTTTTTTACGGGAAATTGCTAACATTGTGGCATTCTCTGTAAATTGGAGGGAATATAGGGAGATTTACGTAATTGACAGGTCCAGCTTAAAAGAAAAGGTAAGGAAAAGAAGTAGAAAGGACAAAACATCAGAACAATCGATTCGGTGTTGAAGATTAAATAATAAAATAAATTTAATGGACTTAACTATGGCCCAACTTCCCAATAGTAGGTTTGTTTGGTGGCGGAGCCAATGTAAGGGTGGCGCCTGGCGGGGAAATGATTTTATTGTTTGGTTTCAGGAGTGAATATATCCTATCCTTTCATAACATTTACCGGCCTTTTCCTTTTCTCTCTCTTCATTTCACTGCCTACTAAAAATATAATTGAGATGATTGTAGCATACTTTAAATTTGGTCTTTTTGTGGTCACTTTTTGTGCTTCTATCGACTTAGAACTAAAGTTGAGAAATCAAATTCCAAACAAGATTTACTTCCAACCAGTAATTCTTTTTTTTTTCTTTTTGTCAACTGCATAGTAATTAATATTAGTATATAAAATGTGTATATGTAGATACTACTTATTTATTCTAGACAAAAACTGATGATTCTTTAATTTCAATTGATAGTACATCTCGATTGACGTATTTATTTCAATCAAAGACTAATGATTCTTTAATTTCAATTGACGGTACATTTTGATTGGCGTATTTATCCCAATCAAAAATTGATGATGTATCTATCTCAATTGAGAGACTGATGATTTAAAAAAAAAATACATCCATCCCGATTAACCTATCGAAAGACTAATGGCTTATTCTGATCAATGATTCATCCCAATCAATATAATTACCCCAGCCTCCTAAGGCTGACGATTTATTAATTCAAGTCTCCTCAGTTGATGATCTATCAAGCTCACTCATCTTTAGCAAGGCAGTCCAAAATACATTAATACCCATCAAAAGGGCTCTTTCATTAGCCGCGACATGGCCAGATGGCTATCAAGATCTGTCAAAATCAACAACTTTGATTTTTTAATCTAACTGATCGGTGAAAATCAAATAATAATGCACAAAAAAATACAAGATAAAGGTCCAATAAAACCCAAAAGCATGAAATTAAAAGCTCATGAAATACAGTTAAATACGAAAATCGAGATTATTCGATTGGACAAGATCTTTCCCTGCCAGGCAATAGTTCTCGGACACACACCACCATCAAATTATCGTAGCCTACAATAATAAGCCATATTTGTCGTATAATAGGCCATCTATTTATGAGTATTTCTCTAATTTTTCCAGTTTTACAAATAGCATATTCATTTTTAAAGAAACAAAATTCTTTTTCTCTTTTCAAATAATGTCAATATTCTTTAAAAAAGCCAAGCATCGAAGTGTCTAAACCTGACACAGCTAAATAAGCTCATTTTTTTTTGTAGATCCACCCGCTTCAATTCGATCAGATCCTGCCTCCTAGCCATCAAACCTCTCATTTCTTCACCTATGGAAACATCGCATCTTCTTTTGAAAATTTAAGATCTATCAACAGTTATTAGTGGAAGAAGGAAATACTATGTATAAATCATCCGCAATTTATTAATAAACACAGATGTCAAAGAGTTTTGTAATAAATAATTTCGAATTGCATGAGTTTTGAGTTTGAAAATTTTCATTAAAAGATGAAGTAGTTATGCACATGAAAAATAAACATATGCATAAATTATTGACATAATACAATTAATATCATATACCATACCGTTACTGACTTTATTTAAAAAGAAAACCATGATTCTCAAAAGTCAGTACTATTTTTCTCCTCATTCTAACTTTCCATCAATGCCCTTAACTTGGCCACGAAGTCTCCAACTTTAAATAATTCAGTGAACTGACTCAATTCCTTAGCCAAAAAAAAAAATTAACTCAATTCCCGTCCTCACATTTAATACAAAATTCTCGCTTATTATATACACAGTATAAGTAGAAATACCCACGTCGGTAATCAATCAAGTCAATGAATTTAAGGGCTTGGGCTCAAAGACATAATAATTAGGTGCTTAAGGTCTTTACCCTTTGAGGGCCCCACAATTTGCTAAAGGCGTTTCTGCCTTCCCTGCTAATATATTATTAACATTAACACTGTACCAATTGTTTTTTAAACCATCCGATATCTGAATTTCACATAATCGATTAAATTCGAATTCGTGATATCATTGCAGGTTAAAATTTCTTATCTCTCTTCAAAGAAGGTATCGAAAATTAATACTGAGACCTCTCATTCCTAGCTTAGCTCGTATCACCATAGGTCCACCACCTTATGCGTTCTGTACTCTTATTCTTTGTTACCCTTTGCTGCACTAAAGTTTTTTATCAGATAAAGTGTATTATTGGACTACAGACAATAGCCCATTTAAAATGTTTTTTTATGGACCAAAGCACTACAATAACCCATGGATTTAAGAGCCCAATAATACCCAAAAGGCTTTCAAATGCCTAATAGTTCAAGATTACGATTCATCGCTGACCCAACTTTGTTTAGTTGACTATTTATTACAGGTTTTCTAAGAAAAAAAAAAACCTATAACTTTGTTAAACTGAATAGTTTAGGCTTAGCAGCCTTTGATTCGGTTCGATTATAGTGAATGATTCTGGTCCTTTGAATCTGCAAAAAGAAAAACAAGGATGACATAATAATTCCAATTAATTTTATATTTTTGTTCGGCATAATAACTATAATTAATTTTTTTTACAATATTTTTTATTATTTTCGATTTATTACCATTGTTACATATATTTTGATTTATTAGAAAGAGGTAAAATGAATAAAATTCATCGTTCTATTTCAAAGTAACGTATTGTATTTATGGTGATGGATCAAAGAATCTGAAATGACAGTATTTCACCATTAATTTATTGGGCCCCCATTAGCAAAATGTGTTTGGGGAACATGGGCCCAAGTGATTGTTATGACCCAAAAGAAAAGAACCAACAGCTACAACACATTGTTCTATTCAACTGTTCCAAAATCAGCAAGCTTTGCCTACTCTTCAGCGCATGACCACGACAGGAAAAGCTTTTTTTTTTACTTGTAATAATTAAGGGTCCGTTTGTTATTAATTTATTTTTACTTTTTTATTTAATTTTTAATGATCTCAGAAATTAAATTTAGATAAGCAGCTTGAAAAAAAGGTAAATTATTAGTTATATATGTCATGTTTCAAACACATTTTGCTAAATCAACTGCTACAATATCAGTATATGTCTTAAAATACTGTAAGGTATAGTGACGGAAACAGAAACGTGTATAGATTCGATTGGGGAAGTTCCCAAGGCCACGACCCTTAAAATAGGCTTATTCAAGCAGCGCCGTTTAGCTTTATTATTTGACCTTTTTTTGTTTTTTTTTTTGGAGCTTTATGCTCATAAAGTCGCAGCTTAAGTCGTACATGGAACATAATATATATATATATATATATATATATAGCTTTAATCATAATAAAATTTTATATTTTAATTTTTAAAAATAAATATAATAAGATTTGTAAAAGAGGCGAAGCAATTAGTGGGTAGCAAAAATCAGATTCCCATCCTCACGTGATATCACCTCAAAATCAGGGATGGGCTCTATGGTAAAGCTATTAACCTTATTCAATTCCAACGGGCTAAGATATGCTGAGCCACTGCACGGTAATCACGAATTTGAACCGTCGGATTGTATCCATTCACTTAATCATACAATTCAGATATGTAGTTATTTTATGCACTCGCACACCGAATTATCATTTCAATCCCACTTGTTTCCAAAAAAAAATCTTTATTTTATAATTTATATTTTCTTTAATTATTTTTCTCACTATAGGTTAGAGATAGGTAGACACGTCTTGTTTTGTTTGATTTTGCTTTTAGTTTTTATTTTTATTTTTATTTCCACTTGTTAATTTGATGATGGGAATGTAAGATTGACCCATTTTGATGTTTGGGCCCCACTTATGAGGGTTCCATGGCCACATGATTGCTACCCTTTAAGTTTATGATCGTAGTCAACATCTTTACTACTTCGCCCTTTTGGCCTCTTGCCTCTATCATTTCACTTTGCCCTTATAGACCATGAAATTGGCAACTATTTTGGTCCTATGATGCCATCAATTATAAACCTCATTCTCATCAATTTATTATAATTAATATCAATTTATTATAATTGATGAATTACTTGGCAAAATTGAAATGTTTATATATTTTTGACATTAAATCACCCATTAACAAATTATATGAGCAAGAATAACACATGAAATTGGTCTTTCTCCTTCAAATATGTCTAATTGTGTTCTCGGTAATCAACCTAGTCAGCTAGATTTTAGTGTAAACTGAATATAGCAGAAACTGCATATTAGCAATGAATTTCATCTAATTTCCACTTCTGTAAGTATATTATATTTCATTTGAGTAGAAGAGAAAGGGATTGACTGCACGTGTTAGCTATGCTCGTAAAATATAATGAAAAAGTCGATATAAAAAATAAAAATTCAAAAAATTTAATATTGCAAAATCAATATTGTTCAAAAAATTAATAACAAAAATTCAAATTTTAGAGATTTACAATCAAATTTTGCCAATTTTTTTTAATGAAATGGTACAAAATTGTGGGAGCTAATTTGACCTAATATTAATTTTGAAACGGACTTATGATTGTAACTTTAGTTTTGATAAGAGTTATTGTTGTTAAATTAATGAAGTCGAATTATGTTAATATAATTTCTAACGGATTATCCACCATCCATAATGACCAAAAAAAAAATAAAATAAAATTTACTATTGGGTAAAAAATATTTTTAAATATTTAAAAAAATGTGACCTTTTTTTTATAAATTGGTTGGTTGTTGGGTGCGAATTTCCGTACCTAATTATGATGTGGAAATTGTAACAACTACACAAAGTGGGTTATATATTTGACTATTCAATCAAAGGAGACTTGACTTGAGAACACATAGACTGGCCCTCATTAAATTGAATAAAGAAATGTAGATGCCACTATGCCAGACCAGATCTTACCTTCATGTTGCATATTAAATGCAGTGATTCTCCTCAAAAGTCTTGGTTTCTCAGAAAATTAAAATAAATAAATGCTATTCATAGGAAAATTTTGGACCTTGTTTTGTAATTTATGGATTTAATTATTAATGAAAATATAAAAGCACAAAAATAACATTAGATCTAACACCCATCTGTACTAAATCTCTAATTTCGAAGGATGCAGCGCAATATTTTATCAGCTCAAAACTGCTTAATCAAAATACAATATTTGCTATCCTAATTAGCAACTAAAAAATTAGTTGCAGATACTCGACCCACCATATGTATTTTTTTTAGTGTTAGGTGATATTGCTGAATGCTGATGTATTTAAATATTGAAATATAGTATTATTGGGGACATTTTAATCGTAAAAATTAATATTAATATACTAAGAGATTTTATATTTCAATTTACTCTTCATTTTCGTTTTTTTTTTTGAAACATCGCTTAGATACTTGAGATACTTAGACTTTGCCAATCGTAAATGATTACGAGATTTTTTTTTAAAATTTATTGATTTCATAAATAAAATTTATATATCTAGTTTGACAATAAATCATTGTGCATGCAAAATTATATATTTGCGATAATTATTGTGATATCAATGATGAGTTTGAATCAACTAAATCTTGATCTATAAAGAGTGAGATGAAATTGCAGAATCCATTAGTATTGATATGAAATTTGAATGTAAAATACCGTAAATACTTGAATCAAAATATTTTATTCATCTTTATTTGTTTATTTAATGCAAATTTAAATTAATTTAACTAATAAATTTTGGAATTCAAATTAGATGGTATATATATATACCTCTGAGAGCACGTCTTGGTGCCAAGGCCTCTTATCCCTCTTTCCTGGTGTAATGAAAAAAAAAAAAGAAGCTAACAAAAATTGAATTAAATATTAACTATGTAATTATTTTCAAAGCATGCCACATAAAATTAAAAGTGATATATAAGTAAGTTGCCTACTGCATAAGATAAGGTTTAATATAATTGTAAGATAATGCATAATGTCGAAGCAGCAGGCTTTAAGGCGCATGGGCGTAAGCTTGTTACTGAAGTGATTCTCTATCATCTATACAAAATTACTTTCACCACAAGTTTATATATATGTATATATATATACACACACATTTACATGTGCATGAAGAGTTCAGAATTTGTCACAATTTATTTCAATTTTTATTTTTTAAATTAAGGTTAATTTGTTCCCATGGAAGCCGATGCTGATCTCAATATGTTATAAAATTTCGAGTTTGAACTCACACTTTTACTTCTCATTTATAAAAGTAAAATAAAACTAATTAGCCGATTAATTTTACTTTTAATTTTATAATTAATTAAGTTGGTATTGAAACAAAAGTGTTAGGAATGGTTGAGATAATTCTATAATTGAGAGTCCCTTTGTAATACTGGAAAGTGCATGGATTTACTTTCTTTGTAAAAAAAGAAAATTGGGGACTAAATAAATAAATGTCTTCAAGGAATTAAGTAAAATTTGTACAACATAGGCACTGATTTAGATAAATAAATAAACGGATAATGTTTACCTTTGGTTTCTTTTTTCACAAAAAAAAAAAAGGTTGAAGCCTCAATTTCATACGATATTATTAAAAGTCTAAAATTCTGAAGTGGAATTATTCAAATCTACGTGTACAAAACAATGTCAATTTTATGATAAGTCTCGTAGAAATATATAGAGCTAGAGCTTAATTGGTTTGGTTGGGTTAAATAGCAGTTACAATTAAGTTAACTAACTATAGTTTAATAACTATGGTTACTTACTTTTTCTTTTCCTTCTTCTCCGTGTATATAAATTCATTATTTGGGACTTGATACTTGGCATGAAAAGTAAATAACAGAGTAAAGGTTTTCTCTTTTTTCACTAAGCTTTCTTCAAGCTCTGTTGAGCTCGATAATAACTTCTTCTCCTTTTAAGTTTGTTCATTATATCAGAGCGATAAATATCTGGATTCTTGGTTGCTGAAGATATGGAGGATCAAGAAAATGGAAGAGCGACAAATTCATCAATGAGCAGTGGAAATGTCAGAGAGAATCGATCTAGAGGAGAAATTATTGTGGATTATGAAGAAGATCCACTGAAGTTACATAGCTCAGATCATCCAGGTATGGTTCTTGTGGCCGATCCTTTGCCTGGAAACAATTTCATGAGTTGGAGTATGTCTGTCACAAATTCTTTGGAAGCTAAAGATAAGTAAGGGTTTATCGATGGCTTTATTAGTGTTCCGGAGAGTAGTAATGAGTATAAAAGATGGAGGAAGGTTGATTGTATGATTAAAAAATGGATCTTGAACTCTATGGTGAAGGAGATCGCAGATTCATTCATATACAGTCCTAATTCTAAGGTTCTTTAGGACCGACTGGAAGAGAGGTTTGGGGATTAAAAAAATAGTCCTCAATTGTATCAGATTCAACGAGAACTAAGCTTCATTGAACAGGGAAATAATTCCTTGGCTATTTACTATAGCAAGCTTGTAAAATGCTATGATGAGATGAAAAGACTTGAGCCTCTACCAATTTGTTCTCGTAACGATTGTAGATATGGGCTGAACAAGAAACTTGAACTAATTGATATGAAGCAAAAGGTTTTGCAATTGTTAATGGGACTAAATCAATCTTATGATAATATTTGGAGTCAAATTCTGGCTTTTGACCCATTGCCTAGTGTAGACAAAGTTTACGTTATGATTTCAAGAGTAAAAAGATAGAGACAAATTCAAGTTCAACATACAGAGGCTTTAGACGCATTTGCTATGATGGCATGGAGTCAAATTGGTGTAAAGAACACCTGAAAGAAGAAAGATGGAAAGAAAAAAGAAGTTAAGTATTGTGAACATTGTAAGACTGAAGGCCATGAGAAAGACACATGTTTCAAAATTCATGGTTATACTTACTAGTGGAAAGAGCTGAAACAGAAGAGAGGAAACATGAAAGGAGATTACAAGGGTAAACTATTGTTGCTGTTGATTTCAATCAAAATACTACCATTGCAATCCCACAATAGGAGGTTGTTGTTAAACCACCTACTTAATTAAGACAAAGCAGCAGATAAAGGAGCACTCCAGCCTGGATGTCTAATTTTGTTGCTAACAATGTTTATCATTTTTCAGGTGTTTTTTAGCATTTAAAGAATGGTGATAAGTAGTATACTCCCAACACTTTTCCATTTATTTCCTCACCCAATTTTTCTACAGCATACCTTTGCTTCTTAGCAAAGATTAATAAACTCCAAGATCCTAAATATTATCATGACGCAAAGGGAGCGTGCAATGCAAAATGAGTTCAGTGCCTTGAAGAAAAATAGGACTTGGAAATTAACTCCTTTACCCCCAGACAAAACAACAATCGATTCCAATGGGTGTACAATACCAAATTAAAGGTTGATGATTCTGTGGAAAAATTCAAGGCAAGGTTAGTAGCCAAGGGCTATAATCAGGTTTCGGGACTAGATTATACCGATAGTTTTTCATCGGTGGCTAAGGTCATTGATAACTCAATTTCAGTATTTAGTTTTAGTTTAATTTGAGTCTAGTTTCATTGATCTCTTAGCATCTTTTGCTTTGTTTTTACTACAATTTAATAATTTATCCGATTCTCAGTTAATTCTAGCTTTTGTGTAATTTTTGAGAGTTTTTGACAGATTTTGTGATTTTTAGGTACCTCACGGTTACCAGTAATTTCCTAGTAACCGTGACCCATATATCCTGTCAGAACGCACCGTTTTGAAGCATGTCACGGTCAGCATGGCAATTGTACTTGATGGGCTGGTAACCGTGACTTATGGAGTTTTTAATACAGAAGCAAGAAGAGAAGCATCTCACGGTTACTAAGGATTTTCTAGTAACCGTGAGGCAGGCAACTTTTTAGTCCAGGATGAAGATGAGAACTATCTCACGGTTACCAGGAATTTCATGGTAACCGTGACCCAATCCTGAATTCAGCTCCGAGCAATCTCACGGTTACTAAGAATATAGTAGTAACCGTGACCCATTTGAATCAAAAGAGGGTTTTTTATTATAGGTCACGGTTACCACGAATTTGGTAGTAACCGTGACCCATGCTGACCTTTATAAAGCAGAGTTTTCTGAAAATCGGGGGAGAGTAGTTTTTTGGGTAAAATTTCAGTTTTTAGGGTTTCTTCTTCTCTCTTTAAGTTCTTAGTTTATTTTACACACAAAAATACATAGAAATACTTGAAAATAGTAGGATTCACACAAAAACACTTAGATTAAACATAGATATAGAGTTTACAAGTATAGATTTACATATTTTGAAGCTCATTTTTCCTGAAAGCTTTGGAGAAAGAGATTGAAGGGCTTGGAGTCAGCTGGGTTTTCTTTACCATGAACTTCAGGGGTTTTTCTATCTTTTTCTCTTTTCATTTGATTATGGATTGTGAGTAGTCTTTTTGTTGCTTGGGGATCTTTGAATCCCCTGCTCATAATGTGAATATTGAACCCAAATTTATTTTTACATGAATGGATAGTCTATTTCACAAGTACTTATTTGTTTATCATTGATTTTTCGATCTATTAAGTTATTTTGTATCCATGGATGAATGATTTTTATCATATGTCTTGATGGGTATTGAGCCTAATAGATTGGAGTTTATGAATGATTTAGCTCAGTTTTTCTATCATGAATATTGTCTCTTTTGGATGGCCCTGGAATGGGACTCTAGATGTGTAGTATTTGTGATTCTAAAACTAGAGTAGGGAGTGAAATAGATGGGTTTTGGGTTGCCTGGCTCTGGAATGGGACGGTAGACCGAACTTAGGATTTTAGACCCGGGTTTAGGCTAGTTATTGGGCTGGCTCCGGAATGGGACGTTTAGCAACTAGAATAGCTGGCTCCGGAATGGGACGCTTGGGTTAAGATGGGTTATCCCAAGTTCATTCATGTATACTTTTATGTAAAAATTTATTCACATTTGGGTATGGGGTGGATAAGTGAACCCGAGTAACGCTTTACTTCTATAGATATTTACATTTGCTAATTTTTCAGAATTTAATACACTGAATTTAAATTTATCTATTTTACATACTTAGGTTTTTAAGTTACATTACAGAAATCAACAATTCATACACACAAACAATTGGGAATTCTTTAGCATACAACTAATCCTCACAGTCTACACACACACATTTCTCTTGGGTTCGATATTGAGGGTCCTAACTATACCCCACTTTATTACTTGTCGATCTAGTGCACTTGCTAGGGACGCAACAAGTTTTTGGCGCCGTTGCCGGGGACATTGGCGTTGTTAGTAAGCTGTGATTATTGTTTGTATGTGTTTTCTTTTCCTTATTTTGTTTTTCTTGATTCTTTTCAGGTGAAATTGGTGCATGAATAGAACAAGACGAGCAATTACTGCCTTTTGATCCTGAAATCGAGAGGACTCTACACCAAAGGAGGAGAGATAATAGAGACAACGAGATGGAGCACGATCCTCCTCTTGACGAGTTTCCTCCTGAGAATGAACAAGTGCCGAGGGCACATGAACAAATGCCAGGGGCAAGAAGAGAAGAAATGCCTAGGCAAAGGACCATAAGAGACTACGCTGTGTCAAGGTGGAATGAAGATCACCGAACAATTGTATTACCAAGAGGAGTACAATTTGAGCTCAAACCAGCCACCATTACTATGGTATAAAGGAATCAGTTCTCTGGTTCAGAAGTAGAGGATCCAGCTCAGCATATCGACATATTTCTGGAAGTGAGTGACACAGTTCAAATTCCGGGTGTTAGTACGGATGCAGTGAGGTTGAAGCTATTTCCATTCACATTGATTGGCAAGGCAAGAGAGTGGTTACAAATGTTACCACGTCAGTCAATATGGACATGGGATCAAATGCAAGAAAGGTTTTTAATGAGATTCTTTCCTCCAATAAAGACTGCAAGTATCCGAAATAGTATCATGAGTTTCCATCAAATGAATGAAGAGCCTTTTCACGAGGCATGGGAGAGGTTTAGAAGATTATTGAGAAGTTGTCCACATCATGAAATAGCTGTCTACCAACTGATGACCATCTTTTATGCTGGAGTTACACCCCAAATAAGGTCATTATTGGATGCAGCATCGGCATGATCTTTCTTGAACAAGCTGCCTAAGGACGCTTTTCAGTTGTTGGATGAGATGGCAGCAAATGATTCACAATGGACTGCCCCTAGATCAGTCCCGAGGAGACAAGGTTTACACAATGTGGATGAGGTAATACTGTTAAAAGCACAGCTAGAATTGGTAAAAAAGGAGTTGAGTGGTTTGAAAGTTCAAAATATGGCTGCAGTGAATCAAGGGAGTGGACCGTGTGAAAGTAAGCAAGTTGTCCAAGAAGGTGGAGTGGTAGTTGATGTAAATGCATTGGGCGATTTTAGAAGGAATGATCCCTACAGCAATTCGTATAATCCGGGATGGAGAAATCACCCAAATTTTTCTTGGAAGGATGGGAATCAACAAGCTTCATCTTCTCAACCACAACCAAGAGCACCTTACCACTCAAATGCCTATCATAGTCAAGCTCAGCCCCACCAACCACAAGCCACCAATCACTACCAAGTCCCCTATCCACCAAATCATCACCATCAAGGGCAAAACTCTAATCATCCTCAACCATACCATCCACCGAGATTTCAATCACGACCACCCATTCAAGAAAAGAAGCCAAATTTAGAAGACATGTTTGCTAGTTTTATGAATAGCCAACAACAATTTATGGCGGGTCAAGATTCAAGGTGGAAATCTCAAGAGCAATGGAATCGAAATCAAGATGCTTCGATGAGAAATTTAGAGACTCAATTGGGTCAACTTGCAACTTCCATTTCAAACAGACAATCGGGGACATTTCCTTCAAATGTGGATTGCAATCCCAAGGAGGAGGCCAAAGCAATCACTTTGAGAAGTGGCAAGGAAGCAGCACGGGAGGAAGAAAGAGATAGATCACCAACTTTATCAACTGACGTGGAGGAACCGACACGGAAGGTAAGTAGTTCTAACTCTAGAGTAGAGGTAGATACGGATGCTCCAAGGAATAACAAGGGAAAAAGTATCGCGAATCCAACCATAGAGGATCTTGATATCAATAGGTTGTCATTTCCTGCTGTAGCTAGGAAGGAGAAAAAGAATGAGCAATTGGCTAGGTTTCTAGAAATGTTTAAGAAATTGCATATTAATTTGCCTTTTGCTGAAGCCTTAGCACACATGCCCAACTATGCTAAGTTTATGAAAGAACTTGGTTCTAATAAAAAGAAATTAGAAGGGTATGGAACTGTTCAGCTCACTGAGAACTGTAGTGCAATTATAATGAACAAGATTCCGGAGAAATTGGAAGATCCAGGTAGCTTTACTCTACCTTGCGAAATTGGTGAAACTTTTGTGGGAAACGCTCTATGTGATCTAGGAGCCAGCATTAATCTAATGCCTTATTCTATGTGCAGGAAACTCAATTTAGGCGATCTTAAGGAAACAGGAATGTGACTTCAACTTGCAGATAGATCGGTGAAAAGGCCAAAGGGAGTTATTGAGGACTTGCTGGTAAAAGTAGGAAAATTCATTTTTCCCATGGATTTTGTAGTCATGGAAATGGAGGAAGACAGGAAAGTACCCCTTATCGTGGGAAGACCATTTTTGAACACTGCAAAGGCTTTGATTGATGTTCATGGGCAAAAGGTTACTCTTCGATTCAACAACGAAGAACTGGTAGTAGATATGAACAAGTGTCAGAAATATCCATCAAGTAATCTAGAAGAGTCAGTCTACTTCATGGACCAAATCGACGAATGTGTGGAGGAAATGCAAGAAAAAGTACTACTAAGTGATCCAATAAATTCGAGTTTGATGCATTCCTTGGAAAATGAAGAATTGGATGGAGTAAAAGAAGAACTAATAGCAGCTGTGGTGAAAGGCTGCGAGGAGGAAAATTCAAAGCAAGAGAAAATCACGTTGCAAGAGGGAGACTTGAAATCTGAACTAAAACCTCTTCCTTCTCATTTAAAGTATGTATTTTTGGAAAGAGAAGAAAAACCAGTGATTATTTCTTCTTTGTTGACAGGTGCTGAAGAGGAAACGCTGCTCAAGGTGTTGAAAAAACACAAAGAAGCAATAGGATGGGAGACAGCGGACTTGAAGGATATTAATCCGAGTTACTGCACACACCGGATTCTTATGGAGGAGGATTGCAAACTGGTCGCTCAACCCCAAAGACGGCTCAATCCTGCTATGCAAGAGGTTGTGAAGAAAGAGGTACTTAAACTGCTTGATTCAGGTATAATCTATCCAATCTCTGATAGTAAATGGGTTAGCCCGGTGCAATGTGTCCCTAAGAAAGGGGGAATGACAGTAGTGAAAAATGAATTAGATGAACTAATCCCCACTCGAACGGTCACGGGTTGGAGGGTGTGCATAAACTATAGGAGATTGAATCATGCCACCAGAAAAGATCATTTCTCTTTGCCATTTATTGATCAGATGTTAGAAAGGTTAGCCGGTAATAGATTCTATTGTTTTTTAGACGGGTATTCGGGATATTTGCAAGTTCCCATAGCCCCTCAAGATCAGGAGAAAACTACCTTTACCTGCCCTTATGGCACTTTTGCCTATAGGAGGATGCCTTTTGGCTTGTGCAATGCGCCGGCTACGTTTCAGCGGTGCATGATGGCAATTTTTCATGATTTTATAGAAAAATTTATGGAGGTATTTATGGATGACTTCACCATATACGGGCTTGACTTTGAGAGCTGCTTAGAGCATCTCGACTTAGTGTTAAGTAGGTGTAAGAAGACCAACTTAGTACTAAATTGGGAAAAATGCCACTTTATGGTAAGGGAAGGGATAGTTTTGGGGCATAAGATTTCTGAGAAGGGGATTGAGGTGGACAAGGCAAAAATAGAGGTTATAGAGAAGCTCCCACCACCGACCAATGTTAAGGAAGTAAGGAGTTTTCTAGGGCATGCAGGTTTCTATAGAAGGTTTATAAAGGATTTTTCAAAAATTGCGAAACCTTTGTCAAATTTGTTTATGAAAGATGCTCCTTTTGACTTTGATAATGAATGTTTATTGGCCTTTGAACTATTGAAGCAAAAGCTTATTTCAGCTCCGGTGATTATATCTCCGGATTGGAATTCGCCTTTTGAACTAATGTGTGATGCGAGTGATTTTGCAGTAGGAGCAGTGCTCGGTCAAAGACAAGAGAAAGTCTTTTGTGCTATTTATTATGCAAGCCACACTCTAACAGGAGCTCAAGTCAATTATACCACAACTGAAAAAGAGCTTCTTGCCATTGTATTTGCATTTGAGAAATTTCGACCATATCTATTGGGAGCAAAGATTGTGGTGTGGTCTGATCACGCAGCACTAAGGCATCTCTTTGCCAAAAAGGAATCCAAGCCAAGACTGATAAGATGGGTACTCCTATTGCAAGAGTTCGATTTAGAGATTAAAGACAAGAAGGGGGCAGAAAATGATGTAGCAGATCATCTGTCAAGAATGGAGCATGATCATATTAAAAAAGGGGAGATTTCGGATTTATTCCCTGATGAACGAATTTGTGCATTATTTGTTTGTGAAGTTTCTTTACCTTGGTTCGCTGATGTTGCAAATTTTCTTGCAGGAGATTATATACCAAGAGACTTCACATGGCAGTAAAGGAAAAAGCTTAAAGCCGATGCGAAGCACTACATCTGGGATGATCCTTACCTCTTCCGTCTATGTGCTGATCAAGTTCTCAAAAGGTGTATTCCCAAGGAGGAGCAAGTAGAAATCATGCAAGCCTGTCACAGTGGGGAAGCTGGTGGACATCACGGCCCTAACAGAACGGTATCGAAAATTCTCTCTTCTGGATTTTATTGGCCCACTTTATTTCATGATGTTAAAATGTTCATTCAAACTTGTGATCGATGTCAAAAGGTGGAAAATATAACCAGGAGAGATGAGATGCCATTAACTAACATGCTTGAGGTTGAACTGTTTGACTTATGGGGGATAGATTTCATGGGGGCTTTTTCAATTTTTTACGGGTTTGAATATATCTTAGTGGCAGTTGATTATGTGAGTAAATGGGTAGAAGCTATAGCCACTAGGACTTGCGATGCAAATGTTGTTTTAGAATTCTTAAGGAAGAATATATTCACCCGCTATGAAACCCCGAGAGCTATTATTAGTGATGGTGGGAAACATTTTGTCAACCACCAATTCAAAGCCTTAGTGAAAAGATTCGGAGTGAGGCACAAAATAACCACCCCATATCATGCCCAAGCTAATGGGCAAGTTGAGGTTTCTAACCTAGAGTTGAAGGCAATCTTGGAGAAAACGGTCAATGCATCTAGGAAAGATTGGTATCTTAAGTTGGATGAGGCTTTGTGGGCTTATAGGACAGCTTTTAAAACACCAATAGGAATGTCACCTTTTAGGTTGGTGTTTGGAAAATCCTGTCACTTACCGGTGGAATTAGAGCACAAGGCTTATTGGGCTACTAAATTTTTAAATCTTAACCTTGAGAATGCAGGAAAGTGCAGGTCTTTGTAGTTAAACGAATTGGAGGAGATCCGATTCTGGACTTATGAACATGCCAAGAAATACAAAGACAACACAAAGAAGTGGCATGATCGAAGAATAGCCGAGAAGGAACTTATACCAGGAATGAAAGTGCTGCTTTATGATAGTAGATTGAGACTATTCCCAGGGAAACTTAAATCGAGGTGGAAAGGGCCCTATATGCTAGTGAAAGCAGATAAATTTGGGGTAGTGACTCTCAAACACCCAAGAGATGAGAAAGAATTCAAGATAAATGGACATCGCGTGAAGCCCTATTTCGAGTCAGCATTTAAAGGTGCTTCGGTGATTGTCACTCTTCATGACCCTTGACGGTATTTGAAAGTCCAGCTGCGGACTTGATAAACGCAGAACTACCTCTAACTCATACTTTTAAACAATGTTTTGTGTTAGTTTCTTTTTAATAGTTGTGTTAAGGGTAGTGGTTCAAGGTTTGTGAGTGTCATTCAATTTGTGTGTTTTTCTGAAAATTTAGTGGAGAAGAAAGTTTTGTTTAATTGTTGGGAGAGATTGAGGAGAAAAAATAAAATTTTTTAGTAATTTTAGGGGCTCATGGTTACTAAGCTTATCTTAGTAACCGTGAGGTGCCTTCAATTTGGTACAGAACTGGAATCCATATTATCTCACGGTTACTATGTTTTTCATGGTAACCGTGACCCATGTCAATTTTGTTCCAGTAGCCATTTACGTGTTATCTCACGGTTACTATGTTTTTCATAGTAACCGTGACCTATGTCAATATTGTTCCAGTAGCCATTCGCGTTTTATCTCACGGTTACCATGATTTTCATAGTAACCGTGAGATATCTTCGTTTTAGTCTAGTAGCAAATTTCATTTTATCTCACGGTTACTATTAAATTCATAGTAACCGTGACTCAGGTCAGTTTTTAGTCCAGAAACCTTTGTTGGGTTACCTCACGGTTACTATAATTTTAATAGTAATCGTGTTGGTAAAAAAAATAATAAAAAAAATAAAAACAAATTTTGAAAAAACGATACCCTAATTTTAAGAAACCCTTTCTCATTTTTTATTTACTTCCTTTCATTTCGTTTTTCTTTCTCTCTCTCTCTCTCTCTCATCTTCTCTCTTCTTCTTCCTCTCTTCTTCTTCTCCGCCGTTCTCAGCCGTCTTCTCTGGTAAGTCCCTCTTTGTTCTCTCTTTTGTTTATTTTTCTTTCTTCTTGTTTAGATCTAAGAGTTAATCATAGTTTTTCTAGTTTTTCTTAGTTCTTTTTCTTCTTTGTTTTCTTTTTCTTCTTGTTCTTTTTTTCTTCTCCATTTTCGTTGGGTTTTTCATTATTGTTAGTAGATCTAGTTTCTGTTTATCATAGTTTGTGTTTAGATCTAGTTGATTTCACCATTTCTTCTCTATGTCATTTTCTCTAACTTTTTATTTTTTTTTTATGGTTATAGTTGTTTTTAGTTATTTCTCTTTTTCTACATCATCATCATCAACCAAGTAAGTCTCATATCCTCTTTAATTTTTTTTATTTCATTTTATTTTATTTATTTTATTTTATTTTATTTTTTTTCTTTCTATTTTGCTTATTTTCGAAATTTTTGTTTGTATTTTCTTGTTGTTTAAATTTCTGTCCAGTGGCCTCTGTCTATGTTTTGTCTTCCGTTTTGTTTTTTTGTGTTATCTCATGGTTACTATGAATTTCCTAGTAACCGTGTTGTTTAAAAAAAAAATTTCAATTGTTTTTGTTGTTGTTTTTATTGTCATATTGTTGTGTTTTGATTTTCATTTTTTTTTATGTTTGTTCATTTCTAGTTTTGTTTTTCGTTTTCTCTCTCTCCCTACACTTTCATTTTACTCATTACAAATTTCTTCTTCTAATGTTTCCTTTTTGTTTTTTTGTTTCTATGTTTTGTTACTTATCTCTAGGTTTTAGTCTTCCTTCGTATGTTAATCTGTGTGTGTCTTTATATATATATATATATATATATATATATATATATATATATATATATATATATATATATATATATATATATATATATATATATATATATATATATATATATATATATATATATAAGTTCTGATTTTTGAATTTTTGAGTTTTGAGTCTACCTTTGGTCTATTGTGGATTGATTTTGTAAGTATGATGTAAAGCCCACAGGTATGGTCTCTTGACCCCCTTTATTTTCTTTTGTTTTTTCTTTTATTTATTTATTTTTTTCTGCATTGGGTTGATTAAATTAGAGGAATTAATGGATTTGCTTGGTCATGTCTATGTCGTTTGTTTTCTTGTGTTGGTTTAACCAGTTTTATCTCTTTTTCTTGCCATAATCTTCGCAATTGAGCCCTGTGTCTTTCTCTTTAATGCCCTGCATTTTTCCTGTTTGCTGAATATGATGAGTGCAATGCTTGAATTCTTGCTTGAATGCATACACTGATACATCGATATTGTCATGCATACAGATTTATGAATTGTTATTAAACGCATTGCTTTACCATGAATTGTTGACATTGTACCCCGATCACTGGTTTTGATTTGGAACTGTTGCACACACTTGGTTAGTCATTCATTTATCAAGCATATCTTAGGCTCAAATAAGCATGCCAAATCAATATTCTTTTGTCTAAGTTAGCAATTGCATTTACATGCTTGTGTGTGCCATTTCTGTCCTGGAGGTATATAGGCTGAAACGATTCGACCTGCCGGCTACTGGTTTCGAAAGGATGACTCGGTCATTGTGGTTGAGTGCCACGTACCTCTAAGACACTTGTGTGACATAACTTTCTTTATGCATTCTCATCTATTCCTGCTATAATTGTGTTTATTTTCCTTTCCAACGTTATAAACTTGCAATTTTGTTGTTTTTGGGCAGTGGCACCTAAAAGAGCTTGTGCTTCCAGTTCTTCACAAGTACAGGACATCATTCCACTTGCCAGGCAACCCTCCCCTTCTGAAGAGCCTACTGGAGCTAGTCAGCCACCACGGTCAGCCTCTGTACAACAGAAGCCACAGAAGAAGAAGGGACCAAGAATTCCAAGTTGGGTTCCTGAACGGATGCGGACTAACTATGATATCTTCTCCAACTGCGAGTACTTGCCTTCTATTTATCTTAATCTGAGTTTGCTGGAGAAGCCAAGGATCAAGGGGGAGATTGAGAGCCACATTGAAGCCATCGGTTGGGGCAAATTCTTCAACTGCAGGGAACTGGTTTATCCAGATTTGACCAGGGACTTCCTTTCTACAGTGCAATTCCATTTTGGCCAGGGTAACAGTTTCAACAAGGTGACCTTTTTCTTGGAAGGCCGATTCTATGACGTGCCTTTGGCTGAAGTCACTGAAGCTTTAGGATTTCCCTCTGATGGGATCTATGCTTATGAAGAGCATTCAAAGGACAGAGCTTGGGAAGACATAAGAGACCCGCTGATTGGAGGCCCTTATGTGGCTGGCACCACCAAGTCTCATTTACTGCGGGATCATGCTTTCAGAATTTTACATCGGTTCTTTTCCATGTCTTTTATGTCTCATGTGCAGAGTGCAGGGCAGATCAATCTTCCAGAGGCACTCATTCTTTCTTGCATGGTGCGACATTGCCGCATCAATGGAGCATTTCACTGGTGGAATAAGCTCGAGGAGATGCAACAAAAACCTACTAAAGTGAAGAAGATCTCCTTTGGTGGATGGGTGACCATGATTGCCAGACATTTTGGGCATCCACTGGACATTGACAAAAGCCTCCCTGCAGCTGCCTACATTGATTCCAAAATGCTCAAGAACATAAAGATACTGGTTGATGATGTGACTACGGAGCATGGGTTCAGGCTAACCACCAGAGAGGAATACTTGCATAAGATGGAGCGTAGCTTGTGCCATCCTCCACCTGCCCCGGATCATGATGCAGTCACTTTGTCCTCCGCTCAGTATACTGCTTTAATGGATCGTATGGACATCTTGGCTGCTAACCAGGAGGAGTTCAAGCAGCAACAACAGCAAATCATTGAGGCATTGGCTGCCCTGAACTCCCAACTTGATTCCCACGTGCCTCCGTACTTTTGAACAGGAAGTCCTTTCCCCCTATCTCCTTTGAACTTATCTTTTTGTTTGCTCCATGCTGAGGACAACAGGTTTTAAAGTGTGGGGTATATATTTTCCCTTTATTGACATTGTTATAATTTTGAATTGTGTTAATTTGGTAGAAATTTGAACAATTGGCGGAAGTTAATTTTTGTTGCAAACAGATTGCTTTATGCAGTGGCGAAAATTGTGAAAAATCTTGAACCATAACTCATTTTAATTTTGTTTCAGTTGTTTAGTCTTTCTTTTTAAATTTTTGCATTGTGAATGTTGATTTGTGTTTGGAGTTTGTGTTTATTAATTACCTTACCTTTAGCTTGAGCTGCCAGTTAATCTTGAATTGAATTAGCTTAGACTCGTTATTGAACTGATAAGTTGAAAAGACTGGATAGCCGGAGAGCAGTAGTTTGTTCAGTAAAGAGTATCTTCTTTAAATTGATCTCAGTTAATTATATATCATTCAGTTTTCTTATTTAATGAGCACATTAGGCTAAAAAAAATAATTTTAACAATAAATAAAAATCCAGTGAGTGAAAGTAGTTAAGTGAAGAAATTTTGGAATAGCTAGAACCTTCCTCATCACCCTTCGAAACAAATATTCAATTTAGGCAGGTATAGGATATGACTCAGGCAGCCTTCTTTGGTAACCAACTTTTAAATGACTTTTAACCTACCCTTAGTAAATTTTACCATTGTTAGCCCCCTTGAGCTTAATTGGTATGCTAAAAGCGTACTAATTTTTTTTATTGCACTAATGCTTAACCATATAGCCTAAATGCTTTTGTCTTTCCCATTTTGGAATTGGCCACTCTAGGTTGGGTAACGAAATTTGCATGTCGGGTTTGATGAATTTATGATTATCAGTTAGAAAGGGGGAAGTTGAATAAATTTTTAGAAGTTGTTGAGTTTAAATGTGTTAAAAATTCTGGGACATGGATGATAAACAATTAGTGCTTTTGGTATCCACACAAACAAGTAAAAAAAAACAGTTGTAATGCTGCAGAAAATTTTAATTGATTCATGATTGCAGAAAATAAGTGTGGGGTACCTAGCATTTATAGGAAGTGTCATGTATCTTACTTCCTACAATTTTGAGAATCCAACTAATTTCCTAAGATCAAATTTTCATTCTTATGATGATAGGGTATGTTTTTGAAAAAGTTCCTTGAGAAAGTTAGGTGAATTTTGTTTCTGGATAGTGTGGCTAATTCTGTATTGCTAACCTTTAAAATCATTGAAACCTTTGCCTTATCCCCATTACAATCTTAATGTAAGCCCTGGTGATCCTATTTTGCTCTAAATTGTCTAGTGGAGATGACCCTTGTGGTTCAGGTGCTAAAGGAAAGGCTTATGACTATTCTACGTTGCAAACACAAAAAAAAATTGTCATAATACTATGTTTGCTTGATTGCTGGAATTCACTGGTAGTTTTGGTTTTGAGGAAAATAAATCTGTTTTAGCCTCACACACACACGAGAAATTTTTTGATATAGATCAATTTGAGTCTTTTTGATGAAGTTCATATTCTGAGTGACTTCTGCTAAGTGTTGTTCCGGCACTTCTGATTTTTCATGTTCTGAATTGAGGTTTTGAGCTTTTCAAGATTGTGGATAATTCATTTGCTTGAGGGCAAGCAAAGTCTAAGTGTGGGGTATTTTGATAACTCAATTTCAGTATTTAGTTTTAGTTTAATTTGAGTCTAGTTTCATTGATCTCTTAGCATCTTTTGCTTTGTTTTTACTACAATTTAATAATTTATCCGATTCTCAGTTGATTCTAGCTTTTGTGTAATTTTTGAAAGTTTTTGACAGATTTTGTGATTTTTAGGTACCTCACGGTTACCAGTAATTTTCTAGTAACCGTGACCCATATATCCTGTCAGAACGCACCGTTTTGAAGCATGTCACGGTCAGCATGGCAATTGTACTTGATGGGCTGGTAACCGTGACTTATGGAATTTTTAATACAGAAGCAAGAAGAGAAGCATCTCATGGTTACTAAGGATTTCCTAGTAACCGTGAGGCAGGCAACTTTTTAGTCCAGGATGAAGATGAGAACTATCTCACGGTTACCGGGAATTTCATGGTAACCGTGACCCAATCCTGAATTCAGCTCCAAGCAATCCCACGGTTACTAAGAATATAGTAGTAACCGTGACCCATTTGAATCAAAAGAGGGTTTTTTATTAGAGGTCACGGTTACCACGAATTTGGTAGTAACCGTGACCCATGCTGACCTTTATAAAGCAGAGTTTTCTGAAAATCGGGGGAGAGTAGTTTTTTGGGTAAAATTTTAGTTTTTAGGGTTTCTTCTTCTCTCTTTAAGTTCTTAGTTTATTTTACACACAAAAATACATAGAAATACTTGAAAATAGTAGGATTCACACAAAAACACTTAGATTAAACATAGATATAGAGTTTACAAGTATAGATTTACATATTTTGAAGCTCATTTTTCCTGAAAGCTTTGGAGAAAGAGATTGAAGGGCTTGGAGTCAACTGGGTTTTCTTTACCATGAACTTCAGGGGTTTTCCTATCTTTTTCTCTTTTCATTTGATTATGGATTGTGAGTAGTCTTTTTGTTGCTTGGGGATCTTTGAATCCCCTGCTCATAATGTGAATATTGAACCCAAATTTATTTTTACATGAATGGATAGTCTATTTCACAAGTACTTATTTGTTTATCATTGATTTTTCGATCTATTAAGTTATTTTGTATCCATGGATGAATGGTTTTTATCATATGTCTTGATGGGTATTGAGCCTAATAGATTGGAGTTTATGAATGATTTAGCTCAGTTTTTCTATTATGAATATTGTCTCTTTTGGATGGCCCTGGAATGGGACTCTAGATGTGTAGTATTTGTGATTCTAAAACTAGAGTAGGGAGTGAAATAGATGGGTTTTGGGTTGCCTGGCTCCGGAATGGGACGGTAGACCGAACTTAGGATTTTAGACCTGGGTTTAGGCTAGTTGTTGGGCTGGCTTCGGAATGGGACGTTTAGCAACTAGAATAGCTGGCTCCGGAATGGGACGCTTGGGTTAAGATGGGTTATCCCGAGTTCATTCATGTATACTTTTATGTAAAAATTTATTCACATTTGGGTATGGGGTGGATAAGTGAACCCGAGTAACGCTTTACTTCTATAGATATTTACATTTGCTAATTTTTCAGAATTTAATACACTGAATTTAAATTTATCTATTTTACATACTTAGGTTTTTAAGTTACATTACATAAATCAACAATTCATACACACAAACAATTGGGAATTCTTTAGCATACAACTAATCCTCACAGTCTACACACACACATTTCCCTTGGGTTCGATATTGAGGGTCCTAACTATACCCCACTTTATTACTTGTCGATCTAGTACACTTGCTAGGGACGCAACAGTCATTACTGTAAAGATTTTTTTGGTGCTGGCTTCTGCTAGAAATTGGAGTCTTCACCAATTAGACATAAATAATGCCTTTCTATATGGTTTTATTGATGAAGAACTGTACATGTTACCTTCTGTACGATACTACAAAGTTAAGCAAGGAGAAGTTTGCAGGCTTAAGAGATCGTTAAATGGTCTCAAACAAGCGTTTAAACAATGAAATTTGGAATTGACTTCTCAATTGCAGGTGTGTGGTTTTAAACAATCTGCTCATCATCATTGCTTATTTGTTTACTGCAAGTTTTCGGTGTTTGTGGCAATATTGGTGTATGTAGATGACACATTGCTAACTGGAAACTCAGAGGAGCTAGTTGATTCTGTCAAGAGGTTTCTTGATGCCAAGTTTATGATTAAAGATCTTGGTCATGCTAATTATTTTCTTGGTTTAGAATTAGCCCGATCTGAAGCTGGAATCTATGTAAACTAGAGGAAATATGTGCTGGACATTCTTCATTCAGCTGGTTTGATGGGACCTAAACCTACTGCCACTCCATTGCAAAAGTGACTGAAGTTTTCTCTTGATGTTGGGACTATTTTGCCTGAGGAGAAACAACACCCATTTCGAAGAATAATTGGTCAATTGCTTTATTTAGGTTTTACTAGACCTGACATAACTTTTGCCACTCATCAATTTAGTCAATTTGTTCATCAACCAACATATATTCATTAAGATTTTATTGTACATATACTGTTGTATTTGAAAGGATGTCCTTCTTTAGGTCTTTTGTTTCCCGCCACCAATGATTTAGCAGTTACAACCTATGTCGATGCTAATTGGACAGCATGTATTGATAACAGACGATCTGTTATTGGTTTTTGCATTTACCTGGGAGGTTCATTAATTTCATGGAAATAGAAGAAGCAGGCGACAATGTCCAAATCATCCGCCGAAGTTGAGTGTCGAAGAATGGCTGCTGCCGTTTGTGAACTTCAATGGATTTCTTTTGTTCTCAAGGATTTAGGAATCCCCTTACAGCTTTCAATTTTATTGAAATGTGATAACAAGACTGCTCTTCATATAGTTGCCAACCCTATTTTTCATGAACGCACAAAATATATAGATATTGATTGTCATATTGTAAGGCATAAGTTGAAGGCTGGATTTATTGATACTACACATTTGTCTACTTCTCTACAGGTAGTAGACATTTTTACCAAGATCCTGAACAGTCCAATCTTCGACAAGCTCAAGCTCAAGCTGGGCTTAGTGCATTTTCACCAAACTCCATCTTGAGAGGGGGATGTAGAAATATATAGAGCTAGAGCTTAGTTTGTTTGGTTGGGTTAAATAGCAATTACAATTAAGTTAACTAAATATAGTTTAATACCTGTGGTTACTTACTTTTTCTTTTCCTTCTTTTTCGTGTATATATATTTCATTATTTGGGACCTGATATTTGGCATGAAAAGGAAATAACAGAGAAAATGTTTTCTCTATTTTCACTGAGCTTTCTTCAAGCTCTGTTGAGCTCTTTAATAATTTCTTCTCGTTTTAAGTTTGTTCACGCCTAGTCTACTACATGATGAATTTTAAAAATGCTTCCCTAAATCGGACCATTTGCTTGTTAGTTTGTATACTATCCATTTTCATATACAAATATTTTTATTTTATTTTAAGAAAAATGTATCCTTTAATTCTCGAATTATTCTATTTTTTCCTATTAACTATTAAGTTTTCAAATTTTTTTCGTTATCATCAAATCACTGAATTTTTATGTTCATTTAAATTAAATTCAAAATTATCATATTAAAAAATATTAGTATAATCATCATTATTTGAATAAAAAAAGCACATTCGGTTTCCGAATTTATTCCTTTTTGTTATTAAATTTTTATTTTCATTATGCGATTCAAATATATCACACACCTTAAACGGCGAGCGAAGTGTATTAATGCCAATTTAAATAATTGTTTAAAAATTCAATATGAACTAATAAAAAAATGAAAATTCAATTGGAAAAATGAAGTGTTTCAAATACTTAAGGTGTGAATCCATACCTAGTTATAGTTCTGCCACCCAAAACATGTTCTTTTATGAATATTTATATATTTATAATCCATTATTCCACCAAGTGGAAACTAACTTATTCACTTTACATTTCAGTTGCATACCAAATTACCCCTAAATGTAATTAGTCAATTCTCCATATTTCATATTAGGTCATCATAAAGTACTTCCAAAGCCCTAAATTATACACACTTTCATATCTAAATCAGTTTCTTAAGTTGGTAAACGCATATCAATCACACTTGTTGGCCAATTCGATTAAACACAAATAAAATAATAAAGGAAGAAAATATGTGTTAATTTATTTGTATAAATTTGAGAATAAGACAGTGATTTACCTTTTTAATGTTTCATTTTGAGAGAACATGCTTGAGTAAATATGTATATGTATTCTTTAAAAGAAAATAATAATTTTTGTATGGTTTAACTTATGACTATTGAAAGGTATGTAGTCTCTCTCAAATATTGTATGATGACGATGTGCTTATTGTTATATATGTGACTTTGCTTTTTATTTTGATGGTCCATACTAACTGTTAATTTGAAAGGACTGTAAACGAAATATATATAATTTAAAAGCCTGAAACTCACAAGTATGTACATATGTATTTGAATATATGTATATAATGAAAAATAAATAACTACGAGCAGGGTAATATGGATTGAATATGTTAGGATTTAAGGGAATACTTGGTTTATATGATCCATGGCGCCATGACTACCGTATAAGTATAATTAAGGAATTAATCCATGTGAACAACTTGAATGAGAAATCCATAATTCGATGATAAAGTGATTTTAAACAGTAACAAAGTAAAGCGGTGCTTATGCTAGTAAATAGCTTTGTTTATAAAATAGAGAATCAACAATGACAAAATGATATTGTTAATTATTGAAAAGAATATATACGTGCATTAGGTGAATGACATCCTTATACGGTTCGTTCATCGGACTGTAACGAGTTTTGCTTTTTCTTTTTTCAGAAAATAACGAACTTTGCTTATAAACAGAGAAATGAATTTTAACATGAAGATGCATTATTTGATTGATGAATACATATAAACCGTTTAGGTAAGAAATTTATGAAAATTTATAGACACTACTACACTGGACTTCTTCAGTAATAAAATTTCTATCACATAATAGGTAAATGCTTAGTAATTAAGGCAATTATATATTCCACTTTTTTTTTTTTTTGTTTTTTGGGCGAAAGTTCAATGCGTAAGATTTAACATATTTATGGAATATTCTTTATTCAATAATTCTTGTTTTAGACATAAAGTTTACTGACAAATTTGTAGTAAATCTTTTTCTTTTTTTAGTACCACCTTACCTTTCTTTCTGTGCAAACAGAATTCAGTCCTCAAATGAATGGAACAAAAGACCAAGCTCTTTCCAATTAACAGAGTAATAATATTAATAATTACAGAAATTGTTTTCATTATTCCCAAAGTAATATTGTAAGAGAATAAAAAAAAAAAAAGAATTCTTGAATTTGCAGGAAATAATTGACACACCATCTTCTTTCCTAGAAAAATGAGTTCAATCATCATTTCATCCTTGACAGAATATGGCTTTTAATTGGAATAAAGTTCAAATTTACGTATGAAAATATTAGTACTTTGTACATGGACATGAAACATTTCGTAATGGAAATTAATACGTATCTAAATTAAAAATCTTTTTCTTTTTTAGTATATCAAGTTAATTAATCCAAAATTACACATAACAAAACTAATTTTCATGATTATTAAAAAAAATTATATGCTTCTTTTACTATTATATTATATATAATATAAATATCGGAGATGGTGCAATCTAGCTAACTGCTTTCATAAACCCAATCAATGCCTTTGGTTTTTTTTTTTAGCATTATAATGGAAACATGAATAAAATCAACCAGATTTTCTGCTGAGCCATTAAATTCAACAAATTCTATATATCCATCAAGAAGAAAAAGAAAAAGGTTAGAGAAGTGATGTGTGCATGTGGTGCGTCTCTTTTTTTATCTTCCCTGCGAGTGAATCCATCCACCTGGCAGTTTCGTCTGCTATTTTATGCATCAGCAAGAGAGAGAGGATCCTAGGTGAGAGGGGGAGCGGTGGTGGTGGTGTTGGTTCAGTTTGTCGATCTCTAGGCAATGGTTTTTGTTTAATTAATTTTATTAATTATGGGTTGTGTTTCTTTAATCTTTATAATTATATTTCTTTTGTTTTTGTTTGTTCTTTGCTTTGTAGCTGCTAGGTAAGGTGCTACACACCATTACTTGCTTCGAGTTCTGAGTTCAAAGCAAGCAAGAGAAACATTGTTTTTAGCTAGAGAGAAAAACACCAACACCCAGCACCAAAAACCAATGATGCAAATCCGAGAAGAAAGTTTTGGAAATTGAGGCAAATGTCTATGCCCAGCTCGAGGCGAATCTTCTTCTCTTCTTCTTCTTCTTCTTCCTGTTTATCATTCTTTATCCTTGCTCTTCTTTCAACTTCATTGGCTTCACAAAACCATGAAGCTTCAATTCTTTATTCTTGGCTACATTCTTCTCCTTCACCTCCCTCTTCTTTGTCTGACTGGAACAGTCTTGATCCCACACCTTGCAAATGGACCTCCATTACTTGCTCTCCCCAAGGTTTTGTTACTAAAATCAACGTTCAATCACTTCCTCTGCAACTTTCTTTACCATTCAATCTCTCTTCTTTTCGTTCTCTAACCAAACTCGTCATTTCTGATGCCAATATCACTGGTACTATTCCAATTGATATTGGTGATTCCCTTTCACTCTCTGTCATTGACTTAAGCTCTAACAGTTTTGTTGGCACTATTCCTGCAAGTATTGGTCGGCTTCAAAATCTTCAAGACTTGATTTTGAACTCTAATCAGCTAACTGGGAAAATCCCAGTTGAGATAAGCAACTGCATTAGTCTCAAGAATCTGCTTCTTTTTGACAATCGGTTAAGTGGGTATATCCCAGGCGAGCTTGGCAAATTGTCTAGTCTTGAAGTTCTTAGAGCAGGAGGGAACAAAGACATTATTGGGAAAGTTCCTGGTGAGCTTGGAGATTGCAGCAACTTGACTGTTTTGGGGCTGGCTGATACAAGAGTTTCAGGTTCATTGCCTGTTTCATTGGGTAAGCTTAGCAAGCTCCAAACTTTGTCTATATACACCACAATGCTTTCTGGCGAGATTCCTCCTGATTTAGGTAACTGCTCTGAGCTTGTTAATTTGTTTCTTTATGAGAACAGTCTCTCCGGATCGATTCCCTTGGAGATTGGTAAGTTTAAAAAGCTTGAACAGTTGTTGCTATGGCAGAATAGTCTTGTCGGTGTTATCCCAGATGAGATTGGGAATTGTACTAGCTTGAGGATGGTTGATCTTTCTTTGAATTCTCTGTCTGGAACTATACCTTGTTCCATAGGAGGTCTTGTGGAGCTTGAAGAGTTTATGATTAGTAATAACAATGTCTCTGGTTCAATTCCATCTAATCTGTCTAATGCTACAAATCTTTTGCAATTGCAACTCGACACAAATCAGATCTCAGGTTTAATCCCACCTGAGCTTGGAAAGTTGTCAAAGCTAAATGTGTTTTTTGCCTGGCAAAACCAGCTTGAAGGAAGCATTCCTTCTAGTTTGGCTAAATGCAGTAACCTTCAAGCACTAGACTTGTCGCATAATTCACTCACTGGAAGCATCCCTCCAGGGCTGTTTAAGCTTCAAAATCTCACTAAGCTGCTGTTGATATCTAATGATATCTCTGGCTCTATAACACTAGAGATTGGTAACTGTAGCTCTCTTGTTAGACTCAGACTTGGTAACAACAGGATTGCTGGTGCTATTCCTACAGAAATTGGGGCTCTTAAGAACTTGAATTTTCTTGATTTATCGAGTAATCGCCTTTCTGGGTTGATCCCTGTGGAGATAGGAAGCTGCACAGAGTTGCAAATGATAGACCTTAGTAATAATACTATACAGGGTCCCCTGCCAAACTCATTGTCATCTCTTGGTGGGCTGCAGGTCATAGATGTCTCAGGTAATCAATTCACAGGTCAAATACCAGCAAGCTTGGGTCGCCTTGCTTCACTGAGCAAGCTCATTCTGAGCAAGAATTCATTCTCTGGTTCGATACCTTCATCACTTGGCCTGTGTTCAAGTCTGCAGTTGCTCGACCTTGGCAGCAATGAGCTCACTGGAAGCATCCCAAAAGAACTGGGTCAAATCGAAGCCCTTGAAATAGCCCTTAATCTCAGTTGTAATGAACTTAGCGGGCCAATTCCAGCTGAGATATCTGCGCTCAATATGCTTTCTATATTAGATCTTTCACATAACAATCTTGAAGGAATTCTAAGTCCCCTTTCAGGCCTTGACAATCTTGTTTCTCTGAATATATCTTACAATAATTTCACTGGCTTTCTTCCTGATAATAAGCCGTTCAGACAGCTAAAACCAGCAGACTTGTCTGGTAACCAAGGGCTATGTTCTTCACTCAAGGACTCATGTTTCTCGAGTGATGGAGGCAGGAAAGGACTGTCAGGAAATAGAAATGACATAAGGCAGTCAAAAAAGCTTAAGCTAGCCCTTGCTTTGCTTATCGCATTGACAGTGGCAATGGTGGTTATGGGGACAATTGCAATTATTCGAGCTAGAAGAACCATTAGAGATAATGATGAGTCAGAGTTGGGAGATTCATGGCCATGGCAATTCACTCCTTTCCAGAAGCTGAATTTCTCTGTAGATCAAGTACTGAGATGCCTGGTGGACGCCAATGTGATTGGAAAAGGGTGTTCTGGCATTGTTTACCGCGCTGATATGGAAAATGGAGATGTGATTGCTGTGAAGAAGCTCTGGCCTAACAGTACAATGGCTGCTTCAAATGGATGCAATGATGAAAAGAGTGGTGTTCGTGATTCCTTCTCAGCAGAAGTGAAAACGCTCGGTTCCATCCGGCACAAGAACATTGTAAGGTTCTTGGGTTGTTGTTGGAATCGAAATACAAGATTGTTAATGTATGATTATATGCCTAATGGAAGCTTGGGTGGTCTCCTCCATGATAGAACAGGAAATGCATTGGAGTGGGATCTCAGGTACCAAATTCTGTTGGGAGCTGCACAAGGCCTGGCTTATTTGCACCATGATTGTGTTCCTCCAATTGTTCACAGGGACATCAAGGCCAACAACATCCTTATTGGCCTTGAATTCGAGCCTTATATAGCAGACTTCGGCCTTGCTAAGCTTGTTGATGATGGCGATTTTGCTCGTTCCTCCAATACAGTTGCAGGCTCCTACGGATATATTGCTCCTGGTAACTAACTACATAACTCATTTTCAAGTATTTAACTTCCTTGTATGCTAATGTGAATTCAATTGCTTAGTGAACTATTAATTTGTGAGCATAAACTTTACTGTTGTATTCAGAATATGGGTATATGATGAAGATCACAGAGAAAAGCGATGTGTATAGCTATGGAGTAGTCGTATTGGAAGTGTTAACAGGGAAGCAACCGATTGATCCAACGATACCAGAAGGACTCCATGTGGCGGATTGGGTTAGACGGAAGAGAGAAGGAATTGAAGTGCTAGATCCTAGTTTACTATCTCGACCGGGACCCGAAATTGAAGAGATGCTGCAAGCATTAGGCATAGCTTTGTTGTGTGTAAATTCCTCCCCAGACGAAAGACCAACAATGAAAGATGTGGCTGCAATGCTTAAAGAGATCAAACATGAAAGAGAAGAATACGCGAAGGTTGATATGCTGCTTAAAGGATCACCAGCACCGACTGATGCACAAAACAACAACACAAGTAGTGCAGTTCCTGCAACCACTTCATCATCCAAGGCAGCAACTCAAAATTTGTATCCAAAAAGCAATAATTCTAGCTTCTCTGCTATTTCATTACTTTACTCGTCTTCCTCTAATTCTAAAACGGGCCTTAAGTGATCGAATTTTTAAGATTACAATCATGTAGATGGGAAGCTTGTTTATGTTTCTTTTCTTAAGTTTGGTTATCCTTTGTAATGTAATGAAAAAGCTGATATATTGTTACAACTAAATGAAAGAAAATAGAGCCAATAATGATTTTCAATTTCTCTTTGGATAATTTTTAGTAGTGTGACTACGTTATCTACATTTTTGTATAATCCATTCTATATTCGAAGTATTCTGATAGGCAAATTTATAAAAGAAGGCAAAGTGCTTGTTACTTAAATATGAAAGGAAAGACGGGTCCTTGAAGCTATTATATCATCTACATTAATAATACAAGAACTTTTACGACGGAAAATGAAAAACAAACATATACTTATTCAAATTAAAGCAATTTTTAGTTGGGTAGATATAAAGAAAGAATCTATAGTGAAAAGTTCATAAAAAGTTGATTCCTATATGGAACAGACTGAGATCAAATTGTAGTTGGATGGGACCCATGATGAGTTGGGTCTGTGATTTCTCATTTCCCTAGTATGGTAATCAGCATGAAAGAATTGATTCTTAAATTGAAACCCAGGCAGTGTACCTTTCCAAAGTATCTTAGACTGCTGTGCTATATTTTAGAAAGTGAAGAACTTTCTGCTTTGAAAACAACCGTTTCACCAGTGCATGTGTCCCTCCCTTAATATTCATGTGAAATAATTGCATGGATTTTAATTTTTCTCTGACTTTGTGGGGCAACTAATTTTAACTTGGCCCTTAGTATTAGATTTAGAAGTAACATCTCCACTTCACATGCACCCCAATTTCATTACCAAAGTGTTTTGTTTCTGAGGGACCAATGTACAACTCTGGTTCTTGATACTGTTAGTACAAGACAGTATGTGACCCATCAGCAATGCCACATCAAGTGTAGTCATGTCTTAAAGAGTACATTATTTAATTGAAAAAGGGACTCAAACTCACAAGAATTTCTTCCATCTAATGAAGATTCATAGAATATGCATTTAGCTTTATTGAACAAATTGATAGCTGGAGGAATTTTAGTTCACTTAACATAGACAAAATATGCCAGTACAGTACTCAAAATGGATAGCTTCAACAACTTGAGAAACTAGTGATGTTTCCTTCCCTTTTGGGCTTTTCTTGTACATTGTTAAGTAGCCATTGTTTCTCGAAGAAGCAGGTACAAGAACCAAATCTTTGGTTGGTTAAAGGAATGAATAGTATCAGAATCTATCTTCAGCATCATCTTATGTGATGATTTATTTTGCATAAACACATATTAATTATAGTGATCATGACAACTAATTTTCCCTAAAAGACATTCCATTTACAATTTTCATGAAAACAGAAAACTTGGTTGCACTGTATTAAAATTAAAGTATTAAAGATTATACACGCATATGTGGGCCTGAAAAAAATTTGCAACATTGAAAACCGGAAATAAACATATAAAAAGAAAATAAAGTATAACGTTGATGATAATGTGAAAATTGGTAATTCACTTGCCAACGATCTTGTCCTTAATAATTTCAGTTGTAGCCCTGGCGGCTCCCCAAGCGCCGGAGACGGAGTTCTTAGCCTTTTCTGTCACGTTGTCTGCTGTTTCCGACACTTTATCCGTGGCTTCTTTTGTCATTTTGGTCACCTGATTCAACATATTCACATTTTGTTAATAATATAATCGCCATTAAATTCTTACTTTGTACCTGAGAGAATAAAAATGGAGAAGTATTACAGATTCAGCTGTAGAAGTAGCAGTATCTCTTATGAATTCACTAGTTCTTCTCACTTCTCTTGCTCCTTCTTTAACTGCTTCTGCTGCTTCTTTCACATTCTGGCATGTCTCTGCTGACTCTTTATCCTTTTTCGCCTGTGTTTTTATGGCATCGTAAATATCACTATTTAATCCTATAATTTTCAATATTCTACTATCCCTAATCAACGTTCAATTGCTACGTGGGCATGGCCAGACCTCGGTTGAATTAGAGATTGCCTTTTAAACTAGCCTTTTACACGATCAAATGAATGTAGTCTAGATAAATCTCATATATAAGATTTTCTTAATACATGAATACAAATATGTAAATAATGTAAATAAATAGAACTGACTTGCAATGGTGTAGGAGAAGCAGTGACGAACAGTCGAGAGGTGCGAGCAACTCCGACGTTGAGAAAATTAGAGAAATTTGAAGAAAGTTTTATGAGTGACATCTTGTTTAAGCTATGGTGTTGTGAAGGTTTTTCTCTTCTTCAAAATTGTTGAAATTCTTACGTGGTTTTGATACAAAATTGGACATAAAAGGGTTGAATTGGAATTGATTTAGACACTTGTCCTTCGTTCAATAATTTTCTCTTTTTCTTGGTTAACTGCCTATTGCAAATTCATCTCTGCTTGGTCTATTCATGGCTTGCATTTACAATTCATCTTATTACTTTCTATCCATTTTCTCCCCGAAATTCTTGTTCAAATTATAATGTTTAGAATTCCACTTCCCAATTTTCTTACGTATTTTCTTTCACAACTTTAATTTATATGTGTGTGTGTGTGTTTTTATATGTTTATATTTATAAAATAAGTTGACATCTTCTACATGTGAATATTTTTATTTATTTATTTATTTTATGTCAACAGTTTTATTTGTGAATATATGATCATTAACGTTGATATGCTTATCAACAACCATTTGACACCAGTTTTTGTGCCCCCGCAATCGGAGCTTTACAAAGTAAAAACTTTCTAGTTTAGTTGCTAAATGGCTGAAAATGCTATTTTCTACGTCAGCCCAACTTCTTATATATTGGCTAATGGACCTAGCAACTTTCACAGAAACTGAATTATTTGTCTTAGAAATCAAATCAACAAAACTATGATAAACAGAATTCAACAAATCAAGCACATTTTCTTTGCAACTTCTTTGCTAATAAAGTAATAATATACCACCATTTCACATATGGATGGAATGATAATATTTTTTTTAATCAGAATTTTCAAATTCAAATTTTAAAAATGTAACATTTTTAAATACTTAGAAAAAAGAGATTTATTTTCTTAATTTATAAATATGTTCAATACGAATTTAAATCAATTGAACGAATTAGTTATATCTTTTGCGGAAGTAATTTCTTTATTTCGGAGGCTTTTACATGAAAATTTTTTGTATTTGCTAACCATATTGTCCTTACACATTGTTCCCACATCATTTCCTTTCTACCAAGAAGCTCATCAATTTATTTTTATATAATCTTCCGCCTTTGGATATTTTCAAGGTGGCCATCTAACTTCTCATAAGCTTACGACTGACTGAACATGTTCTTAATTCTTGTCTAACGTGATTAAAAGTATTTTTATTCCAATCTTGTAATTAAATGAGAAGCAAGATGTCTAATTTTTTTTGGTAATCTTTTGACAAATAACCGTTTGGAAAAAAAAAAAACTGTCATCCCATATTATCCAAAAAAGAAATAAAAATGATTTATCCCTCCGGAATATTCTAAAATTGAACCCAAACTTTCTCAAGTGTGTGTGTATATATATATATATATATATATATATATATATATGCTCAATGTAACCCAACTCACTAAAGTCCACACTAATTTCTCTAAACCTATCCAAATTAGATCCCACCCTGTCCCTTCCACCGAACTTCTCATATAAGCATATGTATAATTTCATCCGAATTCCCGACAGAAATTAAAGCCAAGTTACCTCAAAATAAATAAATTTGGAATCAATTAAACTCTTCCAAGTTAAGGTTGGTGATAAAGCATAAAATTAGAGAGATCGAGTGCCATGAAAGGGGAAGGCTCACCTGAACCGAAAATGTGAAATTTGGACCGAAAGAGAGGCTTTGATAACTTACAAAAAAGGAGATTAGCCTGATTTTGCTGGATGTTAGTGTTCCGACAATCAAGTTAGCTATTGGGATGTGGAGAAAAAGCTAGAGAGAGTCTATAGAGAGAGACCAATCACCTATTATGTGTGTACCTGCCATATTTTTACCTTTGGATGTTGAGCTTTTTAGGCCTTTGCTATCGGGCCTCTTCAGTTGGCCTTGACCTTTAATAAGCCTTTGATGGGCTTAGACTCATAGCACATTATTTTATTTCATGCATTATCACTTATTCCCCTCCATATAATTCGATCTATAAAATCAAAGGCTCGAGAGTATCGAAAAGGTTGTTAAGCTAGATACATCGATCGGGATGTGAAATCGATAGGAATTAAATAGAGTCATCTGTTTTTGAATGACTGGAATAGATGCATCGATCGGGATATGACGTCGATAAGAATTACTAAAATCATCGGTCTTAAGAGACTGGAATAAATACATCGATCAATAAATTAGGCTTTTTCGATAGGGATGCACATCGATCGAGGATTTTGTAATTTTATCCTGCAAACAATTTTATAAATATTTACTAACCCGCGTTACAATTGTTTTTATCTTCTAAGAGATTTTTCTAAGTCACCATTGGCGATGGATGAGAATATCTCAAGGCATTTTCATGCCTTTTTCGATCTAATTTGCTCTTGGTGGTGGATGGGTATTTTTGATCATCCATTGGTAGTGGTCGATCATCCAATCCGATCAGCTCTTGGTGGTGGATGGGTATTTTCGATCTGATCCGCTCTTGACGATGGTCGATCATTCTATCCTATCTGCTATTGGAGGTGGATGGGTATTTTCGATCCGATCCACTCTTGGCGGTGGAAGATCATTTCTTAAGGCATTTTCATGCCTTTTTCGATCCGATCCGTCATTGGTAGTGGTCGATCATTCGATCCGCCGTTGGCGGTGGATGATAATTTCTTAAGGCATTTTCATACATTTTTTTATCCGATCCGCTCTTGACTATGGTCAATCATCCGATTCGATCCACTCTTGGCGATGGATGATAATTTCTTAAGGCATTTTCATGCCTTGATCGATCATATCCGCTCTTGGCGATGGTCGATCGTCTGACCCGATCCGTTCTTGGCGATGGATCGGATGATCGATCCGATCTGCTCTTGTCGGTGTTCGATCATCCGATCTGCTCTTGGAGGTGGATGGGTATTTTCGATTCGATCCGCTATTGGCGATTGATGATAATTTGTTAAGGTATTTTCATGCCTTTTTCGATCCGATCCACCATTGGCGGTGGATGATAATTTCTTAAGGCATTTTCATACCTTTTTCGATCCGATCCGCTCTTGACAGTGATCGATCATCCAATTCGATCCGCTCTTGGTGATGGATGATAATTTCTTAAGGCATTTTCATGCCTTGATCGATCCGATTCGCTCTTGGCGGTGGTCGATCGTTCAAGCCGATCCGCTATTAATGGTGGATAGGATGATCGATTCGATCCGCTTTTGGTAGTGGTCGATCATCCGATTTGATCCGCTCTTGGAGGTGGATGGGTATTTTTGATTTGATCCGATCCGCTTTTGGTGGTGGATGATAATTTCTTAAGAAATTTTCATGCCTTTTTAATCCAATTTGCCATTGACGGTTGTCAATCATCCGATCCGCCATTAACGGCGGATGACAATTTCTTAAGGCATTTTCATGCCTTTTTTTATTCGATCTGCTCTTGACAATGATCAATCATCCGATCAGATCCGCTCTTGGAGGTGGATGGTTATTTTTGATCCAATCCGCTCTTGGGGATGGATGATAATTTCTCAAGGCATTTTCATGCCTTTTTCGATCTGATCCGTCATTGGTGGTGGTTGATCATCCAATCTGCCGTTGGCGGTGGATGATAATTTCTTAAGGAATTTTTATAACTTTTTCGATCCAATTCGCTCTTGGTAGTGGTCGATCATCCGATTCAATCCACTTTTGGCGGTGGATGATAATTTCTTAAGGCATTTTCATGCCTTGATCAATCCGATTCGCTCTTGGTGGTGGTCGATCATCCAATCCGATTCGCTCTTTAACAGTGGATGATAATTTCTTAAGGTATTGTTATGTCTTGTTCGATCCGATCCACTTTTAGCGGTGGTCGATCGTCCGATCCGTCATTGGCGGTTGATGATATTTTTTATGATATTTTCATACCTTTTTCGATCTGATCCGTCATTGGTGGTGGTCGATCATCTGATCCGTCATTGGCGGTGGAATTAAATACGTTAATCGGAATTTTCATTGATCGAAATTAAAATACGTCGATAAAAATTTTTATCGATCAAAATTCAATACGTCAATCAAAATTTTCATTGATTGGTATTAAAATAAGTTGATCAGAATTTTTATCGATCGGAATTAAATACGATCAAAATTTTCATCAATCGGTATTAAAATACATCGATCAAAATTTTCATCGATCGGTATTAAAATACACCGATCAGAATTTTTATCGATCAGTATTAAAATACGTCGTTCGAGATTTTTATCGATTAGAATTAAATACATCGATTGAAATTTTCATCGATCGGTATTAAAATACGTCGATCGAAATTTTATCAATTGATATTAAATACGTCGATCTGAATTTTTATCGATCGATATTAAAATAAGTTGATCGAAATTTTTATCGATCGAAATTAAATAAATAAATAAATATTTTTGTAAAGTCATATGTCAATTGAAGTAATTTTAAAGGACAAATAATAGAATTATGGTCTTAACTTTTTATTTGAAAAGATAATTCTATATTGTCACTTTATATTTTATATTTGATATGCTGAGAAATAAACTTAAAAGAATATTTTAATAAATTCTTTATATATATATACCTAGTATTAGGTCAAAAAAAACTTTCAAAGTATTTTTTTTCAGAATTTTAAAGATTTGTTAGGTAATTACATGCTTATTTTTTAAAAGATAAAATTCATCCGTTATGTTTTTTAAGAGATAAAGATAAATTTGCAGTTATCACCTATTATTTATGAAATTTGAGTGCATGTTTTCGATCTGTCTGTCAGGGACGAGTGTGTTTTCGATCAATCCAATCAATCTGTCAGAGATGGCTTATTTGGTGGCTGTTTCAGCTGTCGAACTTGTTGATGGCCCCATTCCTAGCTACCCTTGCTGCTTAGAGAAAAGAAATCCAAGCCTTTTGACCAAATTGAACGAGCATCATATTTGGGTGGTCGTCGATGGCTACATCTACCCTACTTTTTCTATTTTCTACCACTATTTAATTGGCCTTTTATTGGTCAAAAGAGAGGCGACCGTTGGTGGGACGTGGGCGTCATTGTCAATGGAGCATCACTTTCTATCGATGGTAGTAAGTTTCCGATCGAAATATTTATGGGGCTACAACCTTTCGATCGGCTGCTATGATTTTGGTGGCTGCAGTAATTTCTCGTAAAAATTGCTTGAAGGAGCTTGGAAAGAACCAGTTCATCGTTGTTCATCCTTTATGACAAGAAGAAGTGATGAGTTAGTTTAATTTGCAAATAAAGCTTCGAAAATCTCCAAGTATCCATGGTTTTTGAGTGCCATCTCGGTGGGTGAAGGAGAAATGTTAATGGGAGCTGTTGAGTAAAGCCTATGAGTTAACGGGCTCTAATTGGAACTAGCGACTGCTCATGAGTAAAGCCATTTGTCGACATTTTGCTCAATAGTTTTCCAGACGCTTTACTTGTAGATATGTCACTGGTATCCTGGTTGAAACATAAAAAATGGCTCAAAAACTTAGGCTCAGAAACAAGAAAGACAAGCATGATTTTCACCGAATACAGGTTCACCTATCCTCAGCCTTACTGGTCAAGATAAAATGGAGTATACAAACTAGTTAAGATATTTTTAGATATACATATACTAAAAGAGAATTTCCTTAGCTATAATATATGTTTCTATGGGAGTAAGAATCGGTTGCAAAGAAAAAACAAAATAGCAACTACATATTCTTTTGTGGAGTAAAAATTCAAACGGAGATAAACACGGTCCGAAAGCATCAAATACACTTAGTAAAGTAAATGCTACTTAGCTTTTAATACTCTTTTGCCACTAAAATTTGCTTTTTGATTTTTGCTTTCCAGTTTCGCTTTCCAATTTTGTTTGTCCTTCCTATTGTTTCTTCACCATCACTCTATGTAACAACAGGTGGCGGGTGTGGATACGGTTATGAGCTTCTTGCTAGCTTTAGCAGGAGTAGCAGCAGCCTTGTCACCATTTTCCATCTTTACCAAGTTAATCTTGAGTGGATAGAATGACTGGGGGCCTATTTTGTGCCTTGGCGATGGTATCCGGAGGCTTTAGAGCTCCTGTCCGGTGGCAGCATCTCCGGTGAGTTTGGTTGTCGCCCTAATAGTGAGACCTATATGTATATACCCCTTTTGGTTTTTTTTTATTAGATCCAAGGATTTTAGATCTAGGCCTTTCCTGTGGAATCAAGCTCAAGATCTTCAGATCTAGGCTTTTCTTGTGAGATCAAGCTCAAAATTTTTTAGATCCAACCTTTCTTTTCTGGTTGCTTTGGCTGAGGTGGTGGTCTTCATTCCATATTCAGGCTTTAAGTCTTGCCTATTGTTGGGCCTCAGCGATGGAATGAATAGGAACATAATTTCCACCACTAATTTACAAAGAAGATGAGCATATCTAGAATTTGAGGCTGAAAATTTCTGTGAGAAGCAGCCATGAATGAACATCACTTTTTTTTTCGATTTCAGGTTGAGTAGCTCAGCTTCGTCGTCGTCTCTCACCAAAAGCACCAAATGATAAAGTATAAAATTTCATTGACTGGGAGAGATCGAGTGCCATGAAAGGGGAAGGCTCACCTGAATCGAAGATGTGAGATTTGGACCAAAAGTGAGGCTTTGATAACCTGCAAAAAAGGACACTAGCTCGGTCTTATCGGATGTTAGTGTTTCACGCTCAAGTTAGCTATCGGGATGTGAAAAGAAAGCTAGAGAGAGAGAGAGTCTATAAAGAGAGACCAGCCATATATTATGTGTATATCTACCATATTTGTATTTTTGGATGTTGGGCTTTTTGGGTCTTTGTTGTTAGACCTCTTCAGTTGGCCTTAGCCTTTAATAAGTCTTTGGTGGGCTTAGACTCATAGCTCATTATTTTATTTCATGTATTATCAGGTAGTAAATATCAAGAAGATGCTTAAACACACGCAGTTCACAAATGCACCTAATTTAATAATTTCGAAAATTCAATTCAATAATGAAAGAACAACAAATTTTATAGAGATTTATTTTTCTTTTTGATGAAGAATAATTTTATTGAGATAATTAAGAGAGGAAATGTTAATGAAAAAGAGATAATGACCTCCAACTTGTTGACGTTCAGACACATTCTGAAGCTAGCCAATCATGCATACGCATCCCTCGATGCGCTATAAATGAATGAAAAAAACTAAAAAACCAAAATAAAACCAAGGGAAATTTCTTGTGTAAATCCAAATCTAAAACCCCTCTCAAATTTGTGTTAAGTCATTGAACCTTTAGAACTATCAGAGACTACCACCACTTAATTTTATATTTTTGCACACTATTAACTCTTTGATATGCCATTTTGAGAAGGACTGAACAATGTATAGTACACGACGCGATGACATAGGATGACAATAGAAATAATTTTTTTGGAAATGGCGGAATGTTAGGAGATTAGTTCCAGAGGAGGAGGAGAGTGGGGGGCTATAGGTTATGGAGGATTCACGCGCACATAGTGTATTTCTTTCATGCAGATAGCCAAGTCAGTAAATAGAAAGCAAGCAATATGCAAAAATATGTCTAAATCAAATTTGGGACATATATTTATTAAGCGGAAAAAAATTTATCTCCACTGAATTCATGAATAAATTCATATACGGAGCTAATTAATATGAAAATAATAAGTAAGATAAATGAGTTAAAAGAAATTAAAAAAATACTAATTATATACGTTAATATACTATTGGCTTGGTCCAATTCATGCATCATGTCAAGACAAGAATTTTATGAACTCATGGTTATTCTCCATAATGTACAATTGAAACGTACAAATACATATAATTCTCGTTAACAATCAAATTTGTTGTACGCAGTTTAATTCTATTTGTCTCATTCCTGATCAAGTCAACTGGAATTGCACTAAAATAAATAAATAAAAAAAGGAGGAAAATCGTAGGAAATCGGGCAAGTTAAATGAAAGTACAAAATTCATAAAATAAAAATTACAATTTGGCAATTCATGGTAGTCACAGCTAGCACACACATGAATTAATGAAATGATATTGACAAGATGAGTTCCTTAAATTTCACGTCTTTTAATTCACCTAACTCTCTGATCCTAAATTCAAAGAGTTTCCTTTCTCGAGATCTTGAGAGCAAAGTCCCATTGTCAATAAATTTCACCCTTAGTTATTACACTCAACTGTTACCTACTCTCCCCACACTCTCCTATATAAATCCATGCACTCTCCATGCAAAACTACACTACATCAAACCGCAAATCAACATAAACATGGCTAAGTTTTCTTTTGTTTTTCTGCTCTTTCTAGCAGTTTTGCATGCAAATGCACGCAATTTACCTAATAATCTCAATGACCAAAACAATTCTAAGAATCTCCCTAATGAGCAAACTGCAGTGCATACTAATGCACCTTCTACCGCGGCTGAATCACCCACCAGCACTGGCCTTAAAGACAAAAAGAATTTCATATATGGTGGCGTTGGTGGATTCGCTGGAATGGGAGGCTACAGTGGCATTGTTGGTGGTATGCCACTCTTGGGTGGGCTTGGTGGGATTGGTAAATATGGTGGAATTGGAGGTGCTGGTGGAATTGGAGGATATAGTGGTCTTGGAGGCCTTGGTGGTCTCGGAGGTGGAGCTGCCGGCGGCGGTCTCGGTGGTGGAGCTGGTGCTGGCGTTGGTGGAGTTGCTGGTAAAGGTGTTGGTGGTGGGATATGCCCTTAGTTAATTTAACGTATTATCCGACCAATGTTTTTAATTTTGTTTGATGTTTAATTAAAAGTACTCTTTTTTTTTTGTTGTTAGTGTTGATAAATTATGTTGTGTTTTCTTTTGATTAGTATGTCTATTTACAAATAGACATCCTAATTTGTATCTGTTTTAGGGGTAATTGCTGTTTCTTAATTTCAACCCTAGATAGTAATGTTATTTCTTTTTTCAGTATCATGCTTGATAATCAATTAATCATAATACCAAGACCAGGGAAATACACCAAATAAGTTATTACTTTATAAATTCAAAATGGCTTTAACATATAATTGAGTAATTACCTGAACAGAATGATAGCTAGTACTTTAAATTGAGTATCGTATTATCATAACTAGAAAACTAATTAAGGCGCTACTAATATATTACTTCACTGTTAACATTCTGCTGTATAAAACCTATTTATGTGGCACTGTGGCAGTGCTACTAATGATATCTACATATTATATTGTGGACATTATATATATATATAGAGAGAGAGAGAGAGAGAATTGAAAAGTGTGAGGAAGAGATATTTATTTTAGGATTAAGTTGATAATGTGAAATCCAATATTGCGACGCATGTTAACACTCGTCAACTTGTTATGCAATATTGAAAGAATTCCAACATTATTATATTTGGATATTATGGTAAAAGATTTGCCTGGACGACAATAATTTGGATCTGCTTCTGGAAATCATCAAACCATATCTTAAAACTTGCACCCAACTTAGGAAAGAAACCATAAATTACAATCATAAAAGTTAATTAGCATGCATAACCGATATTTTATTATTAATTTTGGTCCATCATGAACTAGTTTTGGTAAAATTTTCAAGATCACTACGTAAATGCATCTTAAAATCCACCGCCACCACCTCCGCTGTCATCTCCTCCCCCTCGACCTCCACCGCCACCTCCACTATCATCTCCTCCCCCTCCACCTCCACCGCCACCTCCTCCACCAAAGCTGCCACTCCCAAAGCCGAAGCCACTACCATACCCCCCGACCCGCCACCACCTCTTGGACCAGAACCACCGATTTCACCACCCTTGGCGTTACTATCATCACAATTATCATGTCCACTGCGTCCTTGGCCATCTTGATGACAACCTCCATAATCCCCACCTATTCCTCCATCATCGCAACCATCAACTTTAAAATATACTAAAAAGTAGAACAACAATACAATAGAATTGTTTCATATTTAATTTTAATCTGCTGATGAATTCATAAGACTATTAGAATCATTTATATAGAGCAAGATAAATAGGTTTGAATATTAAAAATAAGAAATTACGTATGGTCATGTGAATCTGAAAACTGAAATTTGCATGTGCAGCTCCCGTGAGGGTAGCTCGTGAAATTCCAGCATGCATTTGGTCATCACTTATCAGTGTCATATTATACAGCTTTACTAAGTGATGAATTTGTCCGCACCTGCATGCTTCTTTTGTTTTTATTTGAAATTGATTAATTGGTCAATCAGTTTTTTATAGTTGCTTGGTTATTTGAATCGTCAGTCGAAACCTGCTTCCCGCGAATTGTCATTAAAAAACGTATTTAATTATTTAAGTTTTATATTTTTTATAAAAAAAATTAATGATAAATTTAAAAAATATAAAACAATCAAGTTGAAAGTTGTAGAAGACAGATTCTGTCCTGCTAGATTCTATTATTTTATTTCAGCTCAAATCATGATTTTAATACAAATAATTTGATTTGATAATATGCATTCAGTTAGGATAGGTTTTGAATATAATTTATTGTATATTCAAAATAATTTTATCGGTACAACTATATTATTATCAGTAGGCGTTTCATTGATTAAAGTTGTCATTTAATCATTTTGTAAGCTTTTCTTAACATTACTATGTGGTATATCAGATGTTTCGATAATGCACACATCAAGTGATTGGAATCATATTTTTTCAGTAATTGTTTTTGACCTTATTGTTTTAAAATTGCACTTAATTTATTTGTATTGTTATAAATCTAAAAATAAAAATATAATATAATTTAAGTAAAAGTTGGATAACCACGAATGAAATTAATTCATATCATTTAGAAAAAATACATTAAATTTAATTAAACAAAGTTATAATTTTATTCAATAATTTATTAAAAACATTTAACAACAATTCCGGATGCGTGCTTGTGGATCATGTGATTGGTGGCATGCACGCATTCTGACCGTTCATATGTATGTGCACTCCGTATTACATTTCAGCACAAAATGTCTTTTTTTTTTTTTTTTTTAATGAAACAGTTCAATTTCAACGTATTGAAAGGGTTAAAGAGCAATTTTTGACCTTATAGTTTTCTAGATAGTTAGAAGATACATTTAAAATTTTGGTCAATTTTTATTTTTAAAAATATTAAAATTATCAATTTTTACCCATATAAATATTAAAATAATAAATTTTGCCACTAAAAATATCAAAACATTGAAACAATTTTTTTTTAACATCAACCGGCTAACTGAATAGACAATATTTAATAAAAAATGACGAATTAATAATTATATAAATAAAAAAATAAATTAATATGTGTCACATATCTATTATTATTATTTTTTTAAATGCAATATAAATCTTCATTAATAATATAAAAAATACATCTAAAAAGTATAAATAAATTTATAAAATTTAAAAGTAAATAATAAATTTTAATTTATCAGATTTATTTTTCTAACCGATTGAAATTCATGTTCCAAAAAAAGTTAAAAAAACATAAAAATTGATCATTTTAGTTTTGTCAGTAACAAAATTTTATTAATTCAATATTTTTAAAATTAAAATCTGAAAAAAAAACTTAAAAAGGATATTTTATAACGAGAAGAACAATTATTGAGACAAAAATTGCCCTCAATCCCATACAAAATTACAAAGACCTAAACGTCCTGTTCTAAGTATTCTCTAAAGAAAATTAAAAGGGTAAAAGTGAGATTTCTATTCTAACTAATAGGCCGTAACAAAACCTTCCAATTGTTTTTGTACCTCCTCTCTCTCCCTTTCTCTGTCTGTTCTCTCTAAGGTGACCGTTGCCGACCACTTCACCGGCATCGAAGGCTCTGCCACAGGCGCGACACGTCTTCCCGTCCACGTGCGAATCTATGTGGGTTTTGCGTTACCAGATTTTCTGAGTTCTGGTATTGTATTTTCCTTCAGAAATATGAAGTTTGGTTCTATATTTTTCTGAGCATGAGTTGAGGAGCGTTGAAATTGAAGCTGTAGAACTTCTTCTTCTTTTTTATTTTATTTTATGCTAATACTTATGAAATTATGGTGCAAAATTATAGGACTGGACCCTGAGCAAAACTTCTAAGTTAATTAATTAATCAAATGAAATGAGAACTCTTATCTTTCGTTGTGTCTGTGCAAATGGGTTGTGGAGGCTAACTAACAAAGGGATCAATTCTGTTGATTCTAGTTGGTAATTGGAATGGTTGGCAGTGTGAATTGATGTGTCCCTTGCTTTTTTTTTTTAATTTGTTGTCAATTTGTGGAAGGAGTGATTGGAATGCTTATTCGCTTACAAATGAACATATTGTATATGCTTGTACTGTTTCTTTCATCAGCTGTTTGTTGGAAATACAATTGGATGCTGGGAATTGGATTTGATTGGTTCCAGTATTCTTTCATTTTTTTTTTTGTTAGAATATTCAAGATTTTATTTTTTGGGTGGATGATTTAGGGATTTAGTTAGATTGACTACAGTTCTACATACTAGCAATTTATGCTATGGTGAATATCATGAATTTCACCCTTCCTATAAATCTTGTAGGCATGCTTCTATATTTTTGTTCCTTGTGGGAGGAATGATCCATTAGCTTCTCTTATGATAAGCTTTTCTTAGTGCCTTGCTCTTTATTATGGAGTTTTGTGTTAATAATTTTTTTAGGCAGTTTCTGTAAAGGGCAGTCTTTATCTTTAATCAAAGCACAAACTAATGGTTATTTTTCTTTGGAATTCTTTATGCGCTGGATTTATGATTGTGTTGTCAGGTTGAGGGTGTGGTTATCACTTTTAAGCTTATCTTCACCACAATTATCAGGGTTTCTATGATTTTTGAGTGGTTTTAATGTGAAATTTCAACTGAAACTAAGATTCTTAAACTGATTTTCTCTGTCTGTGTGTGTGATGACAGAAATGATTCTGCCATCTGTGATGCATGCTTCTGTGCAAGATCTATGAAGAATTTTAGGGTTTGATCAATAATGAAGATGGATAAGGATATTCTATCTTGGGTTTTAGAGTTCCTTTTATGCCAAGAACGAGTACCAGATGCTCTGATTAACAAAATCCTTACAAATCCTCACATACTGTTTGACATCCACAATATCCAGTTGAAAAAGATCATACTTTTGAGGTCTATAGATTCAGAAATCAAGGATGGGTCAGTTTCTGAAGCCATCCTGAATTCAATTGAGCTAATCGAAGAGTTGGACCGAAAGAAGAAAATTAAGGTTTTGGATTCTATGAAAGTCGCCTACTGTGCGGTCGCCCTAGAGTGCACTGTTAAGTATCTTTGGGGAAATCGAAGTAAGGCAGACAGTGTCAAGTTTTCACAGGCAGTTAAGAGGATATGGGGTGATAGGTTTTGTAGATTAGAAATGATGAAGGATTGTGAACTTGTTACTGATGAGTTGAGGAAATGTAGGAAGGATATAGAAGTGTTGTTATCAGATTCCAATGTTTATGAGAGATTGAAGCTGTACAATACTCATAATGATGCTTTATTTTTTACTGCGGCCTTTATAGGTGAGGCAATGGCCATCATGGGGCCTCCATTTCTTCAAAGGGTTGCTAGGTCTCAAAGGGAGGCAAAAGAAAAGGAAGCCAAAATTAAGCTCGAGAAGAATGCAATTGAAGCAAGTACTGGTAAAGAAGCCAAAGAGATGCAAGTGACAGAAATGGCAGAAGGAAGGGAGCATCCTCAAAGGGAAGTAATGAAAGAAATCAAAGAAAAGGAAAAGGAAGAGAAAGAAACAACAGATGAGAGGGAACCAAAACCAAAGGAAGCAGTGGAAGTGAGCATCGAGAAGGCGGATGATATGGAGGGATCTGTCCGTAGCACTGTCGAAGAATTGGGTGCTGCTAGTGGACAGGGGATTTCAGGATTGGTTAACTCAAGCTGTATGTTGGTTGTTGCTGATACCTCTGTACCAAATGTTTTAGGTGGGTTTTCTTTCTTTCTTTTTTTTTTTTTTTGAAAACAATAATCTTGCTTTTGTGTTTTTACTAAAGCTGTTGTCACATATGGACACTAAGCCATTTTAATTATACATTGATTGGGCTTCTATTGATAAGAAAATGTTGGAGAAGATGTAAGGACTGAACTTATATGCCTTAAAAACTTCCTTTATGTACTTGATTTTTATTGTCATTCTTTTTTCCTAACGTACAAATGAAATATGAAAACTGAATATTTTTTTAGTTCTTTTTGCTTGTATTTCTTGGCCATTAAACAATACTCGTGTCCTTTGTAGTTAATGGATATGTTCTTTCATGGAATTTTCTTAATGTTTACTCTGACATTAATGTTAAAGATATGAACTTTTTTGTTTTGATCCCACAGCTTTCAAAATTTTTTGATGCTCACTTACGAACATAAGCATTCTTATTTCTGCGTAACTTGTTCTCTTATTTAATACCATTTTTTAAATTATGATGATGCCATCATTCTTTTGTTTTATCCAGAACTTCAGAGGAAGATGGTGCTTCGTAAGCATGAGCTTATTCACAAGCACTTCAAAGGACTGGCTAAGAATAATGATTCTGAAGATATGAACTTGGAGAAAAGTTGTACTCAATATAATACTCTATCAACACCTGAAGTGAGGCAAAAACTAGAAACACTTAAGTCTAGCTCTATAGAGTTGCAAGCAGCAGTGGAGGACCCTCTCCCCACTGCTTTACATGTGGCTGAAACTGTAGTTGCTGAAGTGGGGAAGAACTTGGATGATGATTCTTTAAATGGAAAGCAACGGGGAAAGGAGGCAAACAATTTGAACCAAGAAACTTTGGTACCAAAGCAAAGCAGAGAGGGTGTTGGAACCAGCTTAATGGGCCGGAATAGTACTGCATGTACCTATGAGGTATGGATTTTTATATTTTCCTTGTTAATCTTTAATGTTATGGGTTTTTCTTTTTTGTTTTTATCTTTTTGTTTTTTTTTTTGTTTTTTGTTAATCTTTGATGTTATGTTCACTTTCGATTTCTGTTAAAAAATTTATGGGGCCCTCATTGTAATTGTGTGAGTTTACAGTTGCACAATTCGATTAATGAGTCTCTGGAAGCAACCAATAGAAAGATTCATCTTGACAGCCCCAAGAGCAAAAATCTGTCTCCACTGAGGGAAGATGAAGCCCGAAAGTTTGCTAAAAGACGAAAAGTGAGGAAATGGAGTTTAGAGGAAGAAGATGCTCTGAGAAAGGGTGTGCTAAAGTATGCAGCAACATATAATTTTGGAGATTTCTGGGTGATGTTGTGCATCTTTTTATTGATTCTAAATTCTTGTTTTCTTTTCTTATTATAATGTAGGTATGGCAAGGGGAATTGGAAACTAATTTTGAGCTCTGAACGTGACTTATTTAACGGGAGAACAGAGGTAATGAGGTTGGTAAATGCATATTTTCACTACCTGATTGCGTTCATGTGTTAATATTCACCATATAATAATTGCAGGTTGACTTAAAGGATAAGTGGAGAAACATGATGAGATGAGATTAAAGTGGTTATGGATACTGTGTATAGATATTTTGATTCTCGATCTCCTTAAGCAACATATGCACGGGATCATGCTGCTGATTATAGGTATCTTTTTGATATTTTCCTGTTCATTTGGTTTGCGTAGTCCAACCACACGGGGATGGAATATACGTAGGCCAACCCCAAAATAGAAAACATAGTTGAGTTCATCGTGCTGACTATAGGTATCATTTTGATTAGGGGTGTACAGAACCGAATCGAAATCAAACCGAATAAATTTTGGTCTATTTAATTTGATTTTCGATTTGTTCGGTTCTGAATCGAAATATAAAATCGATTTAATCGGTTCGATTCAGTTTCTGAAATTGAAAAATCGAAGAAACTAAACTGACCGAAGTTTTTAAATATATTAAAATGGGCATATTTTGCATATTTTTTTATTTTTCAATTTTTTTTCAAGTGAATTAAAATATAAATTTAAATTCTTAATTTATTAAATTGAGTAGTAGTGTATTAGTATTTTCAATTTTTTTACTTTAATTTTTTTACAAGTGAGTTAAAATTTAGAAGTTAATTAAAATATAAATTTAAATCCTCAATTTATTAAATTGAGTAGTAGAATCAATTTTTTTTACAAGTGAATTAAAATTAAAATTTAGAATTGAATTAAAATATAAATTTAAATTCTTAATTTATTAAATTGAGTAATAGAGTATTAGTTTTAGAAGTGAATTAAAATATTAATCTAGAAATTAATACTCCTTTAATTCCAAAATACTAGTTAACATTACATGTTGATTTAATATGTTTTTTTAGAGGTGAAGAGGAAGCGAGTCTGCAGAAAATATTTAATTTTGTGCAAAGAATTTTAAATATTTTCAGTACCACAAAAAATTACAAAACAATAGAAAAGATAAGAGAAAAAATTACTAAAAAGAATTTTAGAAGAAGTGGAGATTAATTTTAACTTTTTAATAACATTTATAATTATAATTAAATATAATGTGCTTTCATTTTAAAAAAAAATCAACTTATTATAATATTATGAATAATATAGTAGTTAAGATAATATGATAAGATGAACAACTCTAACAAAAAAATCGGTTAGTTGAAACAATACATGTTATGATTAATAATCAACACGTGTAATTAAAACTAACTAATTAATTAGGATATTAATTTTATTATTGAAACAATGCATATTATGATTAATAATTTAATGTGAAAAATGAAAATTACAATTATTAGTATGAAATTAAATAAGATATAACAAAATTTATAAGTCAACTGTAATGTAAAAATAAAATGAAATATTTTTTGAAACAAATTAAAACAGAAAAATAGAATGAAAATATGAAATGGAGTAGTGTAATAATCTTTAATCATTAAACTATTACTTATTAACAACTAATCAAAACTAATTTGCTGCTAACATTCGAGCTAAACAAACAATGATGTACAAAGTAATTTGAACAATTAAATTAGCATATTATTTGAATTTATGAATATTTGATGTTCAATAAAGTTGAATAATATTGAACACAAAAAAAAGACTATATTTACAATAATTATTTAAATCTTTTTATTATAATATTTCTTATAAATTAATTCTCAACTAATTAATTCTTAATAAATTTAATAAAATATTTTTGATTAGTATTTATTATAGATATAATATAATATATTATTTTAATTTTAGTTATTTAAATGAATTTATTTTGTTGAATATAAATTAATTTAATTTATGGACTCATATAGGTTAAAAGCCTAATAAAAACTAAGCTTATATTGACCCATAACCGATTGAACATAATCGAATCGATCGAAATTATTTCGCTTCATTCGGTTCTCGATTCTACAGAGTTTGATTTCGGTTTGGTTCCTATATTTTCTAAAGTTCGGTTTTTGGTTCAATTGGTTCGGTTTAAAATCGAACCGATCGATTGCACACTCCTAATTTTGACCATTGTATAAACCAATGTTATTAAAATCGGATCGGATAAAGAACCAGTAAGGCTGGTAGTTTGTGATTCGATCGGTTCGACGGGGTTCAACCGGATTTTTTTATTTTTAAAATATTATATTTATTATAATTTTTTAAATACTATTGTATAAAAATTAAATAAATATTCATTAAACATTAAATATATATCACAAATATTCTAATAATAAGTTTCAAAATATAATTTTAATATCATATGTTAGAAACATAAAAATACAATCATATCATGAAAATAATTTCATGTTTAGATGGAATACTAATGAAGTAAACATAAAAAAATATTAATATTGCATATATGAGTATAATTATATTTAATTATAATAAATTTAAATAGATAATAAGTATATTAAATTATTAAGTGACATTTTTAGAATTTAAAATTTTAATTTTTTAAATAAAAATAATACAAATTTAATATATATATATGTGTATATTTTAAATTTTCATTATTTATTTATTTGAAAAAATTAGCATTTTAATTTCTAAAGATATTACTTAATAATTTAATATACTATTACAATAATCCAAATAGATAATAAGTATATTAAATTATTAAGTGACATATTTAGAATTTAAAATACTAATTTTTTCAAATAAATAAATAATAAAAATTTAATATATATATATATATATATATATATATATATATATATATATATATATATATATATATATATATACACAATGAATCAAAAATAATAAGTATATTAAATTATTAAGTGATATACTTAAAATTTAAAATACTAATTTTTTCAAATAAATAAATAATGAAAAAAAAAATATATATATATATGTGTGTGTGTGTGTGTGTGTGTGGGTGTGGGGGGGGTGAAAATATATAAAAAAATGATTTTTTACACTTTTTAGTAAAAAAATCGATTTTATTCGATTCTTCGATTTTTTCGGTTCAATTCGCTTTTTTTGGTTCAATTCGGTTTTTAGTGGTGAACCAACCGTCCGGTCCGGTTTTAATAACTATGGTATAAACTCAATCAATAAGTTGTATAATCTATCTTTTTAAATTAATCAATACTGTGCAATTATGGTCCAAACTCTATATTTACAAATTCCATACCTTGACTTTCTCCAATTATATTATACATGTATAGATTTTTTACTTTTGTTGTTTCAAGTAATTTGTCTTTACTAGGGTCCAAAACATCCTGTACCTAAAGGCTTGGGATTGATTACTCTCGCTGTTTTTGATATTAAAGCCTCATTACTTCGTGTGATTAGACTTTTGAATTAATAATTGTCTCTCATTATTGTGTCTTGCATCCATTTACAAAATAAATTTCTATGGAAAAAGTTATATGGAGATTAACTTGATTTTCTAAGCAAAAGGTAACACAAACAATGATTTTACTTCCAAATTTAGTAGAGGTCCGGCACTTTACACTTCTTCCACTCCTCGTATTTAGTGCCAATAGAATTGATATTGATTTTCCGTGATATTAGACTAAATTTAGCAAAGTTAAATTACAAAAATACTAAACAAATTAAGGTTTTTTGCCTTGCAAGAATTCAAATTTTTACCTCTCACAGGGATAAGTTACATTGTGATTGTCATATAGCGTAGACATGTTTGTGCATAGATTTTTCAAAGGCATGCAATATATTTTTTCTTGAACAGTTAAAATAATTAATAATTTATTAGAATCAAACCCCACATATGAGATTCAACACAGAGAATTGTTGTCATCATTAATTAATCAAAGGGTGGTCTTGGGGTTTCTGTAATGCATATATGCCTGCATGAAAGTATTTAATTTGCATATCTTGAATAATAAAATAAAATAAATTATATATGCTAAACTCTAATCAGTGAGGAGGCTGTGAGATTGTGCGTATGAAAATCCAATATTACCAGTAAGGAAGTATTTCCAGTTATAAAATGGAAAGGGGAAGGAGTAAGAAAGAATCCCTTTCTCGGCCTTTTGGCTAAGATCAATTGTAGTATCCGTTCTTATCAGTTTAATATCTGATAAGTGGACCATCGGCTCACATGATATTAAATTAATGTTTTTAGGGGGAGGACCCATCACAGTAGCTAGCTGCTGGGGTTCTTGAGCGTCGGCCATGCGTTTCACTACTGCAAAGGCCTGGCGCACCCCACCAGACTCAGTTCAATGTTTATTTTTTATTTTGCTTCTTGAAAACAATCCATTCATTGTTGCCCTTGGGATCAGCTGGGAGAGAATCATCTGAAACGATCAAATTTAAACCCAACCTATCATCATTAAACGAAGAAGCTTTTCTCGATCGATAGTGGTGGGTATTGGATAAACAGTTTTAAAAATAGGTGAGATTTTCGATGACAAATTTTTATGGAAATACCACTTATAAGATAGCAGCCCCTTCCCCAGTTTTGCGTTTTGGTTCAGCTACTGAAATATTAGTGTGGTTCCGTCTTCACTCGCAGTAAATTCATATACCTGTCCAGTTTAGATTCAAAATACTTAATTACCCATGAAAACGAAATGTGCACGTGCGACAATGGAACTTTAGAAAGCATCACTATGCTTTTACTGCTTAGAGCTACAAATATTATGACAACCATTTCAATCTTCAGGTTAAGTTTTTTAGACAAGATTTGGCAACACAATCCCTCTTTCCTTTTTTTAGTTGGCCTCAATACAGCGAAACTGTTATATTGCCAGCGAAAGCTCATAAAAACCAAGTATTTTTCGTACAATTAATCCCACATTGGCAAGAAGAAATACAAATTATCTCTTCTTAAGCAGCTGAAGAAGACAAGTTGTCAGTTAGGCCTAGTTGCTTTGGCATGTAACTCAAGCGAGGGCTTGAAAGTGGTGGGACTTTTGCCTTACTCATTGGGCCGGTGTCCGTATGGCCGAAATCCGTATTGCCCAATCCAAGCCAGGAGTCGAGTCTTGTGAATCAGGCAAAGGCTGGGCTTGCACTTCTCCTAGAGCGGAAGAATCCGCGTCAGGCTGGTTTCACAGAGCAGCTTTACTTCTCTCTCTAGGCGGTGGAAGGAAAACAGGCTGGTGCCATCGGGCTCCGCAATGGTTCCGTGGGTTGGGCCTTAATTGAACCGTCATTTTTTTTTTTTCTAGCAGCGGACTCCACCATGACTCCGTAGGCTGGACCTTAATTGAACCGTTACTTTTTTCAAAAAAAGACTAGAAATCCTTTGTGTAACGCCTATCGAATATTTGTTTTCTTAAGAAAAAGGAATTTTTTTTTGTAACTCCTTAGCAGCGGACTCCGCCATGGCTCCGTAGGCTGGACCTTAATTGAACCGTTACTTTTTTCAGAAAAAGACTAGAAATCCTTTGTGTAACGCCTACCGAATATTTTTTTTCTTAAGAAAAAGGAAAACTTTTTTGTAACTCCTCATTCAGGCCCTGAAATTCATATTACGCTTTAATAACCTCAACATGCAGAATCCCCACTCGCATGTATATATATATATGTATGAGGGAGCTCATGAATTTTCATAAGTTGAAAATGGGACGTCCGCTTTTGATTTGCTTAGCTTTTGTGGTGCTTCTATGTTTTAATCTCTATGTGCAGGCCGCAAACCGTGCCCCACCTTCTCTTCCACGTTCTCCCTCCCCTTCACCCTCTCCTGGTTTACGTGCTGGAGGAGGCGGCGGAGGACAAGGAGGAGGCGGTGGTAGTAGTACTAGAGGTGGAGGTGTAGGTGCAGGTGGACCTGGCTCAGGCTCAGGTTCCGGCTCTGGTTTTGGGTTTGGTAGTGGGTCTAGTAGGGATGCTAGTGGAGGGAGATTTGAAGGAAGAGGTGGCGGTGGTGGCGGAGGAAGTGGTAGAGATGGAGGAAGTGGGTCTGGCTTTGGAGGTGGCTCAGGCTTTGGTGGTCCTGGTGGAGGCGGTCCAGCTGCTGTGCGCGGATGAATGGTTTATGGTGAAATTAAGTGAATGTGTCCTATAATATCTTAAATTCCTGCATGTCATCAACGTATGATGGATAATATCTTAATCAAACTGTTATATATGATGTTTAAGAAAAACAAGTGTGTGTTACTTGTATTTAATGTGTACAATAAAGTGTTGTCCACTCTACAAAGAATGGCAAAAGAACAATTTGAAATGAGTTAATGTCTTGGATTATATATATATATATATATATATATATATATATATATATATATATATATATATATATATATATATATATATATATATATATATATATATATATATATATATATATATATATATATATATATATATATATATATATTTCATGGAAGGACTTGGAAGAGAAATCCATTATGGTACAGTACGGCAATATGTAATTTATACATGCCATCAAAGAAGGAGAAAAATATCTATAAAAATGAAGAATAAAGAAAAACAATTACTGACATAAAAATAACTTTTACAATTTCATATTTATAAAATAAAATTTAAACTTTCATAACATGATTTTACTTTAACATGATATTTCTTATTTAGATTAAAAATAAAAAATATTAAACGAGTTATCGTAATAGCCAAAAGGGAAAAACTTGAAATGCTCGTAGCATGTAAATTATAGGAACATTTGTTTAATAATGTATTTTTAATAATTATTTACACATTTGGAGCGTGTCGAAAATTATTTACCAATATGGAATGTGAGTACAAAATCGCTGTCACGTGTAACGATTTTATTATAAAATTATCGGAGATGGAGAAAAATTATGCACTAAAACCGCTGATAGGTACAGCGATTTCAGTGCAAAATTCTGGTCCCAATTATTCGCTTGTTGAAATATTTTTTGTTCTACCCTCATAAATACTGTGGTATTATTTGTCAATAAAATAAATTAATTGGCTATATCCCAATAATTAATTTCGCTCTAAAATAATCTATATTATTTTGAAATTAGCTTAATCATAATTATAAATCTGAAACATTTAATTTGAGATTCTCTCCTGAAATAAATAAAAAGAATTAATAATTGAGCTTGAGTAAACTATTGAAAATTATAAAAATATGACAGACATATCTTATTTAGTACAAATACAATATATATATTAGAGAACATTTAAATTTATTATCAATTAAATATTATTTCTTACAGCTTTTCCCAAAAGTTGAGTTAGTATGGAGAAATAGTTTAACTTGCCATGATTTTGACAGGAGTTTCGTTAGAATTTGAGTGATCCGGTAAAACATGCCAATATACTGAAAATGTTATTCAGCCATGCTAATTAAGTTTATCATGACTAAAATCTAACGTATTTGATAACACTTTAATATATGGAACTTCTATAATAATTAAAAAATTTAAAACATTTAATAAATTTTCGGTTAAAAATATTTTGATAGTTAAATTAATAAAGAAAAAGTAAAATTTTAAACGATAATAGATATTTAGAATTGGAAGCATTTCTACCTCTTATATGGTGTTTTTTTAATGTTATTAATGAATATAATTATAAATATTTACTTGAACATGCCAAATTTTTTGACAAAATTATTAGACGTGGTAGCGATTTCGTACTCATACTCGAGATTGATAAATAATTTCTGACACGTCCCAAATCTGTAAATAATTTTAAAAAATACATTATTAAAAAATGTCCCTAAATTATAGCATTAATTAATTCTAATAATTTTTAAATTAATTTATTCAAAATGGCACTGTATATTGCCAGCTAAATTCATGAATTTTGAGTAGTTCGGCCCAGATAATATTCGGATGCGATAATAGGCCTTTGTGGCCAATAGACATGCATTGGCGGGAAAGCTTCCCACAAAAAAATAGAGCGCCAATCTCTAATTCTTCTAATTTCAAAGAGCAGAGTCTCAGAGGAAACAACACAGAGCTAAAATGGAGACAGATATCTCTAACATCGAATTGCAGCGTCTTATAGAAGCCATTCAATCTTCAGATGTAAGTTCTTTCTAAAACTTCCTTCCTTGTTTTTGATTCTTCATTTTATCCATATCACTTCAAATTAAATCACTTCTAATCTATCCTTTATTTATTTATTTATTTATTTATTTATTTTTATTTACAATTTTTGAGGTAGTTGATCTTCTTTTTCTTCTGTAATTGCTTCAGTTAGCTTGCTTTAGGTTTCTAAATCCAATGTATCGAAAATTTACTCTTCAACTTCTCCATGAATGGTGGAATTCAGATTTGTAAAAGTTGATAAGTTCTCCTATTTCTTCTTTGATTTCACAGGTTGTGGAGATCCGCGTTCAGCTACTTGATGAACTGAGAGAGTTGGATTTAACTGAGAAAACTGACTTGGTGTCTCTTGTTCAATGCTTAACAGTATCCATTTTTTACCTATCTTCTCATATCACTCAGGATAAGAACTCTAATTTATTTGAATCAGTAGTGTGAAATTTAACCTAAATCTTGAATTTGCGGTTTTTCTGAAAAACTGAACACTTTTGCATAATAATGCACTTGTAATTGATTATTTAGCGGTTTTTCATACTTATTGAAACTTTTACCAAGTTGTAGTTACTCTTCTATGCCATTTGATGCACTTGAATGGAAGTCATGCTTCTTGGCTTAACGAGAAGGTAGATATTTTGGGAAGACTTCACTTGCTTGGATGTATCACAATGCAGGTTGAACAAAGGTATCCTGCAGGTTGCTGCAAAGTACGTGGATTCAGACTTATCTGGATGTTTACCACAATTTCTCACTCTTGGGACAAAGGTGTGCTTGTCACCAGCAAAGCCATTTCATGTGCACTTGTATTTTGCAGTTCCTAATTAGTGAGACTATGAATTTACTAGGCAAGTTCATGGTGTGGAAAGCATATAAAGATGACTCTTATGTCAACTGCAGACTCCCAAGATGAAGAGCATTTTAATGTCTTCTTTCAGGTGAACAACAATTAGCAGAACTGCATTTTTCTTACTAGGAATAAGATTATTCGACTTCAGGTATTAGCGTAGGGTGTGATCTTTAATTTGCTACCTCTTGGTAACTAGCTGTAGGCTTATGTTTAGCAAGAAAATATGCAGCTGGGAGCTTGCTTGGTAACAAATGACTTTAATAAAATTTAATGGAGTTCTGGTTTGGGTTAAATACCGTATGTTTAATTTTATAGAAGAGGTTGTATCAAATTCTAGCAAAACAAATAAGAATTTAAAATGAACAAGGAACTTGCAACACTATAACTTTAGTTTATTCAAAACTAATTGAATTTTCATATGAATTCATAACCGAACATGAAGTAAATATGGTAATTCATTTGCAAATGACTTTTTCTTTTAAATTTTTGATGAAAAGTTCACTTGCATATATAATAAATGCAGTATCAAATTGATCCAAACAACCTCTATATTGCAATTTGATCTGTTTATATTTCTTACCCTAGTAGGTCAATGTGCATATGCGACCTTCTTCAAGTAGTTGGATGTTAATTAACTGAACTTGGATGGTTTCTTATACCAAGTAATGTAATCTCTTTTACTAGAAACTTTTGTTATGTGTCATAACTACAATTACATACTGTACTTAACTGGTTTTTACTTGATGAAATGAGGTATGAATTAGATGTTGATGCTTCAGCTTGTTTTTTCAGTTTTCCTTTAATTTTAGTTTGCAAGAAGTTTGTTCATTCTTGTATTTCATTAGCCACAACATAAAAATACTCCACGGAATTTAATCATGTGCAAGTGTCCTTTTGAGATTTTCACTCATCTTTACATCAAGATCTAGTAATGATCGATCTATTGCATCGAATGAGAATTTTCACAACTAGAAGTCACAGAAAAGGCCTGACTAACATTAGAACCTTTTCTGTTTCTGATATCAGATTGTCAATTTTTTCCATTATTATCTTTAGATCATTCTGTAATTATGAATCAATTATTTTATAGATGTTCCTTTCATTTGCTTTTTGACCTTTTAAACTAACATTTTGCAGCTTCTTTTGGATTTCTTGAACCTCTCAGCTGCTAGCATCATAGCTTTGACAAGAAATCCTGTTTTGACTGATAATAATTCCACAATTATTGTTGAAAGATTTATTTTGGAGCAGTTAAATTTAACAAAGGATACAATATCAGAGATTAAGGTATATGTGCTGTACTTGTTTCAGCATTTTTTTTGTCTTTGTTTTGTTTGCAAGTAGGTGAAGATTAAGTTGCTTCAATAATTATTTTTTAATAAACTGTGCTGTTTAATAAGTTAACTTCAAAATGGTTTGTTTTACATTCAATTGTTATACAAATGATGAAAAATATAAAATCACATGTGAGCTTTCAGGAACTATAATTTCTTTCCTCTGGTATCTTTAAAATGAAAATTTAATTTTTTTTTTTCTTTTATGGAACCACAAAAGTATTAGATGGTTGATTTGAGGTTTAAAATTTATATGTGGTCAACTCATGAACTTCTTTTCTTCTTCTTCTCTTACCCTCCCTCCCCCCCTCCCTCTCTCTCTTTCTCTGTTTCTTTTTTTTTTTTCAAATTTTTTTACAATTTTTAGAAGCGAAATTCTGAGGCATCTGTGCTGGTACTGACAATTATAGACTAAAGAAGTCCTTGTAAAGAACTAGAGGTGGTAAATTTGGATCAAATAGAAAATGAATGCCAGGTCTTATAGTAAATATTAAGTGGTAAATTAACTTGTTCCAGAGAAATTCCATACCAGATTTGTGAGTTCTCATTGTTAGAGTGTTGTACTAATTATTTATTTGTTTTTGCTTCATTATCATTACAGTCTTAAATTAATTATTTTTTGTTTACTTTGAAGATTTCCTTTCCTATTGACTTTATGCCTATGCATCAAGTGAATGGACACTTGCAGATTTTAGGCAATAGTTTGCTATTCAGTTTTGCTTATACTTTTTGTTGGTCTCAAGATTTTAATTGACAAGGATGTTTCATTATTCTTTTTGGAATAGAAAATCGATCCATGGGCCTCAGAAGTACTAAAGGCTGCTCAAAAGTTGATTGATGCTCTGATAAGACTATGCAAGGAGTATTCCCTAGCTGTGAATTGGGATATGTGTGATGCAAAGCCTGAGAAGGATCAGATCAACATAGACCAAAAAGATGGCCATGTTAGGAATCATGTTATAAACATAACAAAATGTGCCATAGAGAAATTGTGTGAACTGGGCATTGTTTCTGCAAAAGATGGTGGAAGTCTGGTAACTGTTCTCAATTTGTCGTGGAAAGGTGTGGTTACCTTGCTTCAGCAAGGCAAGGGAGTGCTAACAGAGAGGGTGAGTGTGCAAGATATTATTTTAACTCTTTTTTCGATTGTTAATAAACACCTTGAATGTGCGGCTATTGCTTGGTCTTCTTCTTTGGAGGAAACTGTTTCGGTAACAGAAGCTAGAAGAACATTTCTTCCTGTCAAATTTTATCTTGTTAATGCTGTAAAAATAGCTTCCTTATATCCTTGTCAAGCATATCTCGTATACAGGGAGGTCATTCAGTGTGTCTTAGTGATCTCAACCTTCAGGATTTTAGTGAGCTTTGAAAAACTTTTGAATACTGCCAGTGAAGTGTTTTCGGAACTTTTAGAGAAGACTTCAATGGAGTTGCTTACAGCTTTACTAAATTCGGATGCAGTGAAACAGGAGCAGAAGTATGAACTTCTGGACTGTTTGTTTAATGATCAATGCTGCTCTAATTATATCTGTGGAGATTCAAGTTTTTATTCTAAAACTTCACTGGTTGAAATATGTTCAATTAGTTGTGAATCTATACCCAGGGAGAGGCTATTTCTGCTTGGCCGGGTTGTTTTGTTCCATTCTTTGCTCAGATATTCTGTTTGTCTCGAAGAAGATGTACTGACAAAAATAATCAGAAAGTGTTGGTGGTTTTTGCATATGTTAGTTGATCAAGAGGTGTATTCTTCCATTCTTGACTTGCAATTTCCTGTACCATATGGGTCTGGAAAAACACTTGAACTGGTTTGGCAGCCTATCTTTTCTGCACTTTTGGAAGCATTAAAGACATTCACAATTGTGGTGTCTTCGAGTTCTTGTTGGGAGGATATGGAGGCTTTTCTGCTTGAGAATCTTTTCCATCCACATTATCTGTGCTGGGAGGTTATAATGGAAATATGGTGCTTTTTGTTGCGCCATGGTGAAACTGACATGGTGAATAGCACAATCAATAACTTTTTATCATTAATGAAGCTACTGGCATCTTCAGAATCTGTTTTTGTTCCTTCTTCTCCACTGAGGAAAATAGCTAGAGCAATCTGCTTGCTACTTAGAAATGGGTCTCCATCTATGTCGGACTGCATCTATAGCTCAGTTGTTGGTGATGATAGGTCTCAACAGTCAATAGTTATGTCCTTAGCCTTGCTCTTGGAAGGCTTTCCTCTCAATTCATTGTCAGACAACATCAGAAGTATTGCCAAAGAGAAAATTGTCTCTGATTATTTTAGCTTCGCTGGAAGTCCAGATGACAGACTAATAGCTGCTGGAAAATCTGGTTTGATTGGAACTCCAGTTTTTGCTCTGTCAGCTTCTCTGCAGTCACAGTGAGTATTCTGTTCCTTTGTACTTGACTAGAAAATAAAATAGGGCTTAAATGTTTTCTTTTCCATTTAGGAATCGGTCCTTATGTGCTTGTATACTATAGCAGTTAATCTATAATACAGTTCCATTTTCTTCATAAAATTGATAGAAATATAATGATTCCAATTATGCCCATTTCTTGATCTTTGAACTTCAAAATATTCATGCACCAGATAGTTTAAGCTTCTCACCCTCCGATTGCATAGAGATAACAATGCTGAAGGTAATTTTATATCTTGTAGACAGGTTAGCATATCTGATGTTGACATGAAGAGCCTCAACTTTTTAATTACTATTATTCGCAACTTGAGAAATTATGCAAACAAATCGATGAAAGAGCATTATTCCAAGCTCTTAAATGAGATACTGGGCATTGTCTCAAACATTAAGCAGCTATACAAATCTGATGCAATGGAAGAAGTCATCTTGGAGCTTCAAAACTTGTTTATCTCAGGGCCAGAAGCCTTGAATCCTTTATTGTGTCAGTGCAAACCACATCTGGCACTTTTCATGCGGGGGCTAGGGGATATGGATATGTCAGAAAGCGATGATTGTGCCAAGAGTTCTGCTGTGTGGGGGTTGTATCACATGCTATTTAAGGAGCGACACTGGGCACTTGCTCATCTTGCAATAGCAGCTTTTGGTTATTTTGCTGCTCATAGTTCTTGCAGTCAGCTATGGCGATTTGTGCCGCAAAATGCAGCTCTATCATATGATATAAATTCAGGACAAGAAGCAAATGAGGGGAGATTTATGTCCGAGCTAAAGGCATTTCTTGAGAAGGAAACAGCTCTTCTTAGCATTGCACCTAGTGTTGAGCAGCTTGACTTGCTTGTGAAAGAAGGTATGGTTTTGAAAGAAATGGTTCAGAGGATTTCAAATATACATCTGGAAGATGTTGAACGCGAGGAGATTAATATCAACACCCAATCCAATAAGAGAAGGAAGCTCCCTGATGGAATCAGTAAGGGAGTGGAACTACTCCAAAATGGGCTGAAGGTAATTGGTGATGGCCTTTCCCAGTGGCAGCAGAATCATTTGGAATCCTCGGAACATCATGAGAAGTTTTTGACGCGCTTTTCTCAACTTGAAGATGTGATTGCTGAAATAATCGGCTTGACCGAAATTTGTTAAATTCCATCTTTAGCTTGTTGATGAAGCATTTCCCGAGAATGCATCGGAAACAAGGTATGGACTTCAATTTTTCAGAAGTACCATGTAAAAGAGTATCAAGTGGGAATCTCCATTTCACGATGCAGCACATTTAGGCCTCTCATTGTTGGTGCTCTCCTTAGCAAGTCTTTTGTGCTGCACAAATGAAACCGCTTCTTATTCTGCTGTATATATAGAATCTGAGTGCTATTTCTATGAAATGGAGTGATTTTAATAGAAATGATCGTTCGGTTTTGCTGTAATCTCATTATTCTGAAATGAATCCTTTTGTGTAGCAACGCCGTATGCATGCACACACGAATGTGGCCTTCTATGCAATCTATATTTTCATCCAAGGAATTCTTTGAATTAAAAAACTTGATTACTCTATGTTCTGCTTTATCTCATTAATACTGTGCTTGTAGTTATGAAGTCGGTGAAAATAAATTATTGTCGCTGTTTAGTTCGAAGCAATTACATAATGTGAATGACAGGTGATTTTTTGCTGGTGCCTATTTATTTTGATATTCAAATTAGACATCCTAAGAAAAAATAATTGAAACAGAAAAAGCCGTTGCCGGGGATCGAACCCGGGTCACCCGCGTGACAGGCGGGAATACTCACCACTATACTACAACGACATGTTGATTTCTGTAGGAAAATAACATTGGATATTGATTCTGGGTTCAATGCTTTTGCATCAAGTTCAACCTCCGATGTCAAACTCCATTTTTAAATTACAAGACTGCTTCCACCTATACATCACGCAGATTCTATAACCATGGAGTACCACAATTCCAAAAATTACTATTTCATTTAATACATGTAAGAATTTCATACATTGTTTTTAACAGTACTTTCCCCATATTGGCAATTCTACTCTCCCCATGAGCAAATTGTAAAATATGGGAATAAAAAAAAAAAAAAACAGAACTCAAAACTCCCATCACAAACACTATGCAACAAATGGAAATTATTCTAAAATGAAAAAGTACATAACTTGATCATTCTGCAATACACTTTCTGCTCAGTAAACTGCTATTCCTCTCAAATTTCTTCTTCCAGCATTGATGTTTTGAACACTGGCACCGTCTTTCTTCCTCCTTTGAACTAAATGTCACTTTCTCTTCTTTGTCATCACCATCTTCTCCATTCTTATTCTCTGCAACTTTCTTCTCTCCCTCTTCAGAAACCATCATCATCATCTTCTTCTTGCTCATCTTCCTCACTAAATCCCTCATCCTCCCCTTAACTTCACAACAATTTTCCTCATGCCCCCTGTTGGGGTACAATCCAAGTCCCACATCCCACATTGGAAAATTAAGGGAGAAACACCTTGAATATAAGTGTGTCCACCTAACTCCATTAGTATGAGGCCTTTTGGGAGGAGCCCAAAAACAAATCCGTGCGGGCTTGGCCCAAAGCGGACAATATCATACTAATGTGGAGTTAAGGGGATGCTTGGCGGTCCTAACAATTGGTATCAGAGCCAAGGTATTTTCTTAGTATGCTCTGTGGTTGCAGTTTAAACTGATCTTCCACATCAGAAAAGATTTTTCCTTGGATACTGTTCACGTATATAGTACTGTTCAGCTATACAGTAACTGTTCATCCATACAGTCACTGTTCATTTATACGGTACTATTCATACGGTTACTATTCACGTGGAATAGTTGGAGCTATTTTTGAAGTTCGTAATGGCAGCTACAAGATTTGATATTGAGAAATTTGATCGCAACGTAAATTTCTCTTTGTGGAAGATTAAGATGCGTGCCATCTTAATTCAGAATGGGCTTGAGAAAGCCTTATTGGGAAAGGATAAAATGCCAGAGTCAATGACTGAAGAAAAGAAGGAGGAGATCATTAACAAGGCAGTTTCCACAATTCAGCTCTGTTTGTCAAATGAAGTTCTTCAGGAGGTTATCAATGAAGATACAGCAGCTGGCTTATGGACGAAGTTGGAGTCCTTGTACATGTCCAAAACCCTGACCGACAAGCTGTATCACATGACGCGGTTCTACACATTTCAAATGCAGGAAGGTACTTCTGTTAAAACCTATCTTGAAGAATATACATCAATTTTAGTAAGTCTAGAAAATGTTGGTGCTAAAGTTGATGATGAAAATGCTGCTTTGAAATTGTTGTGCTCACTACCACCGTCATATAAGAGTTTTAGGGACACAATGCTTTATGGAAAAGATAGTGTGTCTTTGACGGAGGTTAAGACAGCTTTACTCTCTAAAATTATAATTGATAAAGGGATTGTCGGTAGTAAAGAAGATAATGTAGCAGAAGGTCTTGTTGCTAGAGGAAGGCCTAAGAATAAGAATTCAGGCGGTAGCAGGTCTAGGTCAAAATCTAGACATAAAAATTTGATCTGTAACTATTGTCATAAAAAAGGGCACATTAAGGCTGATTGTTATAAGTTGAAAAATAAACAATCAAATGAAGAAAGAAAAGAACAATACGCCGAAGCTAGTGTTGCTGAAAATGAGTCCACATCTGATGTTCTTTTAGTTACTAACAGTGAAAGGTGCAGATTCAAAGATGATTGGATTATGGATTCAGGTTGCTCTTATCACATATGTCCCAATAGGGACTGGTTCTCCACATATAAATCTTTTGCAGGTGGAGTTGTTTTGATGGGCAACGATGCAGCTTGCGAAGTTATTGGCAAGGGCACAATCCAAATCAAGATGCATGATGGCGTGATACGAACTTTGACAGACGTTCGTCATGTTCCTGATATGAAGAAGAATCTCATCTCTCTGAGCACCCTTGATGCTGGTGGGTGCAGATACTCAGGTGAAGGTGGAATCATGAAAATTAGCAAAGGTGCTCTGGTGGTTATGAAGGCTCGACAGATTGGAAGTCTTTACATTCTGCAAGGAGCCACAGTTACAGGAGCTGCTGCTGCAATTTCTACTCAAATGTCTGAAACCGACATCACCAAACTGTGGCATATGAGGCTAGGCCACATGAGCGAGAAGGGCTTGACCTTGTTAAGCAATAAGGGTCTTTTGAGTGGACAAAATACTGGCAAGCTTGATTTTTGCGAGCACTGTGTTTTTGGAAAGCAAAAACGTGTCAGTTTCAGCACAGGTACCCACACAACCAAAGGTACTTTGGATTACATACATTCTGATCTTTGGGGGCCATCACAAGTTCCATCAAAAGGTGGTGCCAGATACATGCTTGTCTTCATCGACGACTTCTCGAGGAAGGTTTGGGTTTATTTTCTCAAACACAAGGATCAGGTATTTTCCACATTCAAGCAATGGAAAACCATGATAGAAAAGCAGACAGAAAGGCAAATAAAGAGGTTGAGGACAGACAATGGCTTGGAGTTTTGTGCAAAAGAGTACAATGACTTCTGCAACAATGAAGGCATTGTGAGGCATCACACAGTTCGCATGACACCCCAGCAAAATGGAGTTGCTGAACGCATGAACAGAACTCTTATTGAGAGAGCACGATGTATGCTTTCAAATGCTGGATTACCAAAGAGTTTCTGGGCTGAAGCTGTTTCTACGGCTTGCTATTTAGTCAATCGTTCTCCATCAGTTCCAATTGGCTTCAAGACTCCAGAAGAAGCTTGGTCTGGCAAACCTGCAGATTATTCAAATTTGAGAATTTTTGGCTGCCCAGCATACATGCACGTCAATGATGGCAAGTTAGCACCGAGAGCAAAGAAGTGCATTTTTCTTGGATATCCATCAGGGGTAAAAGGATATAAACTTTGGTGTCCCAAATCATCCAAAGTTATAATCAGCAGAGATGTCACATTTGACGAAGGTTCCATGCTTCACTCAAAAAATAAAATCTTGGTACCTTGCAGTCCTGATAAGCAGGAGGAGGCCAGTCAGAGGCAGGAGATGGATGTTGCAGACTATCCTGCTCAGCAAGTTTCTACCTCACAGTCGGATTCACATCCATCCAGCTCTCAACAAGGTGATTCAGACCCCAACACAGTTGAACTGGAGCAATCATACTCTATTGCCAAAAATAGAGAAAGGAGAGAAATAAACAAGCCAATAAAATATAATGATTATGCAAACTTGGTGGCTTATGCTTTGTCCGCAGCTGAGGAGATCAACAATAATGGAGAACCATCCACATATTCAGAAGCCATTTCAGGAGCCAACTCAGACAAATGGTTGATAGCTATGCAAAAAGAAATGGAGTCCTTGCATAAGAATGACACTTGGGAGATCGTTAGACCACCAAAAGGAAAGAAGATTATCGACTGCAAATGGGTTTTCAAGAAAAAGGAAGGCACCCCAGGTGTTGAAGAAGCAAGATACAAAGCTCGTTTAGTTGCAAAGGGGTTCAAACAAGTGCAAGGTGTGGATTTCAATGATGTCTTCTCACCAGTTGTGAAACATTGTTCCATTCGCATGTTGCTTGCAATGGTGGCCAAGTATGATTTAGAATTGGAGCAGTTAGATGTCAAAACTGCTTTTCTACATGGTGAACTTGAAGAACAAATTTACATGCAACAGCCAGAAGGCTTTAGGCATGAAGGCAAGGAGGACCATGTTTGTTTGCTGAAGAAATCTCTATACGGCCTTAAGCAGTCTCCCAGGCAGTGGTATAAGAGGTTTGACTCCTTCATGATCAGCAATGATTTTTCAAGGAGTAATTATGACAACTGTGTTTACTTCAGAAGGTTAGTTGATGGGTCATTCATATACTTATTGTTATATGTTGATGATATGTTGATTGCTGCAAAGGATACTTCTGAAGTTAAAAGGCTGAAAGTTCTGTTGAGTAAAGAGTTTGAGATGAAAGATCTTGGAGCAGCAAAGAAGATTCTCGGGATGGAGATTCAGAGAGACAGGAAAGCAGGGAAGTTATTTCTCACTCAAAGGAAATATGTTGAGAAAGTTCTGGAGCGTTTTGGCATGAAAGATGCAAAGCCTGTAAGTACTCCGTTAGCTGCTCATTTCAAGCTTTCAGCCGCACTATCACCACATACAGATAAAGAGAAAAGATACATGGATCATGTTCCATACTCCAGTGCAGTAGGAAGTCTTATGTATGCCATGGTATGTACTCGACCTGATATTTCTCATGCAGTTAGTGTTGTGAGTAGATTCATGGCAAATCCTGGTAAAGTTCACTGGCAAGCAGTGAAGTGGATTTTGAGATACTTGAAAGGCTCAGTTGATACATGTTTGGAGTTTAGTAATGGTGATAGCAGTTTAGTTGGTTATGTCGATTCTGACTATGCAGGAGATCTCGACAAAAGGAGATCTTTGACAGGCTACGTATTTACATTTGGTAACAGTGCTGTCAGTTGGAAATCTACATTGCAATCTACAGTTGCATTATCGACAACAGAAGCTGAATACATGGCAGTGACTGAAGCAATCAAAGAGGCTATTTGGTTAAGGGGCTTATACAATGAGCTCAATTCAGATCATCAGGTGACTGTTGTCTTCTGCGATAGTCAAAGTGCAATACATCTGACCAAAGACCAGATGTTTCATGGAAAAACAAAGCACATTGACATCAGGTACCATTTTGTTCGTGATATTATCTCAAAAGGAAGTGTTATAGTTCAAAAGATTGGTACTGCAGACAATCCAGCTGATATGTTAACAAAGTCTCTTCCTACTACCAAGTTCAAGCATTGCTTGGATTTGATCGGCGTATGTACGTAGCACTTAAACTTACTTGGAGAAGGTGGAGTTAAGTTCACTATGGATAAAATTCAAGTCAAGGTGGAGATTTGTCAAATGCCTTGAATTTAGGCATTTTTTGTTTGTCAAAAGTTGTTGCTTCATTTGTTTTTTTAATATCTTCTAGAAGTTGAAAGTGATGAAGAAAGAAGCAAAATTGAATTTGGAGAGTAACCAAATTGTTGAATATATTTTTCTTTTACTTTTGGTAGGTGGCATAGTGGCACCTTCATGCCTATAAAAGGAGAGGTTTACTCTCATTTTAGGACATTGAGAAAAATAGAGAAAATATAGTTATTGAGAGAGTTTTGCTCTAATTAATAAGAGAGCATTTTGTGAGCGGGTGTAATTGGGTTTTGGGTTGAGAGTTACTCCACTTGTATTATTATTTATTCATAGTGAATTTTTGCTCCTCTTCTCCCGTGGACGTAGGCACATTGCCGAACCACGTAAATTTGTGTGTCATTAATTTTCTTTATACTTTGGCTATTTTATTCATTATTGCCATTAAATTATTGTCAAAATAGCGCATCGATCCTAACAATTGGTATCAGAGCCCAGGTTCGGAGATGGAGCCAATGGTGGACTGCGTTGTGTGGGAGGGTCCTCGATTTGTTCGTACGATTGGAGATTCGTGTTTGGTGCCTTGCGTCGAAAGTCTTCCTGGTATTGTGGTGGCCAGGCGGCGTGTCCCGTTGGTTGAGAACGGCGGTGCAAGATGATTTGACGGATCAAATGAATTATCGCTCGAGGGGAGGACATAAGCTGTGGGAGGCCCTCGGTAAGTCCTCGCGATTGGAAAATGGATTATCGCTAGAGGAGAGACCACGTGTTGTGTGGTCCTTGGTTTGAGGGGAGGATTGTTGGGGTACAATCCAAGTCCCACATCCCACATTGGAAAATTAAGGGAGAAACACCTTGAATATAAGTGTGTCCACCTAACTCCATTAGTATGAGGCCTTTTGGGAGGAGCCCAAAAACAAATCCGTGCGGGCTTGGCCCAAAGCGGACAATATCATACTAATGTGGAGTTAAGGGGATGCTTGGCGGTCCTAACACCCCCCACCACAAAACCCACATTTCAAAGTACCTTTAATGCTCTTAACCTGTTCAAAACTAAAAGCCAGCCTTAATGCCTCATTTAACGAACTGGGTTTCTGTGGAATTATCCAATCTTGAAAATCTTGCATTAACCCATCAACAAAAATCCCTCTAATCACATTATCAGTGAGTCCATGATCAGGCCACCTCTTCAAAATCCATTGCATTCTCAAGAAATAAGACCGAACCGGTTCCTGATTCTCTTGTTTTAGCGTCGTTAGATCGGATTTTAACCGATCAACTACTTCAATTTTATGGTAAGCTTCTAAGAACGAAATCTTGATTTCATCCCAAGAAAGTGATGGATATGGTTCTATATTAAGATCGTACCAAATAGCAGCCTCACTTTCAAGGGTGACAGGGAAAATTCTCATCATCATATCAGTAGAAGAAGCATTATTTGCTCTACAAACTTTCACAAAACGGCTTAAATGTGAAATTGGGCATTCATTAGGGTTGCCATGAAAGACTGGTAATGGTGCAATGTTTATGTATGAATTAGAGGGTTGATTTTGTGGCGGATTTAAAGAGGGTGGTGTGATTAAATTAGAAGACAATTTATCGCTAATTGGGGAATTGGTTGCGGAATCGGAAACAGAGGATTGCTGTTCTAATAGAGGGTGGTGTGATTAAATTAGAAGACAATTTATCGCTAATTGGGGAATTGGTTGCGGAATCGGAAACAGAGGATTGCTGTTCTAATTCATCATAATCTTCGTTTGATTCATACGGAGATTGAGAATCTTGGGCATTGTAATCATTTTTAGAGGAGATTTGCAGATATTTCTGCGAATTTTTGGGCATGCGACTGCGAGTCATTGTGTCTATGCAAAATTTTAACAAGAACGATGAAGGCCTAGAAATCAGTCAGTTATATTGGTGACGGTTTAAGTTAGTTTCTTATGAGGGTCGTACTCTATGATCAATTACAAAGGAAACACTAATTTAAAATGCACATTCAATTTTATTTGAAACGAAATTCGAAAGGGCATATAAATAAATAATATATATATATATATATATATATATATATATATATATATATATATATATATATATATATGAATCGGAGCTTTTTTATGAATAATGTATTTGAAAACATTATTTATAAAAATGATATATTTTGTAATGAATTTACAGGGATGGGATAATCAATGTCAATTCCTTAGCATAGGATTACGGGATCAGCATACATGCACATCTATCGAAAAAAGTATGGGTTGTGCTGGGATGTGGATGTGTCTCTTGAGAGAAATTGTGGAGTGTCAGATCAATGTCTGATTTCGAATTGACACTTGCTAAATCGGACTTTAATCTCGTAGGTGGCAGTTGCAGGATCGGATGGTCTTCAACGACCTTGCAAACCTCGATCTCTGCTCCCTAACACGTATATAGTATCTCTTTGGTATATTTCGGCTCTTCCCACTTCAGTTCCTTAATTCTCCCATCATTCTCAATATACATATTATTCAAGCTTTGTTTTAAAGCTTCTTCAGCCCTCCTTCATCTTATCATTATTGGTTGGAAAAAAGAATTCATCAACTAAGGTATGTAAAAAAATAATATATATATATTATTAAATTAATTTATTTATTAGACAAGTTATATATTTTAATTATAGTAAAATTTTTAAAATAATGATTAAAAAAATATTTTAATATATTGTTGTAAAATTGTAGATTTATTTTATTTGGTCATTTGACGACTCTAAGAAAATAATCTAAGTTTTTAATTATAATTTTTTTTTATAAACATATAATATTTTGGATATAACACTTTTATAGTGAAGTAACATGAAATATTAAAATGATAATTTTAATTAGTAAAAAATTATAATTTATATTTATATACATAGAAGCAATAGGTGCAATGCGATATATTGATGAAAAAATATATTAGTTATAATAAGAATTAATATATTAATTTTTTTTAAATAATAAAAGTAAAGTTAAATTTTTTTGGAGTGAAATTTGTATTGATTTTTTTTCAATAATTTATTTGATATATGTGGTTAAAATTTTAAATTGGAAGAAAATATTAGAATTTACACATATAATATAATTATTTAAATAAATTATGTAATTAGATTTATTAATTGTTTGTTACCACATTTAAATTAGTAACAATTAATGTAATATTGACTTTATTGTGTTATTAATGAAAAAAATTTATTGATTAAACGTTTGTTATTGTATTTAAATATAGGTTATTAAAAAAATGGAACACTTTCAAAACCAACCATACATTAATCTAGGACCATATGTAGATGATCTGTTAACATGAAAAGGAAAATATTAAGCAGATGTGGTTTAGTCCAATAATGTAATTATATTTTTATTATTTAATTAATTTTATATTTATATGTATGCATCTATGTGTATGCACACATACACACATGCACATTTGTGTGATCTTTTTTTTTTGCAGGTTTCATATGATGTATTATTTGCCTAGAAAGGTAGTATGGAGGCTCACTATGTTAATATAGACTATAGAATTATACCATATCTGAGTTTGGCAGGATTTTATAGAGTATCTCTAATTGAGGCAATGCATGTCGATGTCAATTTGATGACTACACTTATATAAAGATAGAGGCTAGAAACATACACTTTTCACTTCTCCGTCGGTGAAGCTGTAACACCTTCAAATTTGCATCTGTCATGTTTGGCATAATGTAGAGCGTAAATAATTACCCTAGGATAGATTTAGAAGTAATCAGAGTTGATTAGGACAAAAAAATTGAAAAGGTGTAAAGGTTAAACGTACCCGGATCCGAAAAACCCGAGATAGGGGATTCGATGGGCAGTGTGACCTAAGGATAGATTATGAAAGTACATGTTAAACAGAATCTAGTGGTACAATTTGAGAAGAATTTGAGGTCAAATAGACCCTCAAAAATGCAAATGAAGAAAAATTTCATGGATTGATATAGGTTTGACCACAACTTTGATCACTCATTTAGGGACCCTAAAGATCTTCAATGGACATTATATTTCACACACATGTCATAAACAATATAAAAAAATTCAAAGAACTGAAAATTAGCAATTCTGGCAGTTTTGGAATTTTAGGTTTTAGATCGGCTGCACAGACGGCCAAAGCTAGAAGTATACCGAAATGATATCGGAATGAGCTGAAATTTTTACCATATGTTCTTGAATATATTAGGACATCTGAAAAAAATTTCAGAGTATTTCAATATGTGAAATGAAAATTTATATTTCGGGGTGCAAAATCGAGATCGGGTCAATTGGAGGATCAAATCCAGAATTTTGACATATGGGGATATAGAGGTTAATAAAATAAAGTTATGATCAGGTACAAGAAAGCTTATAATGGTAGGGTGTGTGCAAGTGAATAATCTAGTGACAAGTGACTTAATTTAAGGCCATTAGATTCAATAGTAAAAGATTGAATCTTTGCCACTCCTTTTAACCACTAAAAGACAAGTATAAAAAGGGTGTAAATTCTGGATCAGATTCCACCATTTGGTCCTTCTTCTCCCCTCAAATCCGAATCTAGCTTTTCTCACCTCTCATCTATTTTTAATTCATCCAAGCTTCCTCTCTCTAAATCTTAAGCTAAAATTTCAACCTAATACTCAAAATTTCATCCTCTTTAAGTTAGAAAATGATTTTCATCAAAGGAAAGTCAAGAATTTGAACAATTAAGGTAAGAATAATTTGGTGTAATTTACTAGTTTCATGAGTTCTAGGTGAAATTTGAAGGAAAAATTGCATGAGCATCTAGGAAAGGACTAGAAAATAATAGTAGTAGCTTTAATTTACTCAAAATCATAACCTAAATTTATGATTTTGTCTCTCTTAAATTCGGCCAAAAGAGAGGAAACAAGAAGAAGAAAGGAACAAGGAAGGAAAGGGAAAAGAGAAGGAAGAGTAGGTGTATTTCAAGCTCAATTAAGGTTAGTGGATTTGTATTGCATTAAATTTCATCATTTTTAGTTGAATTTTCCTAATTTTCCTACTATGTAGCTATGTTAAATTACATGTAATAGTGAAATAACTAAATATGGTATGATAAAATGTTGAATTGAACCTTTAGGAACTTAAATGAGAAAAGAAAACAATTTGAAAGAGAGAGGAATCAAGATGGCCGAATAGGGCACCTTAGTGAAAATTGGCCTTAGATTAGGTATTTAGCAACAAAATAGCTAAACTAATGTGTGGGGAATTAAATTATGTTGATTAAGTTGAAATATGGAAATTTATATTAAATATGTAATAGTTACATAATGATGTAAAGTGTAGTAACTTAATGGTATTTATGTGAAATTAATGTAATTCATTATGTTATGTCATAAAATGAATATAAAAGCATGTATAACATGAAATTTAGATAAAGAAAGAATGTGGAAGTGAGACTACCCATTATGGCCGAATGGTGTGTATGGGATGAATGGTATGAATTAAGTGAAATTCGAAACATTAAATACATATATGTGAAAATTTATTAAATATCTAGCTTATATGAGAACAGTTTATGGCATAATGCAATTAATATGTTGTGATAAAAATAATTAACAATGTAAAATATAATGATATAGAGAAAATTTATATTGCTTTTAGTATTTCGTGGGTGAGCCAGGACTTTAGGATAATCATTTATCATGCGGATTACTGTATTTTGACTGTTACTGTACTAAAAATATTGTTTATATAATGGCCTTAACACCGGATTAGCCGTTTACAATATTTTCTGACAGTAAATAGTATTTATCGGATAAAAAAGTATACCAAAAAGTCAAAAATATTTTATTGGACCATCGAAAAATATTGGTCATAATGAGTCCAGGGTTGAAATTTGAAGTGAAATCGAGGTCAAATGAGTCTCGAAAATTCAAAAATACGAAAAAGGTAGCGAGTCAATTTTCCTGATAGGAAAAATGAATTGATTTTGTGTAATTTTAAAAATAGTAAATGAACTCCGAATATTGCCAAATTTTGTAGGTCTACCTTAAATTTTGTATAAAATATTTTGGTGATAAGAATTGAATTTTTCGGTAACACCGGCAGTTATCGAATCGGACTGATAAATTTAAATCTGATCGATATTGGATTCCGATTGAATCGAAAATTTGCGATCCACCTATTTTTGATGTGACAAATTATGAAATCGATTTTAAAATGAATAGGAACTTTCAAAGTGAGAGAAAAAGTTTTGGGACCAAAGTGGTAAAAATTATGGATATATATATATATGTAAAAAAAAGGATAGTCCCTAGAAATTTCGGGACAATTTACCTGGGCCACAAAATAATTGTAAAAGAAAAAAGATAAGAAAAGTAAAGAAAAGAAAAGATGATAAGTTGAAAAAAAAAAGAAAGGACAGCCGACTTTGGCCACTAATGGCCATAAAAATTGGTAAAAGAAAGGAAAAAAGAAGAAGAGATGAACAGATCTAAAGAATGAAAGAAAAGAAAAGAAAAAAAAAAGAAATAGGCGACGTGAGGTAGGGAAGAAAGAAAGAAAAAAAAAAGAAGAGGAAGCATGCGGCGGACGGGGACACCACCACCACCGATCAACTCCCGGTGACGAGGTGAGTCTTCCGATACCCCCCACTCCTCCTCGTTTGCCGGCGATGGATAGATCGGCCGTGGAGGAGGCAAAACTTTCCGGCTTTGATTTCGACCAAACCAATCGATGGTTGGGCGAGTGACCACTGGAAATGAAATCAAGAGGTTTCGATCTATGAGATGGCAGTGTCGGATTGTCACCGGCGAGCCTCCAGCGACGCTCCGACGAGCAAATTATTAAGTAAATCGGAATGAATTCAACCCTTAAGCTATGTGACTACGAAATCTTTTAATTTTTCCTAAATTTATTGATTTTTTTCCTTTAGATTTGTTAAAGGAAAAATATTGAATTTTGAGTAAAAAAAAAAGAAATTGGTATTATAATTGTTCAATTAGATTTTTATTGAGCTTATATAATGTATAAATTGAGTAAGGAAATTTATTAAGAATTTCCTATATGAGCCAAAATTTTCTTGTAAATGAAATAGATTATATGTTATGTAAATTGTTGAAATTGAGCCCTAATTTGATAAAGAATATGAAATAAAATATATTCATAAATAGTTATGGAATTTATAGGAATTTTATAAATATTTTTGGAATATTTATTAAATGATGTAATTGATGAAATTAGTGAATTTTTATTAATTTCGTCATAAAATGACAATAAGCATAAAATAGATTATCCATGAATTTTTAGATGAATTATGGAACTCATTAGAGAATTTTTAAGTTGAATATTGGTGTATGTATAGAGGGTATAGATGAATTAAAGTGAATTAATTCATGTGATAAGTGAAAAATGATAATGATAGTGAATAAAGCACACAATTATATGAATTATTAGAATATTTTTGAGATTGAACATTGAATATGTTTAATTAAAAATATTTAATTATTGAGAAATAATTCAATAAACAAGTAAAAGATGACAAATTAATGTGAATTAAATTACTCCCGTATAAAAAGAAATAAAAAAGCTAATTAATACAATTCCGAAAAATGAAATAATGAATCATATTCATATAATTCATAATTATTCAAAGATTTGTAACGTAAATGATTGGCTAATTTATGAAAATAAATTAGTCCATATAAATTAGTCCATAAAAAGTATTAAAAGAGCGATTTGTTTTAAAATAATTCACCAATCGAATAAAGGTTGGTATATCCGAACAATGAAATTTTCGGGCTGAAAAAGTAAGAAAGATTGCTAAAAGGATTAATTAATGAATTATTAAAAAAAATGATGAATTATAACAATATAATTTACCCAGGGTATAAAAGTATGAAAAGAATTGGCTAAAAAGAAAGTAATTGAAAAGTTATAAGTCTGAAAAGTATTAAATGTTTAGAGTGAATTATTGTAGAATAATTCACAAAAAGTGATAGAAAAGACAAAGTGATTGAAAAGAGAAAGTAAAAGAAAATAAAAAGTTATTGTACAGTTAATAGCACTAAAAAGAGTGCAATTGACAAAATGTATTGTTTTAAGAAAAAGAAAAGAAATTAAAATTATTGAAATTTGAAAATCATTCAGAAAATTCTTGACTGTTTTTGCCCTTAGCAATAGTCAGGAAGTGATATTCTTATTCAGGATATAATTGGTTAGCCATAGGGACATCCTATACCGCGGTGCAAGTCATGGCGACTTGCTTTGCTATGGGTAGGATCTTTGATCTCCATAACTTCAGTGTTAAAGTGAAAGTGTTAGTGATGTGCTTTTTGAGAAATAATTCCTTGGGGGTCTTTTCTCTATTAGTGGGACCTTTGGGTCCATGTCCCACATATCCTTTTTGAGAGTCCTGTCATATTGCACCAGGGGTTCATTGAAATGAATAAATCTAACTTGTAAAAGTAAATTGAATGTAAATATTATAAATGAAAAAGAACTTGACTGAAGAAAAATGAAAAATTGAGATAAAACTGAAATTGTTCCCAAAGGTTATAATTAAAAGCAAAAATGAAAAGAAAATATTTTATAAGAATAAAATGATAAGTAATGTTTGTACAGCAAATAAAAATAAATAAATCTCTATAAAGAAAAGAAATTGAAATGAAATGTTACGAGAAGACCCATGAGAATTAATTGGTATTTTGTGTACCAATTATTATTTTGAAAAAAAAATCAAAAAATAGTACTAATTGTGTATTTAAAGAAAAAACAATGACAATACTATATTTAAGTGTAAAATTATAACTAAGTAAAAAAATTTTAAAAGTAAAGGTTAAATGAAAAGTAAAATGATTAAAAGACGAACGGTTGTTCGGTTAAAATGAAAAATGTAATAACTCTGAAATAAGTGCATAAAAAGATTCATTTGTAAAAAGAGTAGAAAACAAAGATCTGTATGCAAAGTGTTCCAAATAACTGCATCACTTTGCATCAAAAGTTAAAAGTTTTGGTAATTGAAATGTGATAATTAATTAAAAAGACAAAGTGAAATAAACAACTAAATAGCGAAAACTGTAATTATATTATTTAATGAATGTGTAATTAATAGAGGAATGAAACAATAAATGGACAAAGTACCATAAAAAAAGGACACGAGTACCAATGTAATTTGTTAAATAAAATGACAACTGCATCAAGTGATTCAAAGTATAGGACAAAGGTTAAGTAAAAAGTCAATATGAAATTGAATTACAAATGGAAGTAGAGTAAAGTAAATTGAAAAGTATAAGATCAAAGCAAAATGATTATAAAAAAATGTTGGTAAATAATGAAAATAGTGTGAAAGAAATTAAAAGTAAATTTCTAATAAATAAGAATAAAAATTTGCATAATTTATGTAATTATGTGTAAATTGGAAAGTTTTAGGATTAATAGTCACCGCTGAGCATTTCTAGTGCTCAGCACATAGTATTTACTGCGTGCAGATTTTGAAGGATTGAAGGAGCTTGATACATGGAGAAGCAAAGAAAGTTAGTTGTACTTTTATTTTTAGTATTTGTGGCATGTATATACTTAGACAGTGAAAGTATAGAACTGAAATGTATTGAATGTAATGCTTGTTAAATGATAAATATTATTACGTCTTGAGAATGCCAGTTAATGAGTTATAAATGACTATCATTGATATGTGATTGGTTGTCTATAATGTATATTACTTTAGGATATGATTTGTTGTGCCTTTGATAGGCTGTGTAATTGTTTGAATTTTTCAGGAGGCTAGTAAGTTCTAGCCATTGTGTTGCCGAAATTTCGTAAATTGAATAAAATATTAAATTATATCAAAGTTGTTTGGCAGTGATTGAAGTTTAAAAAAAAATTTACCGTTTATCCCTAAATTTCTCATAAAAAAATACTGTTCTGATAAAGGTGTTACAGTTTAGCTGATTTATTATATGACTGTATTGGAGAATGGTATAGTACCCCAGTGGTACGGTCCCTTCAGTGTACTGGATTTACTGCTTTGTTTATCCAATTCATGATTTTTCACTATTATCAATTGGAGGCAAAATCGTAAAATTTTATGTGAATTGAGTAAAAAGGGTAATTACAGTAGTAAAGATGTAATAAAGGTGAATAGAAATAAAATAAGATGAAAATGAACAAAAAGGGTAAAAACATAATTATGCGATTAACTGAGTGTAAAACGATCATTTAATATTGATGATATAGTTAAAAGGGTTAAAAATAGTCAATTTGACCAAAAAGGGTAAAACCATAATTAAAATAAAGTTCGGGAACTAAACTATAATTTGCAACCCTATAGGAATTTTTTAGAAACTAAAATATAATTTATGCAATTAAATTTAAAATAAAAGTCAAAGGAAATCAAATGGATCAAAATGGAGATTAAATTAGTTAAATTGAGAAAAAATTAACCCTAAAAGTTAAAAATGGTCAAAATTGGAGAAAGTCAAACTTTAGGGGTTAAATTGAAATTTTTACTCAAATTGGTAAAATTCTGAAATTAAACAAGAAAAATAATTTCTGAGATAATTAGAAGAAAATTTCAATGTAAATGAAATAAATTTGGAATTTATTCATTCATAAAAATTTAATGGTATTCATAAAAATTTTAACTAGTTTAAATAAATAAATAATTGGGTGAAATTTTATGTAAATACATCCAACACTAAGGGATAATGTTGCTTAGCGTGTAGTTTATTGTAACTGCACGTAGGGACAGGTATAACAAGACCAGCATAGGGAGATTAAGATGTGGCATGTACATGAGAAAATCTTTTTGATTTTGGATTATGTTAAAATATGTATAAACCATGTGATAGATTATGAGGATTTGTTGTAACCGACATGTAATCTAAATATTATATGAATTTAGTAAGTTGCGTGTATAAGCTTTATATGAACCGTGCTTGAGTGGTTGTGATTGTGTTGAGATGAAATTATAGAAGTGCTGTATTATTAATTGAAGTTTTGGTAGTTGGAAGAATTATATTAGGGGTGTAAAATTAAGCTTTTACAAGTTTGGCTAGCATGAATATTAAGCTGTCATATAGCTGAAATTTCATTTAATTGAATAGTAAATTAATAGTATTAGAAATGGTAATAATATAATACGAATTTAGGATATATATAGAGGGTATTATAGAAGCAACCATTACGTTACAGGACATCGAGATATTGGCTGGTTTACCTATCAAAGGGTGTGCGACAATAGGTCATTTGCAATATAATTGGCAAATTATTTGTTACCAACTTTTAGGTCAAATGGCCCCTGAAAATGCTATAAGAGGATATTCAATTAAAATGACCTGATTATCGAGAACTTTTAATGCCTTGCTTGACAATGCCACTGAGTTTGAAATCTAATGCTTCACTTGTGCATGGATTTTACGCTGTATTGGTGGGTTTTCATTTCTTTCAGCCTCAAATAATTATATCTATTTAATGTCGTTTCCCCTATTGGAGTGTTAATATGAGTTTGAAAATTACAGTTGGTAGCTTGCTTGGCATGGATGTATAGGGAGCATTGTTTTGCTACATGTCCAAATGTTCAAGGGATTGGTGGTTATCAACAGTTATTATAGATGTGGGCATGAGAGAAACATTCAAAGAGAAATGAAAGATAAATTAACAGTTTTGAGAAAATAATTAACGAAATATTGATTTAGTTAGACAGAAAAATTTAAATTGTAAGTCAAACAAAAATAAGAACCTAATTGAAAATATAAGAGTAAAAGAGAACTAATAGGAGAATGAAGTACGACAAAGTACTAATTAGCGAATGAGAAAAGAAGATTGGAAAGAGAATAGAAATGGAACGTTACAACGAATGAATTTTGACTAGTGAAAACTTATTGTATAAATTATAGTGAACCAATATAAAAATTCCAAATCAAGTAACAAAAAAAGGACAATTTAAATGAATAGACAGGCAAGAACTAGTAAATAATAATGGAAATTGCAGGGGCATAAGTATTATATGAATTAAAACTGTGGTAACAAATCAATAAAGTATTAGAAGATAAAGTTGGTCAAATAAATAGAATTGCTTGAGATAATAAATATAATAAAAATTGGAAATAGAATTTAATCGAATGAAATTTTGAGTAGTTGTATCCACCACTAAGTGACAATGTTGCTTAACATGTGGTTGTCGACTGTATGCAGGAACAGAAGATTTCGGGATATGAAGGAGAAATTTCGAATGGCATGTACATAAAGATATTGGGATTGCATAAACTGAGGTAGAACAATTTTATAATTAATGTCTGGCATTTTATATTTAGAGTTATTATTGCATTAGTAAATGATTTTGAATTTATATATATGTGTAGATCTGACTAGTATCTCTATATAATGTACGGAGATATGGATGAGAGTAGGGTATTACATTTCCTATATGGTTAACTGAATGTCATCACCGGCTTTCATTCACATTTTGTATTGGATATCTAACAAGGTTAAAAAAATTGATTGGCATGCTAATTCAATATCTTGTAGACTTACATATAACCTAGGTTGACTTGGACCAATATCATTTACTTAGAATTGTTGACTTGCCTCGACATTTTTCATTTGTAATTCAACATTTGCAAATTGATAACCAGGTGCATACGTAGGTAGTTTAGCTCTTGCATCCACTTCAACAACTACAATAATTATTTTTACCAAGTTATAATCTTCATATTTGCTTAAATTATCATATATTATCTCAATGTCATCGCCATCTACCAAATCCATCGAAGTTCAATATAGCGATAATCGGTTGTACATTAATGAAATTTTGTATATAATCCTAGACATTATATCGTTCACACCTAAACTCAATTTAACATGAATTTTATGAATCAATTCAGGAAGGGTTGGTTTATTTTTAAGTTTTAGTCTCTTTGTAATAACATTTGGACCAGATATATTATATCGAAAATCTATCACTTCTTAATTTATTTGCTCTTCTAGTTAGTAAATGTTGCCATTTTTTAGTTACTCATAAGTCAAAATTAAATTATTAATTTTTTTATGTTTTAAATATTTAATAAATTTATAAAAAATAAATATTATTTTTTTCATTATATTCAAATATTATTAATATTTTTCCATCAGATTGAATTGTCAAAAACTGTAAAATTTATCACTATTAAGATAATAATTTTTCTATCTAATTATATAAGAAAATATTAAATACACTAATATCAATAAACAATATTGGTACATAATACATTAATTTATTTATCAATATAGCCCAACAATTTTTCCTTACATTCTAATGAACATAGTATTTGGGTCATATATTATAATTATACCACTTACAATAAATTTTTGATCTATTGGCATAGTATTTTTAATTTTTAAATAATTTTCTTCATTGACATTTATTACATTTTTCACAAATATAAGAACTAATTGCTAATATTTTTTTACATCATCACTCTTTCAAATTTTCATTGTAGACTTCAAGTAAATTATTGGAATATCATACACAACGCATCTAACATCTTCGCTTCAGTCATGTAATATCATTCCATAATAATTTATTATAATTATTTATTTATTATATTAATTTGATCGGATATTGTTAGACTATTTTCAACTAGACGGTTATACAGATCAATCCATTTTTGCTGATAAATTTTATTGTAATATCACTCATCATGTTTTTTGAGCTAAATATATGTGCACAATCTATCATATAAAATTAATAGAATAAATATTATATTAAAATTAAATTTGTACATTTTTTATGTATCATGATATTTTATCAAATTAAAATTAATCATACTATTTTATAAATATTTTAAAATATTATAGTATAATAAGAGAATATACCTATTTTTTTAAAAAATATTTAATTCTAAATTACCAATAAATAAATAGATTATAGTTATAAAAAATACATTGCTTCTTAGACTAGTATTGTCGAATTTTTTTTCCTTTATTGACTGTATACTACATATAATTTACCAAATCAAATGTAAAATTAAATTAATATTAATATTCAAAAGTATCAAATTATAAATATTTACATTAAAAAATCTTATCGAATGTTAATAATATATAGTAAAAATATCAATAACAATAATAATACACTAAAATTTTTAATGCGGTTTTTCTCTCTTCTCACGTATTCACCCGAACACTGCAATTGTGGAATTGCAAAAACACCGCAAATGAATTTTTTCGCAATATGAATTGCCGAGCTTCTTGATGCCATATATATACTAGGTTTCGGTGAAAATTTTCAACGTGTTATAATGGTTGGCTGGAAAAAGGAAAAGTGGGTCTGAATCCATAGTACAAGTTTACGGGTTTAGAGCCAGAACCTGGAGTCCAGAACTACAGTATCAACCTATCAATAATGCACGTTTAGCTGTTGAAGTGGACCTCACATACCCATTTCTGTAGGAATGGCCTACGGGATCATGAATTCTATTTCTCCCCAAGTGTGGGCCCCACATACCCATTTCCTGCATGCCAGGGGATCAAAATCACCCTAAATTCACAAAATCTTTACAAAACACATTATTTTTATAATTAAATAATGTTTTCAAAGACATTATTTATAAAAAAGCCCCCCTACAAAGCAGACGTAATGTGTAAATAAAACTAAGAAAACATAATTTTTGTTTAGAAAAAATATTATTTTAAATCCAACATCCTATGTATCTGGCCTACCATATAATATAAACATTCATTTCGATTGGATATGACACTACAAGTTAATTACACTTTTTCCACGAAATTTGATATCATATGTATGAAAAAACAAAATGAAACAAACTAAATACTATATATATATATATATATATATAATAATTCAGTTACTTTTAAATTATTAGGCATAAATTTAGTGATTATGCATGATATTAACCCTAAATGTTTGTTATAATGCTTAAAAAAGAATAAAAATGAAAATAAAAAGAACAAGAATAGAACGCATGCAAATTGGCCGAATTGTCGTGATTAAAAAAATTGTGATATGAAATTTATGGTTTCTTCCATACATGGAAACGTTCTTTCTTTTTATCAGACATACATGGAAACATTCTGCAGTACTTGTTTTTTCCGGCAATACATTCCATAGTATTTTGCATAAAATGTTTTGAATTATTAATTTTGTTTAGGGAAATACATATAACTTAAATATTATCAAAACAATTTCCATAATTAGTCTAAAGAATTATTCTTCAATATATTCATCTCCGAATTTTGATTTGTTTCGTGAAAAAACTCATAAAACATCTGCAAGAATTATATGTATTTGCAAATTATAACGCCACTCTAGAATAACTATAAAAGAAAATATTATAATGTTTTAATATTACAGATTAAGGAATAATCATATAATAGCAATGCAAATTGCATAAAAGAAATAAAAGTAATCCTGTCCAAATTGCAAATTATAATTACTAAATACGAATCAGATCTGCAAAACCATCCTTAAAAAAGATATGCACAGATTATAGCAATAATTAAGCTTCTAAGAACAGCATATATATTTCCTTTTTAAAGATACAGAGATATTTTCCATAAACATTGAAAAAAGAAATTCTCATTCTCCGCATATCAAAAAAAAAAAAAAAAAAATCCTCCTCCAACTGAAAATGAAGATTGGTATTAGAGCTCGAATTCTGCTCATAGTTTGCTTTGCCTTAATCGTAATATTCTTCTCAGTACGAAAACCAGAAGGTTTTCCAGGGCTTGAATTCGATGTTCGTGTAATAAATGGGTTCACTAACAGCTCATCGCTGCCGTTGGTGATATGGTGCACCGCCAACGGCGAGGAGCTCGGCGGCCGTGCTCTCCAGGAAGGTGACGATTTTAGCTGGACAGTGAGGACCGATTTCTGGGGGACAACTAATTACTTGTGCACCATGAAATGGGATGAAAAGAGAAGAAAGTTCGATGCTTTTAAGTTTCCAAGAGATGTTTATCGTTGCAGCCTTTACAAGAGATGTTCTTGGTTAGTTAGAGAAGATGGGTTTTATTTCAGTAATGATGAAGTTAATTGGAAGAAAGATTTCTCTTGGTTTTAATTTGATTATATTGTTTTGTTCAACTTTGCATGAATATTAGGCCTTGTTTGGGTAGTCATCCATTACTTTCTGAGAAATATATATCATACAGATAAAGAAATGCAGTAATAATTAAGTATATGTGTTGCAGCAACGATTAATAATATAAGAAAGATTAAGGCTTAAGCCGAATCAGTCTCATGAGTTAATTTTGATTTGCTTGTGAGTTGTGCCCATTGGATCAAGTCTGAGGAATTTCCACTTTCTACAACCTAGCTACTTCCCTAACCAGACAAGGATTACTATGTCCAAATATGTTTTTAGTCACATCATAATGTTCCCTAAATGCACATCCAAAAAAGCATTTCTTCCCAACACCACGCATTACTATTGGAGTAGATTCCTAGAATAAATAGTGCCTCTGATGTTTATTGCTCAAATTCTTCTTGGTTATCCTCATGCCAGTCTCCTATTTATCAGAAGAAAAAAATTATATATTTTAAAAAGAAGAAGAAATTCTTATATATATAGCTTTAATAAGGGACATAAATCGTCTTCTATAAAGTAACATGATCCTTGTAATAATGAGGATATCGCTTTAATGACCACAAGTGCATTTTCAATAGGATGGTCAGAATTGAATTAAAAAGTTGTCTGGGAGTGCAAGATAAAAACGTTTTATCTCAAACAAGATAAGGGAAAAGTTGTAATGGATTAAGGAGATATGTAGAAAAGCTAATTGTCGTACAAATGCTAAAACTAATGCCAGTTTTGAGATGATATAATTAACCTCATAATCTGCTGAAAAATCGCGGGTTGATTGGCCTCTCGTCCAATGTTCACAGCCTTATTATGTTAAGTACTTGTAATAAAGTTGATACCAATCTGCATAATATATATTCTCAGAAAATTAGTGATTAGTTTGAATAATAATGGATCCCACATGCTTAACAAGCCGTCGATTTGACTCTATCAAACTTTTTCATGTTTGGTCAAGCTCAAGCATCAACATATATCACTCATTCATTTATTTTTATTTCAATATAATCACAGAGAAAATAGTTAGCAGTTAATCACGTCTTCTCTGTTCTATTTGCTGCTCAATTCTTTGTAGCTTGAAATACAAGTTCCTTCACTTTTACTGCTTTTGAAATATTAAAAGAATACAAATTAAGCATGAATTTTAACTTGCTAGGTAATTTTTTTTTTTTTTTGGTAGAGGGGAAGTGAAGAGGGAGCTTGAATTCGAAACTTTTCGGAACTCTGGAATCAATATCTACTATTGCAGTGTCCCATTGAAACCTTGACTTGGTATTTTAATTTTATCATAGTACATCAGTCTTGAATCCGAATCCCAATTGAAAGTAATAACTATTTATGCTGTAGGTCATTCCAAAGAGTGAAAATTCTTTGTTAGCTTCTCATAAATAGAAATAAAATAAAAGCTAACTTAGTCGAAGTATATTATCTTTTCATGATTTTTTGGTTTATAACTTTGATCTCTTATATATTCCAGTGCAAATGGTCCTTTATAACTCCCAATCTTCATTCACATTTTAACTTAACCCCGAATTGAAAAGAAAATTACAAATTACTACTCAAATTTTAGTTATATTTTAAATAAAAAATTTGGTAAAAAATCCATTTAAAATTATCCAAGAATTTCATACAATTCATGCAATATTTTAGAATATTATGCTAACTTTGAGTGAATTTTTTTTTGACATAATCCTTCATTTAAAATATAATGAAAATTGATATCAGTTAATAGCAAAGTTCTTTCAACTTGGGAATTAAATCGAAAAGTGAATGAAAAATAGATTGAGAATATTAAATTAACCCTTGAGTTTATTGGAAGATGGAAAGTTAGATATTATTCAATTGGCAGACAAGGCACGCGAAAGCAGCGGTGGTGAGTTAATTTGGGTCTCATTGTTGAACTAAAACGATAATTCTCGCCTGGGAATATATGTTGATCAACCAAGTGTCACCATTGCTGCCAGAGTATTTGCTTGCGCCCATGTATATATGCGTGTGTGAGCAAAAGCTACCAAAGGGACAAGTCATAACATAGCACAATTCCAACAGTCCCTTTTCTTTTAAAAATAATTAGGAGCTTATATATATATATATATATATATAAAGTTGTCTAATCGGGTGGCCGGCATTTGGTGTGAGAAATATGTTCTCATGGTATGGGAACGTAGAACAAGTTTTTATCCCAAAGAAAATGAGTTCCAAGGGAACTAAATTTGGATTTGTTAGTCTGAGTACACCAATCAAAATCGATCTTATTCTCAAGAAGTTGAATGGAGCTTGGATGGGAAATCGAAAAATCCGAGTTAACTTGGCGCGATACAGCAACAACAAAGAGGACAAGAAGAGGACATATGCTACGGCTACTAAATTGGGTCTGTGTAGTGAGGATGGCAAACGGAAGGATACATCCATAAATCTTAGTGCTGGTTCGGTGAACTTTCAGTATGAGGTCACAGATGAAGACAGAGAGTGGCTGGATAGAAGTCTAGTTGGCTGGTTACATCAGGCTCAAAGCATCATGAACATTCAAAATGCTATGTTAGATCAGGGCTATTTCTCCTGCGAGTGTAGACCAATGGGAGGTAATCTTGTTTTGCTTACCTTTCCTTCCTGCATAGAAAAAAATAAAATGCTGGAGCCAGGTACAAGTTGGTTGAATGAATGGTTTGAGATGATTAAATCTTGGGAGCCTACTGATATTTGTAAAGAGCGTTATACGTGGTTAAGGTGTGATGGTTTCCCTTTGCACGCTTGGAACCCGACTTTTTTTTCTACTATTGCTTCATTATATGGCAATTTTATCAGTTTAGACGACAACACTAGCAAAAAACGTTGCTTAGATGTTGCTAGATTTCTTGTCGCGACTCCATCTATATCTTTGATCAATGATACTCTATCTACCAGTATTGATGGGATATCATATTCATTTAGAGTTATAGAGGAGCCATCTAGCTTTTGTCCGGATTTATTCATTAAAAGGTCTGTTAAGTCTTCAATGGTGAATGTAGAATTGCAAAAGCCCGGATTGCAGGCCACCAGAGAAGCTGAAAGATCACCTTCACCGATTTACTCGTGGAGAACCTCTGAAAACAACTCTCAAATGGCGCACTTAGCCCACTGTCAATCCGCATGCTCGACAAGCCAGTCTGGAAAAGAAGATGCTTCTGGTGTTAATTCTTTATTGCCGCACTCACCCCATTGTTTGACCACTTCCCCGACAAGCCAGCCAGGAAAGGAAGATGATTCCTCTGTTCAAGGTAATTGTAATGGTAACAGGCTTGATTTAGTTGAGTCGGAAAATAGATTAGATCTAGTTGAGCTGGGCCAAGATAGTAGATTTGAATTGGTTGAGTTAGGTTCAGACTCCTTAAATGATTTTGTTTCTAGGCCTAAAGCTCAAGATAGTTACACTCTTAATGGGCTTGACTTAGTGCCTTATGCTGATAGGCCCACCGAGAACAAGGAAAACAGTTTGAGTTTAAACGAGGTAGTTGTTCAGATCGGATCTAATGGCAAAGCTTACTCAAAGTCGGGGAAGAGAACAACAAAGGCAAAAAAAATCCGTTCGTTCTACATTCTTGACACAAACAAATCCACTTTTCAGTTTCCGAATCTGAAAAAGAAAAAGGGAAGAAAACCAAAGAAAAAATCAAAAAGGTTTGAAGTTGCTGTGAATTCGTTTCCCGATGAAATCGATTCAGACGTTATTGCAGGTGATTCTCTGTCTGATGGATGTATTTTTAATGTTAATGAAAGGCTGGGTAGAGCAGGATCAGAGGAGTTTATTTCCCCACCGGATGAGGCACAAAAAGTTTTAGAAGTGGCTAAGCTGCTGGGTCTGGTTTTACCAGAAAATAGAGAAGATCTGCTTGCTTATCTAGTCAGATCTGAAGAACAGGACAGGGAAAATTGGGAGAAATTGAAAGATGGGAAAGATGGGAAATAATTTACATTAGTCTCCAGGAGCGCCTTCAGGTAGCAGTAGATAGGTGGAGTAGAGTTGTTGGAGGATTAGTGGGGTTTTTAGTCCTTTTAGTTGTGGTGGTTGTTCATCAGTTTTCGTATCAGGGATGTTGTGGTTCTGCTGGCTTTCTTGGCTGTTTAGAAATCTTTCTGGTGGCTTCTTGCTTCATGTTTTCTTGCTTCTTCTTTCGTATGATCGGGTGGCCGTTTTGTTTTATTCTTTTGAGAACAGCTGCTGATCTCCTTGATCTGGGCTTTTCTTCGAGAAGTTTTTGAAGTAGGCAGTGGAATCAGCTCTCAGAAATTGAGGTCCTAGCAGTGGTACTGGTTCGTTTGTTCCTGCTTCAGTATTTCTGTTTCTCGGTTTTGTTCGCTGTCTTTTTTGGGAGTTGCTGCTGATTTCTTGTCTTGGGAAGGATCTTTGCTTTCATGCTGCTCAGTCGCTTCCTTGGTTTATTTGTTTTAGCTTGGTCCCTGTTGTTGGTTTTTGTTTTGTGTAGGTTGTTCTTCCTTTCTAGGGGGCTATTTTAGCTTCTTTTGTTTAGTCTGTTCAGTTTAGTTTTTTGGAGGTCTTGCTTTCTGGTTTGTTTGTTTGGGTAGCCTGTTTTCCGGTTCCTCTGTTTGGCTCTGTATTTGGGTCGGTGCTGCTCTAGGATGTGTAGGGAGTTGTAGCCAGCCCTGTTCTGTTTTGCAGCTGGCTTTGTATTTTGTTGCACGTTGCTGGGACTGGTTCAGCTTGCTAATTTAAATAAATTCTTCTGCTTATCAAAAAAAAAAAAAGGATAGGAAACATAAGTTCTGTTATATCTTTGCACTTCTCCATAGCATTAGTATAGTTTTACTGTTTCCCATGTTGCTGCCAAGGGCATATTCTTATCACTCTTCTGCTAATATCATCTGCATTTGCATAATGGGAGTTTTTAGAGAACGAGTATCATTTCAAAAAAAAATTCCATCACTACAAGAAAATGTCAAAATAAAAACGGAAAAATTTCTAAAAAAGGATCTATTTGTTGTTTAAGTAGTTTCTAAAATGGCTTATGAGATTTAGTCTAGGTAAGAGGTCTAACAAATTAGGGATGAGCATGGATCGATTAATCGATTCATTAGCAAAAAAATTAACCAGTCCATATACATCGATTTTTTCAAAACACTAACCATTAATCGATCCATTGCAATCGGTTAACCAGCCATCGGTTTCGGTTTTTCGAACTGGTTAATTAATTTTTTTCGGTTAACCACTATAATTATAAAATGCAATTAAAGCAAGGACATTAATTTTGGCATGAATTATTATTTTACCAATATGGTTGATTCTTGAGAAATCACACAACCAGTGATCAAAATCCACATGATCTAGCATGTATAGAACTATAAGTTACAGGTAAAGAGGTAAGGTGTAAGAGAACTCCTTTGTTCTCTCTCAATCCATATCATCTTGAGATCACAGATAGAAGATAGGGAATAACTTATAATCAAGGATATTAATCCGATTCTCGAGCTCTGAACCAAGTTCTATCAACAAAATAGAGAATAGCCACATAATGAGGAATGAAATTGATTTATAAAGACAGAAAAATACGCATTACATATTTGAAGATGAAAAGAGAAACCAAAAAATTAAAATTAGAAACACCTGCTGGAATCTCTAAGCCCGTGTGCTTTCATAACTTCGACTAAAGAGTTCCTGAAAACACATATTTGAACAAAAAAATTCGATTTCTTATTGTCTTTGAAAAATAACTAGGAATTGAGCACTATTCTTATTAAAGATAAATATAAAAATAAATAAAGAAAAGCTCCCCAATCATCCCTTCTGGACCGTTTAACTAAGTCATAATCCAACAATATCTCTTGTTAACAAAAAGTCATATCATCACCATAAAACAATATAGCTTAATCCATTTTCCAATTATTAATCAACTCTATCAACATAAAACAATGTCGTCAAGATTATTTATGCAAATGGTTATTAAAAGTAAGATTCGTAAGAACAAATGAGAAACTTATTAGAAGAGAAGATTTGTACGGTGGAATCAATCGGAAAATCCAGCAAACAACAATCCAAAATCCAATCTAAAAAGCTCAAGTAATTCTGCTTAATGACCTAACACCATTATAATCAATGAAAAATAACATGAATCAGACTCCACCCTACTAATATTTATGTAGATTATAATGAACTCAAAGGTTATGCATTTGAATTACACTAGATCCATATAGGAAAATGCTTCCCCCAAACCAATTGAAAATCGGTCCAGGTTATAGTAAGATAGGCTTCAGTTTTAGATATTCCGAATCCTAACACTAAAAAAACAAGTTTCTTAAATTGTTTCAAATCCAAATCAGCCAATTGAGAAAAACTACATGCGAAATCCAAAAACCAATAAGATAACAAAATTAGGACAACTTTCTGCTCGCATCAAAAGCAAGGACAACATAAAAAATTCTCAACCACAACCTTAATATAGAAAAACGTTTGCTAAGAAAAAAAATAGTAAGCACATTACATGCGAGTTCAAGAATTACAGCAGAGGATTGAGAGTGTGATTGCTACATGGGGGGTCTATTGGAAGCCAAGTACAAAGAGGAAATGAGCAAGACTAGAAAAGACATTGTCAATTTCCATGGAGAAATGGTGCTCCTAGAGAACTATAGCGATATGAATTAAACAGGTACATTTAAATTATACTTGGTAAATTAACCTAACAAAATGCCTAAATTAATTTCTTCTTAAATATATAGGATTGGCTAAGATTTTGAAGAAGTATGACAAGAGAACTGGTGGGTTATTAAGGTTGCCATTTATACAGAAAGTGTTGCAGCAACCATTTTTCACTACAGACTTGGTTTTCAAAGCTTGTGAAGGATTGCGATAACACAATTGACGCAATGTTTCCAATAGATGAAGAAGAAGGAGCAAGAGAAAGAAAAAAAGTTGCAGCTTTAATGACTCTGCAAGAAATTAGAAGAGGAAGCTCTACTTACAGTCACTTCTCTCTTCCTCCTCTCAATTTGCCAGATTCTGATTTCATTCAATCTTTACAACTCATCTCTCCTATACCTATTATCTAATTAAACAAAAGAAATTAGAGTTTCTTCTCTTAGATTTAGATGCATAAGTAAAGTAGCAGTGCATTTAAAATTGAGATTTAGATTTAGATGCTTTATTCTTCACTTAGATTTAGATGCATAAGAAAAACGAAACCACCAAACCAGGAAATTCATAAAGGCAGTGAAGCAGAGCAAACACACACATTGAGAAAGATAAACGTCACAAACTAATGGAGAATAAACAACCAAAAGAACACAAAAAACATACATTTAAAAGCAGAAATGAAACCACAAAGATAAGAGTACGAAGAGCGACAGAGGTAGGAGATCAAAGTAGAATGGCCACCGACGTGAAGGAGAGGGACGACGGCTGTCGTGAGGAGAGGCAGATAGTGTGAAAAATAGGGTTAGTTTGAGATAAGGCTTATATATATATATATATTAAATCGGTCGGTTAACCGAAACCGAATCGAAAATCCATATTTTTAAAAATTTTAACAATTTTTTTGGTTTGGTTAACTTTAAAAATCGGTTCAATTTCAGACCGATTTTTCGGTTAACCATTTTTTTGATTTTTTTGCTCATCCCTATAACAAACTTGCAAAGAAGATATATAAATGATTGCAATGCAAAAGCACAATAACGATTTGTACAAGAGATGAGATGGAACGACAATAATCTTTTGACTCTTAATCAGTTATTTTAAATTTGAGCTAAGGTAGCGAAAACATTAAAAAAAATACTTTGCTCATTTTATAAATCTTTCGACACATATTTTGCATTTCATACAAAAAAAAAACTAATAAAATTGATTTCATATCCATAAATGAGCATGTATGTTAATTAAAAAATATAAATCTCTTAATATATCCAAAACAATTATGCATAAACCCTAATTTTCCAAATGACAAAACTTTGTGAATTTTATAAAGCAATAAATTAGAGAAAATAAATGTACCTTGATTCATGATGAACACTTGATAATGTAATTATCAAGTAATTACAGTAAGTTCTTGATTAAAACTGAGTTTCTCACTCTTTAAACCCTAGAATTTTAATTTGACAGAATACTTTTCTTGATGGAAAGAAAAGTTACGTTAATTTATTTAGAGAGATGATCGGTTTATTTTCATTAACTTTTTAACTGGCATTCCATCAATATATAGTTAATAAAAATGATTCCATTTGACCAATAGAATTTTAGTACTTAATATTATCAAACCTAATATATTTAATATTAAATAAATATATAATTAATGATACATATATATATGTGGGCCACCAATTAATGGAATCCAACTTTCTCCCACTTGGCCATGTGTTATTATTTAACTTCATGGTTTAATAACAAACATAATATGCATAGTTTAAGCTAAATCATCTCATAAATTGGTCAAATTGAAAATCACTATTAAGCAGAAGACTAATAAGGATCATAGCGGTTGTATGTCATTATATCGACATAGTCCCTTCTATGAATCACAATACTACACTACAAAAAAAAAACCTAAATTAGAGTTGAACTTTAGCAACCATTTTAATTTTCAGTCGTGAAAATATGTTGGCGATAAGTTTAGCGACGAATTAGTGATGGAACATTGAACAGTCGCTAAATATTGACGGCAATGAATGACGTCTTTTTTTGCAATGAAATTAGGACAGAATAATTTTGTAGCTGAATACTATTTAATTTTTTAATTAGGAAATTAATTTTCAAAAAAATAGCGGCAAAAATTTAGTCGCTAAATGAAATGAAAGTATACCGACGGAATAGAGATGAAATATTTGGTCGCTAAAGAATGTTCTGTTCTTGCTTTATCATTAGCGACAAATTATAATATCATCGCAAATTCTTCATTAAAAATATTTTATATTTTGTCTTTCTTACATTTCTTTATGCCTATGAAACCAATCAATAAAACACAACCAAGCACCTCAGTTTTCAGCAATAGAAATCCAAAATCAGTCAAATCTGTGATATAACTACACTGACAACCCTTGTGTCCTTATCTAAACCCATATCTCAATTATATATAAAAGCCACTTGTAAGAATAATTTCTTCCAGAATCTACCTTTTTAACACATATAGGAATCAGATAATGATTCGAATAAATTACATTTTGATCCATCTACCTTTTTATACTATATATAAATACACTTGTCTCATTTCAAGATTTTCACTTGAACTATACTTCACAAAGAATCAAATCATCTAAAAGGAATGCCCAAAGTCGTACTTAAAAGCTAAATCTTGTCTCATCTAATTAATTGGCTTCTTTTAATAGTAAAATTCCATATTTAGGACCAAATGAGATCCCACAAATATATAAGTATGAAAAATCATCAATGTTGGAACAGATGGTTTTGCTCTCAAGTATAGAGAGAATTATTATTAAACCATATAAATCAATCCCAATTTTCACATAATTTTCACCCATATAACCTTTTACCATAATTAATAATAAGCCTCATAATGACTGGAGCATTCAATGCAAATTAATAATAATAATAATAATAATAATAATAATAATAATAATAATAATACCCAATCTTCAATTAACTGAATGACAAATGAATCAAGACTTCTATCTGAACCATTTGAATCATAACTACCTTCATATGGATCTTCAGTACATTCAATTGATGATTGGATATACACTCTTACACGTGTGCTTATAACAATTCCTTTCTCGCCTAGGTTACACTTATAATATGAATTGCCTTGAATTTATAACTCTATTTTACTTTCTAATTAAAATAATACTAACCAATATTTCTAGTTGATTATTATTTAAGTGTTGGTAACTAGAATAGAGAAAACATGCCTAACCTCTTTCTCTCTCTCTCTCTCTCCTCTCTCTCTCTCTCTCTCTCTCTCTCTCTATATATATATATATATATATTTGTTAGAATAGGGAAACATCTTCATATGAAAACAATTGTAATAGCGCGGCACATAAAGATGCCAATAATAAAATCTATATATATCACAACATTAAAATCTACAATACAATGCAACCTACTTGTCTTAGAATATACCTATTATATGGTACCCTAATTTAATTTCCAATATCTAAATTTTTAACCCATTTATCTCAAAGGTATAGTTTTACGCATGCGTCTAACATTACATCAGTACCATCATACGTTTTACAATACTCAATTACTATATAAACATAAATTAGGTGTTATAAAAATTATTCAAATAGGATCCAAATATGCAGTCATCATCTAGAATTTCCAATATAAAATTTTCATATAAGCTCAATTATCAATGTATATCACACCTATTTAAAGTAAACCAGAAGCAAATATTCATTCTTAGGAAAAGATAATAATGATTTTTCTAATTTAATTTCATAATTTATTTAAAATAATATATGGAGATAAATTAGGTAGTCACGTACCTTGAATGTCAATTTTTGCAAATTTTGCCGTCACCGTGCTTGCCGGATCGGTGACTGGGGCTTCGCCAGAGCTCTGACGGTGCCACCCTGACACTGCCGCCATGAAGATCGGGATCCCAAGGTTCCATTTTCGATAATTATGTGCTCAGGTACCGTCATGGTTGGCCGAAATCCTGCAAAAATTACCGCGGTTTCTCTTATCTGATCTCCACGCTGCCGATAATTAGGAGGGAGTAGAGGGTGGCAAAAGGGATGCCTTACTTCAGAGAGCTCATCGATGCCACCAGTGTCACTATCTGCCGCCTTGAGCCGTCGAAGAGAGGAGGAAGGAACCTACGGTATGGGGAAGGGAAACGAAGAAGGAGGCAGTGGTGCGGACGACGATTCCACGAGGAGAAGAGAAGGGGAGGCAAAACGGACGGCGATGAGCAGGCGACTGGGAACGATTGCCGGTGACTGGTTGCTGACCGCCTACCGTCGCCGCCCTTCCCTTCTATCCCGATCCACTCTATCTCAAGTCTCTTCCTCCCTCATTTTCTATTCTTTCTTCTTTTTCTTATTATTTCTTTTTATTTCTTTCTTTTTATTTATTTGCCCTTTTTATATACTATTACCTTATTTAAAAATTTGTGGTCCAAAAGTGTCCTCTAGAATATTCTGGGACTAATTTTAATTATTATTATTATTATTATTAGTCAATAAAAAATTTTAATCTTATTATTATTATTTTAGTTATTTTAATGATTATTATAAATTTATTCATTTTAATTCATTGTTATTAGTTCTTAAATTTTGCTTTAAGTTCAAATTATTAATTTAAAATTTTTATTATAATTAATCTAATGTTCTAAAATTTAATTTGTCGATATATACTATTTAAAAGTCTCTCAGTGTGTATATATATATATAAAGAGAGAATATAGACTCATATTTAAGATATTTCAATTATATTAGTTGCAATTTGTCATTAAGAATGAAATGTTTAGAAGTATATTTAATATTTGAATTTATTATAAATTGGATATTATTATCTTGAAATGATTTAAAGTATATATATATATATATATATATATATATATATATATATATATATATATATATATATATATATATATATACCTTCAAATTATACTCACTCGTATAGTATTCTCAATAAATTGACCCTCATGAAATGATATCAGAAGTACTGTTCACATATTACAAAGTATTATCAGGCGACTCAAATTTTAAAGCGTTACAGATCAAAATCTCCAATTTTAGATCTTATTTCTTATTTCCATTAAGATAACTAACTTTTTTAGTATTGTTAGCAATTATTTTTCGATCTATCTCTTACCGGCGATTAGGGATGATCGATGGATCTGCAAAGGAGCACCAAACCACCAAAAGTCTAAAAATAATACCTCTCGGGTTTTGAGATGTTACATAACTACCACATATAACTGGACATAAATTTATATTTATTATGATAAGTTTATATTTATTTATTTTTTTAAAATAATTTAAAATTTAATGAACAACCAGTTCTATTTATTTGGATGCTAATTTTTATTTTTTTTGACAGATTCTAATTTTCATTGATTATAGATAATTATGTGATCACACATAATGAATACATAATTTATTAAAATATGTAAAAAAATGTCAATTTCACTAGTTTTGAAAGTAAATTATATTTAGTTAAATATATGGTAAAATAAGATTACACATAAAAAATACAATTATAATATAATACGATTGCAAGCAAAAAAATAAAATTAAAAAATTATAATGTCCCTGCCAATTTTTATTATTTTATCTTTATATTTAAAGATGGTTTGATAAATATATATAATTAAAATTTTTAATATTTGATCAAAATTTTGCAAAATAAAAATAAATTACAAATTTTTATATTACTATTTTATAAATATTTATTTTTATTAATCTTCATAATGCAATTATATAATAATTGAAACAAATAGTTTATTATTATTATTAAAAATGTAAATTTTCTAAATAAATAATTTTAAATTTTGGTATAATTGATAAAATATTATTATTAAATTAAAATATAATTTATAAATTTCTGTTACAAAATAAAATATTCATTTTATATGGTCTATATTAAAATTACTTGAAATTATACATAAATCACGTGACTGAAATAAAAAAAAATTGTTTTTTTATTTTATTTGCAACGGATTAGCGACTAAATATTTTCGTCGCTGATCTTTTTATTGAAACAAAATACTATTAGCGAAAGAATAATTTACATTGCAAAACCATCGCAAAAAGTGGCGCTATACTTTTCCTCCAAAATTAGCCACTAAAACTTTCATTGCTAAATTTCTGGAACTAATTTTACAAAAAAAATAAAAAATAATAAAGATTGAACTGTTGTCGCAAATTCCATCGCAAAATATTGCGCGTATATTTTCTGCCAATAATTAGCGACTGTTTATTTATTCCATCACTATTTCATAGCAAAAAAACTAAAAAATAACCTTCCCACAACTGAATTGAAAAATAGTCACAAAATCGTTGTAAATTTGCGACGAAAATAATGTCGTCGCTATTGTTAGTCGCTAATTTATAGTTTTTTTTTGTAGTGTTAGCATGGGGATGGACAACATACATTGCCATTACATGAGATGTGCATTTTCATAACATTACATGCGTGAAACATTTCACATATATTGCATTAGCATTATTTAACAATTCTTGATAGCATAAAATTTTTATGCATACGCCCCTATTGAAAGGAGATTGATGGGTTACTAAATGAGTGCATTAAAGTGTGTAAAGATGTGATGTGTTTATAGAAGGATGATGTGGATTAAAACTAGTCAGGGTAAGTATATATTAAGGAAAGTAAGTGGAGAAAAGTAATAAATGTAAATGTACATGCCAAAATAAACACTAAATGAGATATGATTTAAAAGTAGATCCATTCTGGTTAGGTTTAGTGTGGCATAAAGTTAAAACCCCTCTCACTTTTGAATAGAACTAAGAAAGGGAGTATCGTTAAGCTTTATAGCTTTACATAACTTTAGGATTAGAACTTCTCTATTAAAATGGTGGACTTAATGTTGGAATGACATTATGTCGATAATCATGATTAGTAACTAATAATTATTCGCACAAGGTTGTATCTACAAAAGAGATATAGGATAATAAGCACGTGAGTATTGCTAGGATTTATTAGAAATTATCTCCAACTGTTAGTTGATTACCCTAAACACAAAAACAGGAGTTTTTATGAACATGATATGTTGGAAAAGAAGTGGTTACTTGGAGATGATGAGATGCTATGTCTTCCAAATCCATTAGTTAGATTTAGAGTTTCCACTGATCCCGATCCAGAGGTGGTAACTCATTGAAATCTTACAGAAGTTGCTATTAGGCCATTCTACTTCTATTATGAGAATGTATCACACTACAAGAAAAAGGTTTATTAAAGACCACAGTTTATGGACCGGTCAGTTTTCTGGTCTTTAAAAATATACCAATAAGGATCAGTTTTTTATATGGTCTTTAATTTTTCATTCAGTCCATATTATTTGTGATGGCATAAAAACCGGTCCTAAAAATTCTTAATTTCTGGTCCTTAAAATAACCAAATTTGGGCGGGGTAAACTCGCGCACTCCTAAAAAGTCAAAAGAAAAAACCATATCTTCTCTCACGAAATCCATTTGCTCATTTGCTTTGTTTTTTGTTTTCTTTTTCTAATAAAACTTTCTCTGCCCTAACAGATGGGTTTCACTTGATTGAGACTCCATACCGGCATTGCATCGACGGACACTTCTTCCTCACTTCACTCTCAACACCTCCGATACAACTTGCTCCCCCATAGACAGCCCCGAGATGATGTGCTCTACCATCGACAGCTACTGCGAAGACGTTCCTCGTTAGAAAAAAACGACCATATTAGGGTTCTTGATTCCAATTAGACACAAATCAGAGTGAAAGCAAGCATTTTGTGTAAGATTTGAGATTTGAATTTCGTTTTCTTATTTTTAATTAGTCATAAAACATAGGTTCGTTTTTCTCCTTGTATTTCCTTGTTCTTCTAGTCTTGCTTTTGTGTTTTGGAGACTCTGTAAACCTTTTCTGCATAATCGTCCTCACTTCTGTGTATCGAGCAATTTGGGATATGACATATTTCTATCTAGTTAATTATCAGCTGGCAAAGCTTGTCTGCAGTCGCATGGGGTGAGTTCTACCTACTATTTGGGTAAAATTAGAAGTTATTTTTTCCTATAATGCCTTTTTAATTGCGTTTTGATTGCTGTAAAAAGGGGTTCAGCCGCCATGGCGAAAGATGATTTCATTTCCATATGGAAGGAATGCAGCGAAGATTTAAAAGATTGCTTAGGATCTATTGTGGTTCCTATTGGCAGCTTATCTGGCGATCTATGCAGACATCGAGCTTTACTGTTCAAGGTAAGGTCTGATGCAATTTGTGATATTTCATACTGTGAACTTCAATTGTAACCTTTTATTGGGTGGCAGTTATCTAGAATTCATGCTTGATGTAATGAGAACTATTTTTATCATGTTCTTGAATTCTCTGTTCTTTTTAGTTGATAACCTTTCGTTGGAAGAAGGAAGGAACTAATTTCATTCAAATATAACCTGTATAGGTGCTTGCCGACACAATTAATTTGCCATGTCGGATTGCAAGAGGCTGTAAATATTGTAAAAGGGATGATGCATCCTCATGTCTTGTTCGATTTGGCCTTGACAGGTTTTTTTTTCTTTTTTGGTAACATAGCAAGATATTATAATTTTCCTGCATCTTTCTTTTCTTTAAAACAAATAAATTTATGCTTGAGCATGCTTCAATTTTAATTGTTTTCTTTGTTTACTTTCGATCATTAACAATCCAAAGACATTGAATGGGTCAAGTTATCTTGGGAGTTATAGCTAATTACTTGTAGCAAAATGTGAATTTAACACCTGTAGCATGGTTGAACATTTGAGTTACGGAACATGACATTGAACTTGTCATTTGAGTGGGATAAATTCATTTCAAGTATGTCTTCTAGGTAAGGGCACTACAATTAAAACTTGATGTTTGTTTTGCACCTTGTGGAGGGTTGAACAAATGTAATATACTAATATATGCTGGTTTCCAATGTATGGGTTCTCTTTTATTCTTGGGTTTTCCTCAGTTTGAATTACCTTTAGTTGATTAAACATTTTTTGGTTATCATGGTAAAATTTGAATATTTGTATGCTAGACTGCATTTTTTTAAAGCAGCATTGTCCAAATAGCATCTCACAAATTGTAAATTTCTTTCTTTTCAGGGAGTATCTAGTGGACATGGTAGGGAAGCCAGGTTGTTTACGTGAACCCGACTCCTTGCTCAATAGTCCTTCTTCCATCTCAATTTCTTCACCATTGCACGTTCCCCGTATGAAATCAACTGAATCTACCATTGATTTCAGGTCTTTGGCCAAACAATACTTCTCAGACTGTCAATCACTCAATTTGGTATTTGATGATGCTTCAACAGGTAAGGCTTAATAATTCATGTGCATAAATGTTGCAAAATTTATTGCTCTGACTTATCTCTAAATACTATTATATTTACCTGTAGATACAACCTTTATTTTATGAGATGCTTTGTATCAGCAACTGCTCATATTATCTATTTTTGTGGAGAAGTTTGAATTAAGTGTCTAAATTGACTAGTTGTGTGGGTATTCTTTGGTTGGAGTCTGGTAAGTGAAACATGGTTTCAACTCATACTTTCTTGCAGGGATTTGTTTGTAATTCATTGCTTTTTAAGATATCTCAGAATATTTGGTTGCTTCAAGTCAAGGAGTAAAAGTTCATGACTTCACTAAACCATTACATAGTAGAACACATTGAATTAGCTAAGGGATTTCAATGTATGTACTCTTTTGCATGTAAATATATGATGGCTCACTAAACAAATAAAGCTTCTCGGGCAAGTACCCAAGATAAAAATAATCAAGTTTGTAAACCATATAAACCGTCACAGAATATTAAACAATCAACAAACATAGTGAAAGATGCGATCCCTTTAAAGCATCTCCCACCTATTGGGCACAAAGAAGTGCATCCACTTTTATCATTTTCTGATTAGAGAGTGGATACTGCTAAAATGTCAAGGTATTCTGAAGGCAGTCAACTGCTTTCTGGAAAAACAAGTAAATAACTTTCGCTTTATGTGGAGGATTTGGATATTCCATGGAGTGATCTTGTTTTGAAAGAGAGAATTGGAGTAGGTATTTCCTCTTTCCTGATGTACCGCCTATTAGAGTGAGAACATGACAATTATATCTCGGACCCCTATAACGCAACCATTATTTTAGGGCCATTATAACATGACCCTCATTGTCACCACTCACCATTACTGTTGTCGAAGGCTATGATTCTATACTCGTAGCTGAATTTTTGTTTTTTTTTTCAGGTTCTTTTGGAACTGTTCACCGTGCTGATTGGCATGGCTCGGTAAGCAAGTTATATTTGCTAATAATTCTATGCTCCTATATATGTGGTTCCGTTTTCCCTTAGATTAAGTTTTCTTGAAACTTACTATCTTTTTTATTTTTTATTTTATTAGTATCTAGTCATGAGTATTTTAACTTTAGAATCAAGAATATGTGTTCTGTGCTTAAATGGAAGAATAGCTGTTACTATCTTTCCCTTTTCTTGTAGCTCGTGTTTGTACATATTAAAATAGTCATGTAACTACAGGAAGTTACTGTGAAAATTCTCATGGAGCAAGATTTTCATGCGGAGCGCTTCAAGGAATTTTTGAGGGAGGTATATACGTTTGTGTGGTAAACCGAAACAATTGTGCAAACAGGAATTTCTTTTTTTGGCCATCGTCTTTGTTATTCGACCCGCCGTATGATTCCTAATTTTTTGGCTCTGTATTCCATTTTTAAGGTACGGTTTCTCTCTTGATCATCTCGACTTTGATAATTTGCAATGTTTTTATTTTTTGCTCTTTTGATTGTTTGATCATGAGAATTTGTTGATTTATTTTTTCTATCTGTTTGTTTGAACGCCGTCCTAGACAAGCTGTGTGTAAACATTTGTTTGAATGTCGTGGACTTCAAAACATTTTTTTCTATCTGTTTCCTTTTATTTTCTTTTCTTTCATTTTTTTTGCACCCTGGGGTGGGAGTGGCTAAAACTATATCTGATTAAAGTGAACTATAATTTTATTTATCCTTTCTGGCATAATAGTGCTCTATCTAAAAAATGACATCCTACTAGCCACTTTTGGTTTGTACAAAACATTTACTTTTCAATATTATTCTGTAGATTTGTTTACCTATTTGAGGGTCTTTATTGTTTTACATTCAAATAATTTGGTATACAGTTTTCTTATTGTGGACTTAGTATTTACTTCTAATTTTGGGAGTGTTTATGATGCTTGCTTGCTCTCTTGGCAGAGTAATTAGCATATTTAATTCAACTGGACCATGAAATTTTCTCCTGTGTTGTATGGATTGTACTTTATTTCATTTGTGGGTTATTAACCTTTGTTTTATTTAGAATAGTGATGCCTGTAATAGATGGCCTGAAAGTTACTCCATTGCCATGCATCTTTGGTTCTATTATATAAACTGCACTGTTGACTAATCTTTGTCTTCGACAAGAATGTTGTCATCTTTCCTTCAAGGGCTGTTGCAATTGAAAATGCTCTTCGATTATTCTCACCTCAACTTGCAATTGTGGATGAACATCTGACTCAACACTTACCCCGACAGTGGTTAACATCTTTAGCACTTGAGGTATTTTGTATTTGTTATTCTATTTTAGCTTGCTTTATGTTTTATGGTTGATATGCCATAGCTCTGATAACTATTGGAGTTTTCTACTTTGTGGGGTATGTTGTGAAGTTTAAACCAGATTACTAGTTAATCACAAACATGTCTTCTTAACACCATTCAGTGAGTTAACTTTGAAGCCTTGAAAACAACTCTCTTGTAAACAATATTCACCACTGATAATGATAACACCAACCACTAATTTTTTTTTGCTTTTCCCTTTTTACTTATTTGATCAATTGTTCTCAATGTTGATTACATTACTGGTCATTGAATGATTTAAAATTACATTAAGTTCTTATGCATTGGTGGTGTTTCTCGAAATTTGATTATCAAATTGATTTCAATGTCTTCTTCAGAGGGAATTTGTTCATCAATCTTGCAGCCCCTTTCATGTATGCTGACTTTTTGAAGTGTAGATAGTTACACTTGGTGGAATTATATTTTTTTGAGGTTCATATGCTGACTTTTTGAAGTGTATATATTTACACTTGAAGGACATATACTTTTTCTAAGGTTTGTTCTCAAAATATTTGTAGATTTAATTAATTATTTATAGTAGATTTATATATTTTCTGGCATAATCATTTTTGTTTCTTTATAAATTTTGCAGTTTTTGGTATGGACAAAACATTGAAGTACAAAATTGAATACGAAGATTCGAAAGAACATTAGATTTTTGGCTAGATAAAGAAGCATTATCTTATTTTGTTATAGATTATTTTTTTTTTCAAAGGGGCTGTATAAACAATGCATTGATTTTTTGGATGATAATTATATATATGTATCAATTAAAAATTATCTATGAATGTATTATATTATTAATTGTCTATGCTTTTGAGCAATTTTAATTTGGATGCTCTAGTTGTGATACTAAATTAAAAATACAGGGTAAAAAGAATGGTCTCTAATTAAAGTTTTATGGTCTTTAATCTATCATATGATCCTATGATTATTGCTTTTAAGGATGGCATTTCCTTTCCTTATTTATATTTTAATGATCGGATTTTAGTATGGTCCTTAAAAATTTACTGTCAATATTACATTTTTAAGGACCGAATTTCTGGTCCATATTTATTGTAATGATCAGGTGACTTATATTATTAAGGACGGTAAAGCCGGTCCTTAATACTAACTGGGACTGGTTTTTATTCGGTCCCTAATGGTTTTACGCGATCGGGTTTAAGATTGGTTCTTAAACATTTACGGTCGTTATTATATTTTTATGGACCATATATCCGGTCCTTATTAACTCTAAAGAGCACGTGACTTACATTATTAAGGACGGAAAAACCAGTCCTTAATACTATTTAGGGACCAGTTTCTTACCCGGTCACTAAAAGTTTTAAGGACCGGTAGATATATCTCGTCCTTAATTATCATTAGCGGTGGAGCCTATAAGGACGGGATAACGATCGGTTTTTTCCATCCTTATTAAGTTTTAGGGACCGGATTGGAACTTTTAAGGACTGGATTTTCCGTCCTTGAAAGGCTTTTTTCTTGTAGTGCACTTACCCCTAAAAGGGTTTAGAATACTATATCTCCATTCTTATATGATATGGAATCAGAAATTGTTGATTCTAAGTATTTTTATGCTGCAGTAAGGAAAAAGAGGCTACATACATAATCTTCATATTTAGAGCAGGCTTCCCTTTTTATCATTGCCTCACATACTATACATGAAGCATTGCCATTGATAAAGAGATGGTAGCCTTAATAGGATATAAAAACACAATTAAATTGTTTGCAAACTTGTGTTGGGAGTGCAAAATTGATTAAGAGGATTTGTAAAGCTCTCTTGGATTATAAAGAATCACCTCTCAGTGTTCAAAAATTACTTTGCACAAGTTTAGAGTCCTTCTACATAATGTAGAGTCAATTGAGATCTTGGAAATAAATAAAAAAAATACTAGACGATGCTGATGCGAGCAAATCAATTAAATATGAAGTTTGATAGATGTTGCAGATATACAATAGCTAAATGCTGTTAGATTAAAGAAACTAATGGAATTGTTTAATAAATTTGATCCCGTTGTAGGTGAAAGTTCATATATTAGTCTAGTGGGTGACAATCTACACCATCGGTATGGTCTGAAGGATAAAAAATTTTCTTTTTCTTCAACTATTGTTGAATGTTAGACTTAGTTAAGTGTATAATGACAAGAAATTAAATGAGCTTATGTATAAAACTAGTTTTCTAAAAGATTAATAAAGTTTTTCACAACTAGAAGTTACATACTTAAAGGGGTAAACTTGTGCTTTATTTCTTTAATTGGATAAAAAATTTTTTTTTGGTCATGTCATGTTGGCTGATGGGATTAGAGTCAACCTTAAAAAAATAAAAGCTATTTTGGAATAGAAGCCACCTAAGTACGTTATAGAAATCAAAAGTTTATTAGTTTTGGATAGGTATAATGGAAGGTTTGTCAAAGGGTTTTCTATTATTGCAACACCTATGACCAAATTACTTTAAAAGAATACAAATTAGCATAGAGTGGCAAATGTCAGGAAAATTTTGAGAAGTTAAAGGTCATGTTGACTAAAGTGCCTATTCTTACACAACCCGGGCTTGGTAAAGACTTTGTAATGTACAGTGATGCCTCACATAATGGGCTTGGCTGTGTACTTATGCAATAGTGAAATGTAATTGCTTATACTTCCAAGTAACTTAAGCCTCATGAGGGGAATTACCTGATATATGATCTTGAGTTAGTAGCTATAATCTTTACCTTGAAGATTTGGAGCCATTATTTATATAAAGGAAAAAATGCTATATCTATACAGATCATAAAAGTCTTAAGTATTTATCTATCCAGAAAGAATTGAATTTAAGGCAAAGAAGGTGGATATAGTTGATAAAAGATTATAATTGTGTTATTGATTATAGCCCAAGTAAGGCTAATGTGGTGGCTGATGCCCTTAGTAGAAAATCATTTTTAGCTTTAAGAACTACGAATACCAATTGATCCATAGCTAGTGATGGTGCACTGGTAGCTAAATTGAGACTTAGACGCAACTTGGTGCAAATAGTTAAGGAAGCATAGACACAAGATGAAAAGCTAGCTGCTATTATTACACAAGTCCAAGAAGGGAAGAATAGTGAGTTTGTAGTCAAAGATGATGGTTGTTTATACTTCATAGATAGAATATGTGTTTCTGATGTTGATGAAAAAAATATTTTTAACAAGAGAGACAAAGCAGCTAAGAAACAAATAGTTACCACTGATGAAAGGACTATGAAGAAATCACAAGGTGGGAAAAAGCTATATGGTAACCAGAAGACACCATAAAAAATTCATATCCACAGCTATTTCATCCAGGTAAATTTCAAGGATGAAATTTTATTTTAAATGGAAAGAATTGTAATGCCCTAACTTTGAGTTACTCGAATTATAATCGGAATGATTCGATTTTTTTTATCCAGACTGGGTAATAATATAAAAATAAAATAATGAGTGTAAAAAAATTATAGGTTGAATTATATGTAATTTGGAGGTTCAAATGCATAAAAAATAAAGAATTGGGTTTAATGATTGAATTGTATAAAGTTGACGGACCAAAGGAGACATTTACTAAAACTATATCATTTTGGTTTTGCTCTCTTTTCTTCCTCTTTTTGCTGGAAAAATTGGGATGCTTCTTCTTATTTCCCCACCGCCTCTTCTCCTTTTCTTTCCTTCATTTTCCCTCTCTCCTCCGGTCACAACAGCATCACCGCTCGCCAACCATCGTCGTTAAAGCTTCAATGCCATTGCCATGATCTTTCTCCTTCTCTTCATCGCGTGGCAACAGCCCATGCATCCTCCTTGTTGCCTTCTTCTTTCTTGTTCGGGTTTTCTCCATACACATCCCTACTTGTATACTTTCTCCTCCATTAATCATTTGGTAAGCTTTATTCTTCCTTTAATTATTGTTTTATGATAGAGAATTGAAGGAAAATTAAGGAGATTTATATCTAGGGATTTTGAAAAATTGGGAAAAATGTTTGCTTTAGGTAAATCTTGAGTTATTTTGGAATTTGGTGAAGTAATTAGTAAGAATTGTTGAATTTAAGTATGGTATATATTTAATTGCAAGATTTATGTTGAATTTGTGAATTAATATAGAGAAATAAGGTGAAATGAGTGTAAAATGAAAGAAGTGGAAAGAAAGTGATGAATTTGAGCTTTTGGAAGTAGAATTTGGAGAAGTTGGCATCAAATTAAGGTATGTGTTAATGCAATTCTATTTTTCTCTAAAATATTGTATTATGTAAGTAATGGTATTTAGCTCGTGGGATAAAATTTGTATGAAATGAAGTTGCAAATATTTATTTGAGTGTTAATTAAATACTAGGAGATGATTAATTTAAATTATAGGGATTACTTGCAAACTGTTAAATAACATGTAATATGTAAGTTATAGCCTTAGGAGAGCAAATTAAGATTTTATAAAACCAATGTTATAGATACCTAGTTGGACATGAAGTGAGTAGTATGAAATACTTAAAATAAATTATAAGATTTTAAATTGGAAAAATTGTTAATTTACTCATATTGTGAAAATCTCTAAATTCTAAAAAATACACATTGAGTGTTGATTTAAGTTAACAATTAATTATCTATAAATATGTAATTGAAGGAATATGTTAATGAAATTGAATGTAAATTTCTAAGGCATTACTTGGTAATTAAGCTTACGTCAAATTGACTTTAATTAGTGAACTTTTTCATAATTTTTAAGAAAATTGTTTATAAATGTTGCTTTGAAATGCCTGGATGAATTTGTAGATTAGGCATGGCATTTAAATGAAGAAAATTGAATATGCATGTATTAGAATTGGTTATGGCTAAATTATGTAAGAAGTAAACAATGATGGCATGTTTACCTAAGTGAATTGAATTACTATGTTTGAAGGCTTTTTATAACCATTTTAAGAAAATATTCCTAGATGGTTATCCAGACTGCATGTAGTATGCTTATGGAACACTTATTTGAATTAACAAAAAACGAGATAAATTATGAAAATTTCTAAAGGTAAAAGAAAGACGGAGAAGGCTTTGATTTGTTTAGAAAGAGATTTGATATAAAAGTTAAATTACTTAAGTTGGAACAATACTGTAAAATTATTTATATAAATTTTGAAAATTTATTACATTTGCCCTTAGTAAAATTAGAAAGAAATTGAAGAAATAGGATAAAGTTGGCATGCCAATTAGGAAGAGCTAGCAGTATTGCATCTTGATGCGGTTACCGGATTGAATGGCTCCGAGAGCTCTTCTGGTGAATGTGATTAACTTGAGTCATGAGCTGAATGGCTTTGAGAGCTCTGTCTACATATGCATATATATAAATATATGTATATGAATGTGTGTATGTGTGTGTGTGTGTGTGTGTGTATGTATGTATGTGTGTGTATATGTATGTATGTATGTGTGTATTTAAATAAAAAGTAGTAATAAAATCTTAAACTTCTAGGATGAGAAAACAAGGTCAAATGGACCGAATGGTTACGAAAACTCGGCCCCGTATTTGATTCCCATTTATCCAGCTCGTTATACAATTCTGCTAGATTTTACTTGGGACAAATACAAAGTGTAAATAGTAAGTACTTATTTGAATAAATTAGGACTTTAAATTGAAAATAACTAATTAGTTATCCTTGTTACTATATCAATAATTAAACTTTAATTTGGAGAACTATAAATAAAAAGGCGAATTATGTAAGTTTAAATTCCTTACAGTAGACTTATAAGCTTTATGTTTAAAAGTAAATGAAAACGTTAATGTTTGATAATTTATGAAATTCTAAGCATTTTTAATTAAATATTTATGTTATCAAAAAAATAGAATTGCTTGAACACCACTAAACAAAATGCTTAGTAAGTGATTTTATTTTCGCACGTAGGTTTGAAGGAAATTTTGAAGGTTGTGGAGTGGATATACAGCACAATTTGAGTCACAATAGAAAAGCTCATGGATTTTAAGGTGGATGCACCACTTGATTCTTTTTTGTTATCTTTAAGATACCTTGGTGTGTACACAATGTTGTGGAGATGTAAATTTTATGTAGATATTTATGGGTATTGGCATTGTAAATTATATTGATAACAGTAAAAAGTTAAAGGTGTTGAGTTTTTAATTCTTGTCAAATGTGAGTTTTAAAATGTCGGAGGAAGGGCAATAATTTGTGTTGGTGTTTGAACTGAAGATGGATAGTAAGACAGACTTAAATAAAAGTGTTTTAATATTTTTTTAGGGGGTTTTAAAGAATTTTAGAGAAAATTCTGCCTAAATTTTTATAAAATAAACAGTAGCTTATCAGGTCACAAAGCCTTTAAATAGAAATTGTTTTAACTCTCAATAAAGGAGCCTAAAATCTGAATATCCAGTATCCAGATCCTTTAACTGACCAGATATAGGATGTTACATGACCCATGAGATTAACTAAGTGAGGTCCTTGTTTCTTCAGCCTTGCTTCCTCTTGAATTAGCATAGTTTGCAATTCAGTCACATTCCTTTTATCCTTTAGTGTTGTAATTTATTTGGAATGGACCATATTGAGAAGGAAAGGAGTTCATGATGAATTTACAAGGAAACTTTCCTCCACTAATTTCATTCCTATAAATCCCAATTTTGTTGCTATGTTAATCATTTCAGTGAGGTGCTCATGCATGGTACGAGAATCATCAAATTTCATGGTAGTTAACGTACCCATTAGTGTTCCTGCTATCGATTTATCAGCAGTGTCAGAATGTGATATACTTTCAATAGATTCCATAATTTTCTTTTCATTGTCAATTTTAGGAATCTTTGACTTGATGTTCTAAGCTACAATCATTCACAAGAACATTAAGTTAAGTCTATTAAATCTTTCCCAAGCATTACAGAAAGATATTTGTTTATCAGTACTATCATCAGTGAGATCAGCAGGCCTATCATGTAAGAGTGCTAAATCAAGATTCAGAACACCTAAGTGAAACTGAACTTGTTCAGAACATTCAGGAAAATTAAGCCCGTTGAATTTCACAATAAACGAAGCTTGCGAATTAAGAGAAACAGTAGCAAATGCTGCAAATAGATACATGCTAGTGCTTTGAGTTATAATATAAACACATAACACATATTAAAATATTATTCACATAAATATAAGTGTACATTGAGGTTCTCCTTTGGGTGATCCAACAATGTACTACAATAAACATAATTGATGCTCAATTTATTTTATTTTGTTTCATTTAATTGGTAATTAAATATACCCTAACTTGACATGTTTGCTATCTTTGAATATACTAAACATATCAAATAAAATATATCAATCAACCACATTTATATTCTTGACTATAAAATTAATCAACCAACCTTTGGGCGGTTCTTAAATACCTTACAGTCAATGAATTTCAATATACTTGTGACAAAGAAATATGAATACAATCATGTCATCTAAATACCTTACAGTCAATGAATTTCAATATACTTGTGACAAAGAAATATGAATACAATCATGTCATCTCATTAATAGCATCACATAATCATGAGCAATTGAATTTTATTTAATTTGACATCTAAAAAAATTTTCTAATTTGATCACTTTGGTGACTAACAAATTATTCTTAATATAGACATCAAATTAAACAATCATAATTAATACGGCATTGTAAACATGCTCACGGAACCATGAAGAGAAGCTTGACTCAACAGTAAAATATTATGAGCATATAAAAGCAATGAAATCAGCTAATCATGCAAATTTGTATTCAATTGATGTTTTCCAATGGAAGATGATGAAATTAACGCAGACAAAAGCCTTCAATTATGGGAGAATACTTTTTATTAGTTCAACTCTACCTACCAAACATATGTTGTTTTAAGATGGGTCCACAAGTTCTACTTTTTGCTTCATTTCTAAATCAAGCTTATCCTTCGAATGTAAATAACTTTAACCACTTCCACTTTTCCCTACCTTAAATTAATTACTATAATTTACACAAAAGGCCCAAAAATTAATAACCCATCATATAAAGACAACATTTAATGCTATGTAAATATACATCAGCAGGACCTTAAAGTAGCAAGGGTTTTGACGCAGCGGAAACCAAGCAATTCTCCAACGATAATGTTATATATAAATAGAATATCGATAAACCTTTCTTTTGAAATACCATGTCAGAAGAGAGAAATCAATAATAATCAGAAAAACACAAGGTTCTAAACGGTTTCTGATACCAAATGTTAATTAAAAAATATAAATATCTTAATATATGCAAAACAATTATGTATAAATCTTAATTTTCCAAATCGTAGAACTTTGTGAATTTCATAAAGTAATAAATAAGAGAAGAAATGTACCTTGATTCATGATAAACGCTTGATAATGTAATTATGAAGTAATCATTGTAAGCCCTTGATTAAAACAGAATTTCTCTCTTTTTAAACCCTAGAATTTTAATTTAATTGACAGAATATTTTTATTGATGGAGAGAAAAGTTATGTTAATTTGTTTAGAGAGAGGACCAGTTTATTTTCATTAACTTTTTAACTGAAATTTCGTCATTGTACGGTTAATAAAAATTATCCCCTTTGACCAATAGGATTTTAGTACTTAATATTATTAAACCTAATATATTTAATATAAAATAAATATATAATTAATAATACATATACACTCGTGGGCCACTAATTAATGAAATCCAAATATCAGATTATCTAGACTGAAAGATAATCACTGAAACATATTGTATACTTGTGTAACTAACTATAACTGTAAGTTCTCGAGATGATTCTATCACCGGATGAGCTTTTGCGTTATCAATTATTTATTTAACAACTTAAATACTTCACCTCGCTATTATTGACTTAATAAGAACCAGAGTGATTGTGTTGGTAAAATAGGCATTGATTTTCCTTTCTCTTTTCCTTTTTCTTTTTTTTTTTGAGCTATTTTTTTTTCTTTTGCTTTGTATGTTCATCATATTTTTCACATATAAACATTTGGTTGGACGGAATTTGTTTTTTACTAAAAAAATAAATGTAATAAATATTAGGATGATTTCCATCTTTACTTCGGATCGATGGCCATACACTTCAAGCAACTTTGAGAAGGCAATAGGCCAATAGCCATTGTGATGGGGGAACTTATTGCCTACGATCGATTTCTTTCTTTCTTTCTTCAAATTTTTCTGTCAAAACCTACAATGGAACGTGCCAAATCTTTTGCATATAACTATTCATCTCTGTTCCTCTAGTAGGACCCGTAATGGGGGACAAAAGCCCTATATAAACAAACTAGACATAACAAAATTCAGGAAAACAAATTCCTCCAGCATCTTCATCCATGATGTTCTTCAAATCCGTAGGCGTATGCCAAGTATGGAAACTACTGTGAAGGAAATGGCCAATGTTAACAAGCCAATGAGCACAACGGTTACCTTCTCTATTAAGTGCGAGTAATGCAAGCATTCCCTTCTTGTAAAGCATATTGTGAATGGCACTATATGGTCTAATATATAACACAGGCAAACCTTTTTTTTTTTTGGGAAAAAAGAAAAACGAAAGCTTTTGTCAACGCAAGCATAGAGTACTAGGGTGCCATATTTACTTTTCAAACAAAGCCAGCTACAGTTAAAAAAAAACTATTTGATGAACATCTTAGCCTATTCGAGGGTCAGTTTCACCAACGGTCACTCAACTTATCACTAATTGCGTAAAGGTAATCGACTTTTTTTTCCTGACTTAAAACTAACTGAACTTATTATAAATTTACATAAAAGTCATAATCACCGGATTCCGGCGAAAATCCTTGCCGGATTGATGACATGGCTTGCCACGTCATATGCCGGACACACGTGGCATGTTCTACGTTTGGGTCAATTTCAGCTACAGTCACTGAACTTACGATTTATCACCTAAAAGTAACTAACTTATTTTTCGTGACTTAAATGTCACTGAACTTATCATTTTTTTTCAAAAAAAGTCATATTGACCTGATACTCATAGTGATGGATTTATTGTCACATCATAAGCTAATATTTCATATTTGACACGTTAGTTGTCAAATCACCTTTATCAGCTAATGTGTCATATTTGACACATCAACAATCCATGTGTGTTCATAGCTAATGTGTCATAGCTTATGATGTGATGATAAATCCATCTCCATGTAGCCATGTGCAACAGTAAGTTCTGTTCAATAATCGAACCGAATCGAAATAACCGAAAATCAAACTTTTAAGATTTTAATCAACCGAATCGAACCAAATTTATAGAATAACCGAATTCAACTGAATCGAAAATTTCGATCGGTTTGGTTCGGTCAACCGAAAATTGAAAATGAAAACTATTTAAAAAAAATAAAAAAATTTGTGTCTAAAAATTATAAATCATATTATACTAAAATAAAAACATATAACCCGGTCAAGATGACTTTTTTGAAAAAATATGATAAGTTCAGTAACATTTAAGTCACGAAAAATAAGTCAGTTACTTTTGGGTGATAAATCATAAGTTAAGTGACCGTGGCTGAAATTAACCCAAATGTGGAACGTGCCACGTGTGTCCGACATATGACGTGGCATGCCATGTCATCAATCCAGCAAATGTTCTTGCCGGAATCCGGTGATCATGACTTTTATGTAAATTTATAATAAGTTCAGTTACTTTTAAGTCAGGAAAAAAAAGTCGGTTACTTTTGCGCGATTAGTGATAAGTTGAGTGATCGTGGGTGAAATTAACCCCCTATTCGAGAACGAAGTGCAGTAGTTTAAAGATAATACAATGTAAATAGTAACACGTACGTGATCATTTGATAAGGAGTGTAATCATTATTAGAAAATAACTTTTAGAATAATACATAATTTTCTTTTTTAAATTATCACCATCACCATTTAATAAATTATTTGTTAATAATAATAATAATAATAATAATAATAATAATAATAATAATAATAATAATAATAATAATAATAGAAAACTGGAGAATGTTGTAGAAACAGTCACAGTCGGTATAATCGACTTAAGATGATTATAAAAGGAGCCAAGCTCCTTTTGTGCGTGTGAGTGGAGAAAACCAAGCAAATGTGAGCAAAGTGTTTGTGATAGAACTGTGTGTGAGTAAACCATATAGTGCGCTAGTGTGTGCACAAATTTAACTGTGTACAAGAATGTGTGAGAGAGAAAATTATACAGTGTAAGTGTGTAAGCGAATAAAGTTAAGAGCATATCTGTGAGTTGTTTTTATTATTTTAATTTAATTATCCATTTGTTTAAATATAATTCAACATTATTTACTAAACTAATCAAATTTTATATTATGTTTAAATTTACTAAAAGTGTAAATAATACACTTATACTATTTAAAACTTGCTAAGAAGGATATCCAAAATCATATCTAAAAAGGAAAAGATAAACTTTATTCTAAAAGAATTCTAAAATGGAAGCAAATCTAATCTTACTAAGGAAAGCAATCACCATTACGTTGATTTGAATAAAAAGGAAAGCAATCACCATTACGTTGATTTGAATAAAAAGGAAAGCAAACACAGTCCTATTCAGAAAATAATTCTTTACACATTCATGTATTCTATTCACAATTATTCTCTCTAAATATATACCAAGATTTTCTTTAGTAACTTAAGCATCGGAATTCAATTCATTCCTAGGATATTATCGAACCAGCAGTTCTTGATCCGATTAATCCAATCAGACACTTCTAAATATAAAATTAAATAAAATAACTGTAGTTCAAATTGTATTTAAATATTTATTCATCTATTATTTTATTATAGATATATAATTTTTTTTATTTTACATGTATGTATATATATATATATATATATATATATATATATATATATATATATATATATATATATATATATTAAATAAACAGTTTTACTCGTTTCAAATTTTATTTTGATCTATTTCTCCTAAACTTATTTTTTAATTTTAAATATAATTTATATTTTCGCCCCTTAATTTTAAATCATAGTTTTGCCACTATTAATTACTATAGCAAAGTTTCTAGAAAAAAAATTTTAAAAATACAATCAATTTAATATTAAAGTTTAATGAGGTAAATATGATAACATTAAATTAATGATAAAAACTTTAATAATTTTTAAATTTAAAATGGCTCCAATTGCAAAGTGATAAATTTGGGCTACCAAACTTTAAGCATACTACCAAAACTGAAAGAGAAAAGAAGTGCATTTTCTTTGTGGTTTTCACGGAATGTGTACTTAGTAGATCGGACCAACCGAAAAAAAAATAAGAAAAAAAAAGTTCATATTTAGATATCTGGTTTCAAAATGGCTTGAGATCAAAGCATCCGAATATTCCATCACCTCAAAGAGTTTAAACATTAATTTGTTGAAAGTACAAAATAAAACTAAATAATTTTCGGGAACAAAGGAAGAAAAAGATAGAGATAGTGAGAAATGGCAAAATAAAAATAAATAAATTTAAAACTGTTAGTTTCTTTGAATGAACAAAGGAAGAAAAAGATAGAGATAGTGAGAAATGGCAAAATAAAAATAAATAAATTTAAAACTGTTAGTTTCTTTGAATGATTTGAATAAGCTATTACACTCTTACATCGTTTCACCTAAAATGCCACGTAAAGTTGTAAAAAATTAAGGAATTATATAAAAATAATTGTATGCGTTCAAAAAGTGTACTGAATTAAATGAACAAGTGTAACAAGTCCACAGGACATACATGTATTAAATAAGGGAGGGTATGGATTAGAGGTGGGCATGAATTGATTAACTAACGGTTGATGAGCAAAAAAATTTAATCAGTTCATTAATATTGATTTTTTAAAATTATAAAATATTAATCAATTCGCTATATTCAATTAATTAGTTTTAATTTTTTCGATTAATAATTAAAATTTATAATATAAAATTATAAAAAAATTAGATAAAATTTAATTAAATTTCAAATGCGTAAAGTAATTCAAAATAAAAATTACAAAATAAATATAATTTACTAACTAAAATTCATATTTTATAAATTAATAGCTAGATCAGTCTCATTTCTTGTGCCTTTTAAAGATTCTTGTGAGAAAATAAATTAGTTAATTTAAATTTTATAAATTGTTTCTTTTTTTCTTTCAATAATAATAAATTCCTGCATAATCCAAGATGGGTAGTTCAGTGGAATCAGCAGCTGGCAACTGTGCACTAATTAATCAAACCCCACACATCACATATTTAGGGACAAAGATAATGAAAAAAGGGGAGAAAAATTGATAGATAATGATAGAGAACCATTGCGTTTCACGAGGTTGTGCTTTATTTAGGCTTAAAGCTTAAGCATCATACATAAATCCCTGAAAATCAGCAGCAAAGTATCAAAATATTCCCAAACAGACAAAGCTAAATCTTATCTTGCATTATTTTTTTTATATATCTTTCATTATTCATTCATATTTATTATTATTTCTGATTCTTTTTCCTGATAGCAACACTCCACTTCACTAATCATGGCAAATAGTATCTTTTCCATTAAAATATTAAATATATGTTATCTTTCCATGATCAACTGTTTTTTAATTTTGTGGAAATAAGGGTTGATTTATCTTATATTTACTTTAAAAAGTGATAAAAAATTAATTATCATTATTCAACAGGTTTAATATAAAAAGGGCAAAGGATAGACTGATAAACAATGGTGAAGAAAATGAAGCCATGGCTCTTCTTTGGTGTAGCACTACTGAGCTTATTGATCACTACTTCAAAAGCAGCAATTACAAATAGTTCAAGGCATACTGTTCACATAATCAATGGGTTGCCTAGGAATTCAACAGAAGCCATGGAAATTAGCTGCAGATCCAAGTCCATGAGTCCTAAGGTGCAAGGGCTGGGTGCCGGAGAAACCTACAATTGGAAGGTTAAGAAAAGACAAGTACATGAATGTTATGCTACTTGGAGAAACCATTTCCAAAGTTGGCATGCTTTTCAGCCACGCAGAGATCAACTTCGCACGAATGTTTATTGGCTAGTTAAGGAAGATGGGTTCTATCTTAGCTGGGATCATCTCAATTGGGTTAGAAAAGCTTTATGGGAATCCGAATGATTTCTGTCCCTTTGTATCATTTAGTAATAATAACTCATGCTTTTTTATTTTTTATTTTTAGTTACAAGAGGAACATATAGTTCACTTATAAGTTACAGAAGGAGAAATCGAGAATTGAGGTTTTCTACTTTTTATTTGAGTGATGAATGGCATAAGAATGTGGGTTTCTGTTTTCACATAAATATATATTAGCCTCTCTTAACACACGAACAAGATGGATTGATCATTAGAACGCAATAAACCAATTCTGCTGATAACATCAGAGTGTTGGATAGCAGTTGCGTATAATTGCTCCTAAAAACACCAACAACAAGAGAATTATCAACCTACAACATGATTTTGCGCCAACCGTGCCTCCTTTAAGGCAAATAAAACACCAAGTGAAGGTCTATAGGCACAACAACGCGCCACCTTCTTGGAAGAACCACCGAGACAACGCCTGTTCAGATTTGGGAAAAACAGTGCCAACCTCTCGTCCATGCCTCTTAAGGCAAATAAAAAAGAGAGCTAGAACCTCGCATCGCACCATCTGTGTATGCATGGTAGGAGGGAGAGACCAACTGATCAAAATGTCTTTCTTCAAACAAATATCATCATCAAATAAAATTCTTTTTTCCTTTTAGATAACTTGAGTTAAAGTCTAATTATAAACTGTCCAATTTATTTTTGAACACCACGACAGCAATTGTAACCAAAGGATACATGCCACACATTACCCTCATTTTTTTTTTGAAGTTAGTTTTATGGTTGTGAGATATAATTTTATCTATGGTTAATGACTTTCATTTATATGTCGTAAAATTTAAAATAAATGACTAATATAAATTTTAAAAATTTAAATTTACATAAATTAATTTGACCTTAAATGAAGTATATATAAGTGGACAGATAAAAAGTTAGACATCAAATGTCACTTATAATAAGTTTTGTTTGGAGATGGGTATAAGAAATTGAATAAAAATTTATTAATTATTTCAAAATTAAATAGAGGAATTTATACCAAATACCCATTTTTATACCTTATTTTTTAAAAATACAACCATTCAATTAAGAAGTTTAAAATTACCTTTTTTTAATTTTTGTTTTTAAAAATACCCCTTTTTATTTTAAGCCCTAAGTATAGTTTCCCATCTCAATCGTTTCCTCTCTTCATCTAGCTTTGATTTTCTGAAAATTTCTCCTTCGCTTCAATTGGCACCCCCGATCCGATACCGTAAGGGAGAGTTGATTGGTTGTGGTGCTTTTGGTTAGGTTTATATAGGCATAAATCTGGATTCTGGAGAACTCTCAGCTGTCAAGCAGGTTACCTTTTCTTTTCCTTCATTTTTCCCCTGCTTTTCGAAGTGGGGTATCTGCATTTGTTTTATTGTTTGCTCTATAATTATCTGATTTGATTTGATGTTAGGTTTGGAATGGGATTACTTTGGATTTTGCATTCTATTACGCACTTAATTTTTTTTAACATGGTCCATTCTTCAATTTTTGTTTTCTTTGATTTATCCATCCAGTTGTTATCGATTTTCTTGTTTAATTCCAATACCCAAATTTATGTTTTTCTCAGAATGGACAAATGTTCTTCTGCTTCAGACATTGTATTTTGCAGACAGGGAAAAGATGGAGGCAACTATTTGTGAGCTTCTTGTTGGGTTGAATTACATATGTCGTTACGAACATCAGCAAGATGCTCTATTGGATTGTGCAAGTGTGCAGCTTTGATTTTGAAGATTGCATGCAATGGCAATTGCAATGCCGAGCTGGTTTGGTTGACTAATTTCATTGCTGAATTAGATACTTGAAGAAGTTTGTAAAGCGTAGTTGTTGACTCTTGATACTTGTATGAAGACAATTGACAGTTCAATAGGATGATCAACCTTATCGTTGCACACTGATGACTTGTATTGTTTGTATTGTTGAAGACCCAGTTAATTCGTGTAATTTGCTGCCACGTAATGGAAACTTTTGGCCTTTAAAATACACAAATTCAATTATTTATAAAAAAAGAAAATTCTTTTCTATGTACAATGTGCATATGTGATACAGTTTTAAATTCTTTTTCATTCGATATTGTTTTGTATTATTTTCCCATTTGGGTTTTGCTCGGTTTTATTAATGTTGGCTTGGTTTCTGAGAGCTTAAATTGCAGAAAAGGTCACCAGCGATGGACATGAATCTAGGAATGTAATCGTCTAAACTATTTAAATGTAGCTTGCTGCAACACACCTTGGTTAAACTTCCATTTGGTGATAGATTTGGGTTTTAGAAGCAAGTCACTGGGATAGGGTTGAGGTCGTTGGACAAAGTAAGCTCAATGAACTGCTGCTGGACTTGTTTTATTATGATTGATGCTTTTTAACAAAGAAATTATCATAAATACAGGTGAAGCAAAATAATTAAATTTCTGAAAACTGATTTCGAGTGCGTTCGTGTGTTGAAAAACTTGACAAAGTAGTAATTTTTAAATTATCTAAATTTATTCAGTGATATGTTCGTGTGTTGAAAAACTTGAAATAGTAGAAATGCCTAAATATCATACCATTTAACCAGTTCCTAGGAGATTGGAAGTGGTAAGAGGTTTTGTAAGGCTGGTTTTCTTTTGGAAGGACAACAGTTTCAGATTGAAAATTATTTGGAGCTTGAGCTGCAACTCCATTTGTGAAGCAAAATGCAAATTAATCCAAAAAGAAAAATTGCTGGCATCTCCTTATCTTGGCTCTTGAGCAAAAGTAAGAAAAACCCAATTTAGAGATGTCTTTGCAGTAGTGCAAGAACTGAGCTTTGTCTCACATACTTACCAAAACATGTTTCCCATCATATTTTCATGTTTAATCAGCACATCAACCCAATAATTGTCCCATTAACTCGTAATTTGCAGCAAAACATAAGAATACATATTTTCCTGGTATCATTAGCTATCTACATATTGCCACCCCGCAACGCAAGAACAAGATGAAGAACAGAGCCACCCTCAATGTTGTAGTCTCGAGCTGTCTTATCATCTCCAAGCTACTTACCAGCATATATAAGCCTGCAATCAGCACAATGAGTCAACAAGCTCTCATTCTCACCCGAAGAGTTAAAGAAAGAAAAAAAATGGATCAAGAAACTGAAAAGAACTCTCACTTTGAGAATATTGTATAACATGCTTTTAGATCTTTAAGGCTAATGGCCCAAAAATTCAGAAATAAATTATAAGCAATATATATATTGAGTACCGGAATACCATTAATTAGATGAACAATAACATAAGAATATAAGATGATTAATCATACTATATGTTTATGCAAAATAAAGATGGATCAAAATAAATTGATGAGCTGTTTCTTTTTATGAATGATAATCAAAATTAATTTTTTTTTATTTTGGTATACCATAGGTATACCAGGTATACCGTTGGTATACCAAAATTTAGAATACTATTTTCAATTCTGGATTTTGGTATACCACCGGTATACTAGGTATACTATCGGTATACCAAAATCCAGAATTGAGATTGACAATCTGGATTTTGGTATACCGATACCTGGTATACCGGCGGTATACCAAAATCCAGAATTGAGATTGGTAGTCTGCATTCTAAGGTATACCAACGGTATACCACCTGGTAGATTCAGTATACCAATGGTATACCACGATATACCACGGTACATCCGGTATACCAATATTATATCATCTGGTACATCAAGTATACCAATGGTATACTACAGTATACTATTGGTATATCATCCAGTATACATGGTATACCACATGGTGCATCCGGTATACCAATGGTATACCGGTATATCATGGTATACCACCTGTTATACATGATATACCACATGGTTCATCCTGTATACCAATGGTATACCAATAGTATGACGTTTGGTATACATGGTATGTCATGGTATACCTCTGGTATACCTGGTATATCAATGTTATTTTGGTTGAATATATATATTACATGAAAAAGCAATCATTATTTACATTAAAGAGGTTTTTAATACAATTGCATAATGGATGATATTGTGATATTGTGTTAGTTACAGGCACAACCCAATTGAACTCTCAGGTTATTGCTTGTTTCTTTGACATTAGATATCAGACAGCAAAAATTCTATGAGATTTGTTGAAGTTCTTATGTAGGGGGAAATCTATTGTGATTCTATAAAACACAAAAATTAATTCTAAAAAAGAGAATGGCCAAAGAAAAAGACAATTCGAGTATTCATTGAAAACATAGAAGTATTTTGGTATACACAGTTGTGTATTGCTGGATTAAAATTTTAATATTGTTATATTTTTAATCCAACAGGGCACAATCACAAACATCAAATTGCACATCCTCAGGTAAGTAAAAAAAAAGCAACAAAAGTAAAAATCAGGCAAATGATGAATTACAGTGAAATGTAATGAGCTGTAAACTTGATAAGACGACATAATATAAAAAAGCAGTTGATCTTCAAATAACAAGGTTAGGAAATTATTTGTTTGTGATCCTAATTGTCATTATTTATATGTATTTATACAAATTACTAAATTAAAAACATTTTAATATCAATTTATGCTAAATAATAAAGACAAGCGATCGATATAAAGTTGATTTGCTCTTTTAAAACATTTTATTTAACGCACTTCAACCTCATTGCCTTTTTCTTCAAATAAAATATAAAATAAAGATGGTGTGGAATCTTTTGACTTCAAGCTTAAAACAATATATATATATATATACACACACACACTGAGTTAAAATATACAAGTTATATTAGATTAAATAAAAAAAATTATATAGATAGTAAAATCTCCAAACACACCATTAGATATTTTAGAGAATAATAATAATAATATGGAAAGTGTTGGTTTACTATTAAAGGAAGAAAAGGAGACGCTTTGGTTTACATCAAAGTTAGGTTGATACAGTCAACAATTTTAAATGCCCAGCACGGGAGATATGCTATAACTCACCAGCACATTTGCTAGGATTATGACTAATTTTTAATTAATAAACATGCATTCATGCGGCTGACAAAAAAACTAAAAAAAAGATTAACCGCAAAACCGATCTGAAATAAAATCGATTTTTTCAATTAATCGATCTAATGGACTTAATTATAGTTTTTAATTTCTATATTTTTGGTTTTTTGTTACGGTTTCAATTTTTGGGTACTGATTAACAGTTAGATCATTGTTAATTGATATGTATATATATATATATATATATATATATATATATATATATATATATATATATATATATATATATATATATATATATATATATATATATATATATATATATACACCTTAAAAATTTTTATTTTTTTTATTTCTCTTTAAAATTCACATAAAATAATACTTGAAAATATATTTAAATTATATTTTTATTTTGTATCTTAATTTTTTATATTTTTCTATAAAATTTATATAATACTTTAATGTAAACTTATATTATGTCATTTTCTTTAATTATATAGTAATATGTATACACAGTAACCGATTTCTACCCAATCGGACTCAATGGTAGCTTCTGATAATTCTCGCAAAAATTCAACCTTGATATCAATGAAAATAACTGTTATAGTGCCGTATACCAAGAAGGGTGTGCCGTACACTCAATCTCGATGGTAGTTGGTGGTAAACGCACTTAACAGGAAATAAATATATCTGCTCAACAAACATTATTTAAGTGCATGCATAGTTGCAGTGATTGGAGCCAACATTAATTACTTAACCATTCACCTAATGATAAAATATGCATTTTATTGGCATACTCCCTGCAACGATGCAAATTAAAATTAATTAAATTAATAAATTTCAAATATTGAATGCAATAAATGTTATTCGATTTCAATTTATTTTTATTAACGAAAAAAAAGAAAAATATAATCAAGCTAATGAAATTTTTTGATAAAATGATTCATTTATATTATATAGCAATCAATCGTATACCTAGCATCCTTTATGTGAGATGCTTGCTTGGAATGTAATGCATAATCTGCAAAAATCAAATCAAGCGTCGATAATTGATTCATTTATTTGCAAAGGAATGGAGGTAAAATATGAATTCAGTGGTCCTTGATGTTGGAGAGGGAGAGGAAGAGTTTGAGTTAAATGCTGTATTTTAAAAAAGTGGTATTTTTGAAAATGAAAATTTTAAAAAAGGTAATTTTAAAAAGGAAAAAAGGAAGGGGGTATTTTTGAGGGGAGCTCCTTTTTTTTGGGTATTTTTGTGAAACTCCCAATTAAATAAGGTATTCAAGCACGGAGATAAGGAAGAATGAGGGGCCTTGGCCCTACAAATTTGAAAACTTATGCATATAGTATATGCTACAGTTTTGATAATTAAAAGCGTATTCTCAATTCGGCCCCATAATTTTTTACATATTAATAACAGAGTATTTATCAAAATTTTAAACTCCAAAAATTAAAATTAAAATTTTTAATTTGACTCTTAAATTTTTAAATTTTATTAATTGATTCTTCAAAATGTTAAAATTAAACTTTTATTTTAATTTAGAATGAGAATTATGCATTTATTATTTAACAAACAATACAAAAGCGAATGAATCATTAATAAACTAATAATTTATTTTACAAGATAAAACTAATTAGTGATTATTAAAACAATTCAATTACTCTTATAAAAATAAATATTACTTCTTCCATATTATTAATTTTTTTTTCGCGTAAAAACCAATCAAATGTTCAACTTGATCTTTAAAATTTTTAATAAAAACCAATTTTTTCAAAAATCAAAATTGAAACAAATTTGAATGGAATTTTTAATATATGGTTAATTCGCCTCACCCCATTTAAATAATATTTTTTACTTTTTCTTTTTATTTTGCATAATTCATTGTATAATTGCAATATGAATTCATAATTTGTAATAGAAATATATATTACATGAAAATTTTATGAAAAAAAAAAATTAAACTTTTGCAATGAGTAAAAATAAATTAAAAAAATATATTATAATTTGGCCTAAAAGTGGATGCCATAATTAATTTCAAAATTATATAAGTTAAACTGTGAAAGAACAATTTAGACTTGAAAAAGATAATTTCAGTCTTACTCTCTTATTTAATACTGAAAATGAACTTGGCTTATATAGCCATTACAAAGCAACAGAAATTCAAAAAAGCAATCCACGTCTGGATCCTAAGATCGTGGTAAATAGCTAAGGAAATAGTCAAATAAAAACAGAAACAAAACAAACTCCTAACTTCTAGGAAACAATAATGGCCAGACATTTGAAATATTCAAACGTCTCCAACAATTCCTCCCCCTAAACTGAAATTTGTCAAGAGCAATCAGTTTAGCTCATCCAAGAACTTCATTCCCAGCTGCTCCCGAAGCTTTATAAAGCTTTCCAACTTTAAAGGTTTGGTCATAAAGTTAACCAGCTGCTCACTTGTACCACAATATTTTAGCTCAACAACACCATCTCTCGTGAGATCACGTAGAAAATGAAACCTCACATCTATATGCTTACTTCTACCATGTAAAACTGGATTTTTTGACAGCTTAATAGTAGATGAGTTATCACAAAATACAGTAACACTCTTACTTGAAGAAGGACTTATCTGATTCAGCACTCTCTTCATCCAAATGCTCTGACACGCACAACCCGCTGCAGCAACATATTCTGCCTCAGTTGTAGAAAGAGTTACAATTGGTTGCTTATTAGAGGACCAAGCTACAACGCCTCCACTCAGCTTAAACACATAGCCCGAGGTGCTTTTCCTATCATCATAGTCTCTTGCATAATCACTGTCCGTAAATGCAACTAAATCAACTGTTCCTTTTCTTTCATAGAACACCCCGAGTTCCAGAGTCCCCTTCAAATACTGAAGCACTCTTTTAGCAGCAAGTAAATGCTCTTCATTTGGGCTGGCCATATATCTGCTCACAAGACACACACTGTACATTAAATCAGGTCTGGTGGCTGTTAAATATAAGAGACTACCAACCAATTGTTTGAATTGAGTTGCATCGACCTTCTTCCCTCCGCCTTCTCTTGTCAACTTTGAACTAGGCACTATAGGATTCTGTACTGAATTGCAATGTTCCATACCAAATCTAGAGAGAACTTCTTTGGCATATTTTTTCTGACACAAATGGATACCCTTCGAGTTTTGTTGAACTTCAACGCCTAAGAAGTATCTCATTTTTCCCAAGTCTGTCATCTCAAACTTAGACTTCATTGGACACTTGAATTCCTCAATTAAGCAAGCATCATTCCCAGTAAAAATTAAGTCATCTACATAAAGACTTACGATTAGGGTCTTTTCTCCAGCTTCATTTTTGATAAAAATAGTAGGCTCATAACTGCATTTTTCGAAGCCTAAGTTGTCAAAATAACCCTCAATCTTGTTGTACCATGCCCTTGGAGCCTGCTTTAGGCCATATAAAGCCTTCTTGAGTCTGTAGACTTTCTCCTCTTCTCCCTTTTTCTTATAACCCCGTGGCTGCTCAATGAACACAGCTTCCTTTAACTCCCTGTGTAGGAAAGCACTTTTAACATCTAACTGAAATATTGACCATCCATTCCGAGCAGCTAAAGCCAATAGCATTCGAATTGTATCCCACCGTGCTACTGGAGCAAACACCTCGTCAAAATCTATCCCATGTTTCTGAGCATAACCTTTCACCACCAAACGAGCTTTGCATTTATCAATCTCCCCATCTTCATTTAACTTGGTTTTATACACCCATTTAACACCAATCTTCTTTGTTCCGATTGGCAGATTTACCAACTCCCAAGTCTCATTTTTTTACAATGGCTTCTATCTCCAAATCCATCGCATTCCTCCACTTCTCACATCTCACAGCCTCTTCATAGCAAGTTGGATCTTCTTATAAAGTAAACAAAGCAAGATTCTGCAAATCTTCTGCTTCAGAAAAACTTTCTCCGCTTACAAAGTTTTTCATCCATATGGGAGATCTTCTGATCCTTTCTCCAAGTGAGCTCAAAGAACTATCTTCAGATCTGCTTTATTCATTACTTGAACTTGTTCCGCTGCCTTCATTCAAGTTAGTGCCAGTTGGTGATTCATCTTGATTCCTCTATTCTTCTGTATCTTCTTCATTATCACAAAGAACACTTCCATCATGCTCATTATCTCCCCAATCAATTACATCGAACTTCACATCTTCTTCACTCCTCCTCCAATCCCAACTTTTGTCTTCTTCGAAAACCACATCTCTACTGGTTATAATTTTCTTGGCAATGGGGTCGAAAAGCCTGTAGGCTTTAGACTCTTCACTATATCCGAGAAACACACACTTATAGCTCTTGTTGTCCAGCTTTGATCTCTTGTTATCTGGGATATGAACATGACCAATGCAACCAAAAACTCGAAAGTAATCTACAACTGGTTTAATTCCACTCCAACACTCTTCTGGAGTCTTATCTTTCACCGCCACAGTAGGACTCCTATTCAGCACATGCACTGTCTACCGAACTACTTCCGCCAAAAATACTTTGGGCATTAGTTTTCTGCAAGTAAGCATCGAACCATATTCATGATAGTTCGATTCTTACGTTCTGTAACCCTATTCTGTTGAGGGGTGTATGCTGCCGTAAGCTGCCTCTTAATACCATGATCTCTGCAAAAATGATCAAACTCCGATAAGGTGAATTCACCACCTCGGTCAGTCCTTAAGCAATAGATACTACTTCCCACTTCCTTTTCAACAAGACTTTTAAAATTCTTGAAAGATGTAAAAGCTTCACATTTCTCATTCAAGAAATAGACCCAAATCTTCCTACTAAAATTCATCAATGAAGCTCAAAATGTACATTTTATTGCTGTTTGAAATTGGTGTGATGGGACCGCAAATATCAGCATGTATTAATTGCAGTTTTTGTGATGCTCTCCATTGACTTTTCTTTGGCATGGCCCCACGATGTTGCTTTCCAATGTTGCATACCGTACATACTTTGGTTGTAGCTTTGAGTTGAGGTAGCCCTTTTACAAGTTGTTTGAACTGCAAGGTTCTTAGGCTTTTGTTGTTTAAATGACCATATCGTCGATGCCAGAGATCAGTGGTGTCCTCGGTTGTGACTTGGAGGCAGTTTGGTTCTTTTGACTTTATAGAAGCAAGCAATACAAACATTCTATTTGTTGTCATCTGAGTATGGACAATAAGGCCTTTCTTAGGATGATAGATTTTGCATGCTCCATCTTGAATCATAATAGTCAACCCTTTCTCTTGTAGCTGACCAACACTCAATAAATTATTTGTGAGCTGAGGAATGTATAAAACATTAGTAACTACCTGAGTTATGCCTTCAACTTCTAGCCTAATATTTCCTATTCCCATCACCGACAGCTTTGAATTATTCCCCAGCTTTACTGAATGTCGAAACTCCTCATCAAGATCCACGAACCACTGCTTGCTTCCGGTCATGTGATTGGAGCAACCTGAGTCAAGAAACCATATTGCTTCTCTCCTTGCACTGTTAAGTTCAACATGAGCCATCAAAAGAAGATCTTCTTCAGCATCCAACTCCACATAGTTTGCTGCCTTTTACCAGCTAGGGCATTCTTACCGAAAGTGTCCTAGCTGATGACATTTATAGCACTCAACTTGTGACTTGCTGAAACTCTGCCTCCCTCGGCCTCTTCCTCTTCCTCTGAAAGCTCCACGCCCTCTTCCTCTGTCACTAGCTCTGTCTTTATAAGAGACTTTCAATGCTTGCTCATCTCCACCACTTTTTCGAAACTTCTGTTCATGGACAAGTAGAGAGCTCTGTAACTCATCCACTAAAAGACGATCAATGTCTTTGGACTCCTCTATTGAGCACACAATGTAGTTATACCTTTCAGTGAGGGTACGGAGGATCTTCTCAACAATCTTTACGTCCGGCATATCTTCACCAAAATTTCTCATATCATTGGCTACTACCATCACTCTTGCAATGTAGTCTGTGACTGACTCCCCAAGCTGCATCTCCAGGACCTCAAACTTCCTGCGAAGAGTTTGAAGTTGAGCACGTTGAACTCTGGCATTTCCTTGATACTTTATCTTCATTGAGTCCCACAGCTGCTTAGATGTCTCCTTTTGAGTGATCGTCTTCAAAATAGTCTTATTGATTGACTGAAAAAGGTAATTCTTTGCCTTTATGTCTTTCAACTTCAGCTCCTCCAGAGTTTTCCTTTGTGCACCAGTCAATACCTCTCCAGCAGCAAGCTCTGTGTACCCTGTCTCGATAATAATCCAATATTCTTTTGATCTCAGGAGGTTCTCCATAAGCATGCTCCAGTGATCATAATCTCCCTCAAACTTGGGAATACAAGGTTGAGCATAATTGCTCGTCTCTCCTGACATCTTCACTCTTGCTGTTTCTCACACACTTTTCTCTCGTAGTGTTTTACTCAATCTCACACTCAGGCCTCTTTGCTGGCTCTGATACCAAAATGTGAAAGAACAATTTAGACTTGAAAAAGATAATTTCAGTCTTACTCTCTTATTTAATACTGAAAATGAACTTGGCTTATATAGCCATTACAAAGCAACAGAAATTCAAAAAAGCAATCCACGTCTGGATCCTAAGATTGTGGTAAATAGCTAAGGAAATGGTCAAATAAAAACAGAAACAAAACAAACTCCTAACTTCTAGGAAACAATAATGGCCAGACATTTGAAATATTCAAACGTCTCCAACAAACTGAACAATTTTTTCTATAAAATTTATCTCATTTTTTTTTTAATTTTCAAACAATTTTATTTTCATGGCACCCTAAACAAAATTTTATAACTCCGCTTTTATAAGTATTATGATTAGTTTACAAATTATGAGTTAATTAGAAGATATAAATAGTAAGTCTCATACTAAGTTGAATATAAAAGGACTAATAAAGCATAAAGAGAAAACATAAACGTGAAAAACATTAATTAAAGCAATAAGAGTATTGAGTATAGACAATCACAAAATGTCGATGCACAGTTACGTGTTGCTCCTAATTGGGTTTCAATGGATGGTTCTATTAAAACAAATGGACGCACGTGATATCAAAACTGAGGAAATGTTAAAAGAGTATAAGGTTCGTGTGATCAATAATCTGCCAAAGAATCAGAGTCCTTTGTTTTTGCATTGTAAATCTGAGGATAATGATTTTGGAGAAAAGTATTTAGATCCCGATCAAGAGTTTAGTTGGAGTTTCATGATTAATTTGTTTAGAACAACCTTATTTTACTGCCACATTCAGTCGCAAACAAAGAGTTTCACCTTTGATGCTTTCAAGGCTACCAGAGATGAAAGAATATGTACTAACTTCTATTGTGCATGGTCTGTGAGGGAAGATGGAATCTACCTTTGCCCTGACTATAGTCAGGGTTGGTATCGAGCTTATGATTGGTAGTTTCTTCTCATAATTTGGATTATTTTTGCTTAAAGTAACTGAAAATTTGTCTTTTATTGTTGCCAAAAAAAAATGTTGTCAAAAGAATAAATTAACAATTTGGGATTGCTAAACTTTTATTTTATTTCAATTAAAATAAAATTGGTTTGAAAACCAATTTATTTTTATGGAAATACTAACCTGACCTGAAATATGTGATAACAAACAACTTTATTAATGTTGCCAAAAAATTTTTATTTGTTGTTGTTATTATTATTATTATTTTAATTTTTATTGAGATGTGTGAAAATAAGGTAATGTAATTTAATCCAACCAAAAAAACTAGTTTCTATTAAATAAAGATTGTCCAAGTCATTGTTCACCATTAGCAACCGATTTCAGTCGTTATGCGTCACTATTGGTTAGTTTTTTTTTAGTGTTAGTTTTTAGTTAATTTAGCCTTAATTGAGATTTATTTCTATGTCAATTGATTTTCGGAGATACTATTGGGAGAAAAAAAAAATCGCATATAATTACGTTATTAAATAAGCAATTTACAGCGACAGCTTTTCTTTTTCAGCTACCACCAAAAATGATCTCTAAATTATACATTAAAAATTGGAACGAAGCAAGTATTTTTTTATTATTTTTTATGTGTTATACTTCTCTATTTATTTTTTTATCTGTCACTTTTGAGTAAAATTTAAATTTTATTTATCTGTCACTTTTAGATTTTCAATGTAATTTAATTTATTTTTTCAATTTTTTTCTTTTCCAATAAAGTCAGAATCAATTAGATTTGATAATTTAGTTTTAATCATGCAATTTAATACTAAATTTAAATCTATTTATTATTTCTTAATTCTAGTAAAAAAATAAAAATGACTGTTAAAAAAACGGAGGTAGTATATATCAAGGAAAAAAAAGTATAACATATATGAATATATATTTTAAAATAAATTATTTTCATAATAAGAATTCCCTCAAAGGAAAATAACAATTGAAAATATAAGCAAAAGAAATAAAAAAAGCAATAATTAAGCTCCGTTTTTTTTTTGGTCTTTTTATTAAAGAAATCATTTATGACTTGTTTGAATGAAATGAATCATGGTATGATATGTGTGGTGCAATGTAGTAAAATATAATATGGTCTTGTAATTATTATCAATTTTATTTGAAAGGATATATAGTATGGTTAAATATGGTTTAATAAAAAGAAAAAATGAGAATAAAAAATTGATAAAAGAAATATTAGATTAAGATTATATTAGGATATAATTAGGGGAGCTTTCAAAATTAAAACAAAGATGGTAAAAAAATAAATATATTGAAAATAATGATAAACCATCAATTTAGCGTTTAAATATATAGCCAAAATTCAACCATGAATTAATCATAAAACACCACACGCATGTTTTGGAAATTTTCCTAAATAACAGACCATTTAACCAATATTTCTTCTATTCTTTTTTATCTGTCACTTTTGGGTAAAATTCAAATTTTATTTATTTATTATTTTTATACTTTCAATGTAATTTAATTTATTTTTTCAATTTATTTTTCTTTCCCAATAAAGTTAGAACCAATCAAATTTGATAATTTAATCTTAATCACATAATTTAATACTAAATTTAAGTCTATTTATTATTTCTTAATTCTAGTGAAAATAATAAAAGTGACCGATAAAAATAACGGAGGGAGTACAACATATACAATATCGTCCTATATACTATCTCTAGCTATACTATGATGCATATATTATGAGTTTAGATATTGAAAATGACTTTTAAGAAATTGAGGTATCTCATAAGCATGTAATTAATGTGTCATTAATGATAATGAAGCATTTAATTAATTGCTATCAGTTATATATCATTATTAGCCATCAACTTTAATTGTGTAAATTAAACATACCATAATTTTAGAATAATCCATTCATCACAGCTGGTGCTAAGGTATTTTGCACCAAAAAGAAAATATTAAGGATGGACTTATTACTTTTGAATTATTTAATGGTGATTAATAACAAGAATTGGTTTTTAATATTTATTATTGGTTCTGATTACGGAGTGATTTGCTGTGAAATCAGGCCATCGAACAGCTCCGTCATGGCAACCATGCACCATTTTTGCTCTTGCCTTTGACATCTGCATTTTATTCCGAATTCCGTAGCAACGTGTTGCATAATCGTTTCAAAACACTTCCATTCCCTAAATACTTTTCAAAATACAAAAATTCCCTAACTATTTTTTCAAAATATATTATTTATAAAAAAATTCCTAAAATAATAGATTTAAAAATTCTAGTGTTACTATAATGAATTTCCAATATCTTTTAATTTATTAATCGAAATTTGGGGATAACTAAGGTACAAAGTAATTAAATGGATTGGTGAAATTAACTTGACGTTGGGTCAATTAATAAGAACCCTGCGTCCAGAAACTACAGAATAATGAAATTGAATGTAAAAGCATATGGAGGACAAATATTAATTATTCTTGGGGTAAGATTTGTAGGGGTCAAACCCAGACTCAGACCCTGTAATTTCGTGAAATGAAGCAGTATTAATTTGAAATCACATAACATCATGCATTTGATCACTTGTTATTGCTTAATTACTACAAAACTTATGAAACTACTAAATACATGCACGAATGGCAAGCATCTTTTCCTTACAATCTATTGATTCAAACAGACTAAACAAGTGCATAAATTTAATTTTGTCAACTTTTCCTTATAAAATAAAAAAATGCTATTTTTAATTTTGTCAACTTTTATTCGCCATGTAAATTTAAGCAAAAGAAGAGCAATACGTGTCGATATTCAAATGCAAATTATGAAATAACATAATGACCAAAACAACATCACCAAAGTCCTATCAATTTTGAAGATGCGATCAATATTTATAGTTCAGTGTCAAAAATCAGCAATTCAAAGTGCCCGTTTCCAGCAATTCAGGGGTATCACAAAGCCAAATAATGGCACTAATTGCTGCTGATTTTCAGCAACCAAGGGACCCACTATGTTGAATACCGACATAGTACACTATCGATTTCCAACTGTTTTGCTGTTAAACACTCGGGATCTATCATGTCGGATACCGGTACCAGGTATTACCAGTTTTCAATACCCCAAAATTAAAATTATGTTTACTGTAGCTACCATTTTCTAAATATTTTAACAAGTTGCCCATTTTCAAAAAAAAAAAAACCCTTTATTCTCTTATTGATTTGTTCGTCATAATTTTTCCTACTAAAAACTGTAGGTGTGTTTGTTTCCGATTGACCAAAATTTTATTGTTAGTAAATCATTATTTTTTTGGAAAAAAGAAAATATTACATTCGAACAGTTATATACACACCCTTTCTTTATATGAAAGGATGAACACTCTTAATATTTAACCAGAAAAAAATGTTTTTACACAGTTTAAAAACTTTGGTTGCATATGCATGTATATATTTCACATATATACAAACTTACAAAGAGCCTTTACCTATAAAGACAAAATTCATAATTTTTTTTCTTTTTAATTTTTTATCCGCATTCTTTAAAAAATATATAAATATTAGAAGAAATTACCTCATATGCCAAGTTTTTTTCCTTTTTTTTCAAAAAATACAACCCTCTCCTCTAGTTTTTCCTAAATCTTACTTTTTTAATTTTTATTTTCAAAAATACAACTTTTTTTTTTTACTTAAATGAAAACTCCTACTTAGTAGTTGTTTGTTAACTAAATAACGAATGGTCTTTAAAAATTTGAAGAAAGCCCGAAGTTAGCCTCGAAAACTGAAGAAAATTTAACTCAAGCACAAATAAGATCGGAAAATCGAATCAAGGCAGAAAACAATGGCCGAAGGAGAAAAAGAAGAAAACAAGATAACAGGGAAATCAAATTCAAAAAATGGAAATGATAATGATAATGATAATGAACCAGAATCAACAGCAGAAGGAGAAGAGTTTAACGAGAAAGAGAAGGAATTGAAAATAACACTGAAGCCATGGGAGCAGCATGCAGCTGTAATTAGCATTCCTTTCTTTGACTATAACGCCCCCTCAGCTCTTTTTAAATCAATTCCACTCTGGTTTTTTCATTACCTGCTTTATCAGTGCGTTCTCTTCTCATATATTATTCAATTATTACTCTTCTCTACCATTTGGAAGAGATGCGTTTCTTCTTGAATTTCAAATTTGAGCAGTAAAAAAATTTGTTTTCTCATCAAAGAGAGAAAAAAGTGCCACTAAAGAAGCAATTTCCATGCTTGAAAAGGTAGAGCAAACTATTTCATTTTTCTTTCCTTTTCCTTTAAGTGATTTTTATGACATTGTATTAGGCTTTATTTATCTTTGATTTCATATTTCACCAGCTGGGAGGATTTTAGCTATTTTCTTCTTTTATATCAAAGGGAGAGAAGAGAACTTTGGATATCCTGGTAGGAAAATGCAGCCATGAGTTTTACGTTGAGTGGAGGATATAATGTTATTTCCCAAATAAAAGAGGTTAAGTATTCATTTTTGTCCTTAAATGATAAATTTGATTTTTTTTATGCTATGTTTAGAGGAAACGTATGAAAAGAAAATTTAAAAAAAAAAGAAAAAAAAAACAAAATCTGGAGATTATGTATGTTGTTAAGATGCTCAAAGTGATTTTTGTTTTGTTTTAAATACAGGTAAAGTAGAAAACTCTCATAATCTGTGGTGAGTAGAATAAACATTTTATATAAACGCACTGCTGTTGTTAATATAAAGCTTAATGTCAAACTTTCCTTTAAACTTGAATGCAATTCTTAACAATATCCTTGATAAGAATACAAAACAGAACACCTAATGATCTCAGACTTTACAAGATCAAACAAAACATTAGGTTGATCCTAGCTTCTTCTAGTTTGGTAACTAAGACATGATGAGAGCAAAATCATCATTTTCTTTTCCTTAACCTTAAATTAGATCTCTTTATACAATTTTATTTTTAGTAGCTAACGACGAGTTCCTCGAATAAATAGCCACGTTATTTCCCATTCCTTTTGCCATCATCAATCTGCCCTGCTACAATTCAAATTAAAAAAAATTAAATAACTTGATAACAATAATTAAAAAAATAGTTTGCAACTTCTTGGCTAAAGTAATTTATACTACTATTCCATTTAAGATAGCAAAGTGTCAAATGGCTTGTAATGCCTAGAAGCAGTACTAGAAGATTAATCAATCAACCTTCTCTGTTTCTTCATGAACATGAGAATTGTCCCTCAAATATTGTAATGCTCTGTCTCTTCGTTGTCCCAATCTTCTCAAAACCAAAATAACCAGAATTCATAAGTGTTTTGTTAGAAATATGAGATGGCTTTTACCTCTTTGTTTTTCCTAAACAAAGAAAAGTAAATATTGAATTATTTTCATCTCTGCATATATTACATCAATATATGCCTAGTACACACATTATATATACATAGTACATGGCAACACCTAGTACACACACAGTGTAGGCACCAGGTACACGCAGTGTATACACTAAGTACACACAGTGTATACACAAAGTACACATTGCATAAATCAGGTACACATACTGTATACACAAAGTAAAGTACACATAGTGTATACACCAGGTATACATAGTGTATACACCAAGTACATACACTATATAACTAGGTACATACAATGTATATGACAAATACACACACTGTATACATCAGGTACACAGTATACAACAAATATATAAAATTTACAATGATAATAAATATACAAAAGAAACATTGTATCACATTATATTCATTTTATATTATCATTTCCTAAAACAAATTAAGCTAAAATGAATGATACACAATAAAGTTTGCTACTTTAATACATCTAAAGAAGCAACAATCAAGTTATTAATGCCTAGTTGAAAAATCCTAATTTCAATGAACTGAATATTTTTCGATTCTCTCATATTTATGTAGAGATTATAAAAGTAGATGTCACATTTAAAGATATGATTCAAGGAAACGGCAAGCAACTGAGCAATGAGTTCTTGAAAGAGAAAAAATTGAATTGGCACCCAAAAAAATCAACATAATTAGAGCATAAAAGCATGGCCTTGTAGTTGACTTCTTAATTGTAACATCATGATCCAACAACACTGTTGGTTCTGGTGTATAGTCCATTGGTTCAATTTGAAAAGGTGGGATTAAATCACGATCCTAACAAACAAAGTAGATATCTCCATCCAAGTCACTTCCCGAACATTCATTTGGATGTGGTTTAAGATGATAATTCATATTTGATGTTAATATGCTATTATTACACAAGGATTTAGAAAAGGAACATCATAGTGCAAGCAGTCTATTATGCATTAGCACTTGAAAACTCACAAACTCCAACAACAATAATACTTGAATAATAAGGTGAAGTACCAATGTTTTGTTAAACAAAGACAAGGCATAACTCACAAATAGGACATTCAAAATTCAGAACATGGATTTCCAAAGTAGAAAAACAAAACAAGTACATTACTCTCAGTAAAAATCAAGGAGTTACAAATAATCTTTCATTTTCTCAGCAACCAAATAGAAATTGTCAAAAACAGATTCCGACGCCAGATTACCCATTAAAAAAAAAAGGCAGAGAAAAATAGAATAATCCATTCAAAATATCAAGAGTAGAGTTGGCAATTCGGTTGAGTCATTCTCATAGAGAAGCCAAACGGAATATAGAGAAAAACGGAAGAAATACAAAATGAAATTTGGAGAGAGATTAAATAGATAACAACCTGTGGACAAAATTTGCCAAGAAGGAGAGTAGTTGGTGTCGCTAGAGAGGGAGTAGCCGTTGACCGGTGGAGTAGCGGTGGATTAACGGAAATCTGGAAATTAAAGGAAAATAAAATAATACGAAATCTGGAAAGTGAGAAAATAGGACAGTAAGAAAGATGGGAAAATAAAGTGGGTTCTGTTTTTGTTTTAGTAATATGTAAAAGTTGTATTTTTGTAAATAAAAAATTTAAGGGTGCGTTCGTTCGGAGATGATAAATGTGGATTTATCTATGTTTTTAATGTGTTTTTACTATATTTTTAGGATAGTTTTATATTAATTTAGTTGTTTTAATAGTTAGTTTCTTTAATTGATGTTTTAATTGTCTAATTAAGTGTTTTTGGTGTTTTTAGGACTTAATTGAAAGAAAGAAAGGAAGTTTGAAGGACTTATATGGAAGTTTGGCTTTGAGATAGCCTTGCAAAGAGAAGAATAATTCACGTTTCCAGCAGAAGCAAAACACTCCGTGGAGTGTTGGAGCACTAGGTAGAGTAAAAGGCTACTCTACCGAGTGAAGGGAAGAGGAGTTGCTTGCTCTGCCGAGCGAGGAAAAGAAAAAGTTTGCACACTCCACCGATTAAGCAACACACTCCACTGAGTATGTTGAGTCTCCAAAGGGCGCAAGGATTCCTAAGATCATTAAATAGGAAATTTTGTTTCGGGAATGAAAGGAAGTAGAGTTAGGTTAAAACTCTTCCTTACATGATATATAAGAGGCATATTTTTTTGAGACTCTTGGACGGCGGCTTGGCTTTGGATTTTCCGAAGTTCTTAGTTTTATTTTGTAGTTCTTCTATCCTTTACAATGTTTTTGATGTTTAGCATGAGTGGCTAAGTTTCTAATTCCGATTCAAGGGTGATTCGATTCCAATTGTAATTTTGTGAGGCTTCGAACTCAACAAGGATTTCTTCAATCTAAGTAATTCTTATTTTCTTGTTCTTATTTTCTATGAATTATTTGTATTGATTAACTTGACGCCTTAATTCAATATTGATTTTTCTATTGCTATCCATGAGTTTGTGATCCGTAATTGTCATGAATGATTGATTTTAGTACAAAGGAATTGGCTTATGTGTGTGTGATTTCGGCTTTCCGAGTTACATAGCTTGCATAATAGATTCTAGGGAAATTAAGATGCAAAGTTAATTGATTTGTAGCTATCTCGATCAATTAATTTTTGTCTTAGTTATTCTCATTAACTTTTAATGCTATCATTGAAATGATGTGGAACGCTATCGTGCCCAGTTAAATCTATGGTAAGATTTGATTTTAAATGCTTTGTTTGAGTCAATTACATTAGGAGAATTATTGCTTTCTACGGCTTTTCTGATTAAGTAGACTAAGTTCTTGGATTGAGAAATTAATCTTTAAGCCTATGATTAAAGTTGCAATTGGATGAGATTTACGCCTTTGAATTGGAAGTTTGGTAAGATTGATTTTCATTTAATTCAATATTTTTGCTCTCTGTTAATTTCTTGTTAATTTACTTTTAGTTTCAATTCAAAAGATTCAAAACCCCCCATTTACTTTATACTTTTGTTTTAACATTGAGAAATTAATCATCATAGTTTCCTTGGGATTCGACCTGGTTCCACTATTTCTACAAGTTAGTTTAGGTGAATCAGTATTTATTTTTGGAGGGCGTCGACAACCCGACCAGGAGACGATTTTATTTTTATTTTTTTTTAAAATAAAACAAAAATATGTTCGACAAATTTGTTTTCATTTTCATTTCTACAAAAATTTAAAAAGTGATTTTTACAACAAAAACAAAAATTAAAAATCTTTAAAATGTGTTTTTTTATGATTTTGTTTTTATCAATAATTTAATTACTTCATCCTTATTATCACCATCGCTACTACCATCGTCACTACCACATTACCATCACTATTACTGTCGCCACCGTCACACCGCCACCACCGCTACCACCACCACACCACTGCTTCTACCGCCACCATACCGTCGCCGCCGCCGCCGCCACCATCACCATTGCTACCACTACAGCTACCATATTTGCCATCACCATCGCCACCACCACCAGACTATCGTTGTTGCTATCATCGTCGTTGTCACCACCATACTACTACTGCTGTCGATACTGCCATCTTTACCGTCGCTATCACCATTACCACCATATTATGATTTTTTTAATGTAATATATTTTAAATTTTATTAAATATTTATTATTTAATATTAATAATTAGATTATATATATATATATATTAATGGATATTAGAATATTTTTTAAAAAATAAATCAAAAAATAGTTTTTAAATAATTTTTGAAAAACAACTAACAAAAATTAAAAATAATTTATGAATTTTAAAAAACAAAAAATAAAAAATAAAAAATATTATTAAATACATTCTAAAATGTTGTATTAATGAAAGAAAAAAAGAAGCGAGTTTTTTTTTTTGTTATTTTATTTTATTTTATTTTTTTGTGTATAGTTATGTAAAAAGCCCTAAATATTAAGGCTCGTCAGGACACCTAAGCACGAAATCATAGCCCGCCTGAAATTCAAACGGACTTATGCTATACAATTCATAATGAAATTATATAAGCCCGATCAAGCTCAGCCTGAGCCCAGCTTTTGAACAGGTCTACTAATTCAACTTTGATTTTAATGCTATTTACCTAAGAGTGAGTATGAAATGATTAATTAATTTATTAATAATTTTTTAAAATAAATTTATTAATATCGATTAATTATTATATTAGTTTTAATTTTTAATTTAATTTTTTGGATTAATTTATCGGTTAATCATTAAAAAATTTTAATATACAAATTTAATAAATTATATAATTTGTAATATTATTTTTAATAATTAAAAATGCTTTAAAAATGAAAAAATACAGATTAAATACAATATTCATTAAAATAATCAAAATAAAAATAAAATTTTCATAATTAATTATAAAAATTAAATATATTCAATATAAAACTAACAATAGAGTGCTAATTATGCATACAATTTTAATATTTATTTACTAAAAATATATTTTAATAATATTTTACAAAATTATATATTATAATATTTATAAATTAAGCAAATATTGAAAAATATAAGTATAAAATTTAAAATATAATTTATAAAATATATATATTCGGTTTCGGATCGGTTAACCGCTGATTTTTAAAAGTAAAAATTATAAACCTAAAATTTTAGTTTAGTTAACCTAAAAATTAGTTCGGTTTCGAACCAATTTTTTGCTTAACCGAAATTTCGGTTTTTTTGCTCACCCCTCACTAATCTTATTTTCAACCACACCTTTTTTGTTTTTTCCTTTTTTTTCGTTTTATCTTGGTTGTGCATCCACTTTTACTATCAAACCAACAGCAAATAAAAGCGATCTGATATGTTATGCATGCACATCATATGTGTATATCGATTATCAAATTGCTGGAATTTCAGATGTACGTGCAATACTTGCATCCGTGTGGTAAATTACTAAATGAATATAAATAATTTTTTAAAGATGAATTAAAACAAATGATTTCAAATTTTATTGTAAGTATTAATTAAATGCAAATTACAATTTTCAGCCAAAAAAAAAAAAGAAATAAATAGTGAAAAAATGGAAAAAAAAAAGCTAAGGGAAAAATTTTGTACTCGTTACTTCTAACGGTTATTAAACAAAAGTTACTGTGCCCATTTATTTTATCCCTTATATAATTAATTCATAATTTTAATATGGTTCTTTTTTTTTTCCTATTATACACACAATAATAAGACTGTTCTTGTTGTCACCACAATTTCACAACTACGTCAACCACGTATTTGATATATTTTGCAGTTAAAAATGCAACTTACATTTTTTTACAGCAGTAACTTACAGTTAAATTGTCCTAACTCAAGGGTTTTTTTTTATCATCATTAATTAATCAATGGAAAAACATGGCCATGAAAAAGAAAGCCGTGTAGTCCACACAATACCAATAATATTATATTAAGAAGAAATTAAGAAGTTTATAAACTGTGAAGAAAGTGAAAAAAAAAAGGGAAAAACCTGTTGTGGGGGAATTAGTTGATCTTTCTTGGTTACCCACAATTAAAAATGTCCATAAAAAGCTACTTAATGTTCATAATTGGGTTTGTACGCTTGATAATGATTGATGCAACAGTAATTCACACATACAGAATGTTTACAAATTACCATGTTCATATAATAAATAACCTACCGTATCCCATATACTTGCATTGCAAATCTGTGGATGACGATCTCGGGGTAAAACGTCTAAATCCTAATGGAGATTATGCTTGGACTTTAAGGATTAATTTCTTCAGAACAACTTTGTATCACTGCCATGTAAGGGGGACAAAAGGGAATATTCTTTTTGATTCTTTCAGGGCCACCAGAGATGAAAAGTTCTGCGTTTCTTTTTCCTGCATATGGTCTATCAGAGAAGATGGCATCTATCTTAGCAATGACTTTTCCAATTTTTTTCTGCAACAACATTGGAGGGCGAGCAAACAAAAATTAAAAATATAGTTAATCGTAAAATTGATTAAAAATCTAATTAATTTTTACGATTAATCGATTTGATAGATTTGATTACGGTTTTAATTTTTATATTTTTAGTTAATAGTTATTGTTTAAGTTTTTAAATACCGATTAACCATTAGTTCACGGTTAACAGATTTATATATATATAATATTATTTTTATACCTTAATTTTTTATATTTTTCTATAAAATTTATATTATGTCATTCTCTTTAATTATATAGTAATATTTATATATAGTATCCAATTAACTTTTATATATATTATTTTTTTTATCATATATTGATATTCATATTTTACTTAACAACATTTAATTATATTTTTCTATATTTTACAGTTTATGTTATAATATTTAATATTATTCAAAATTTTATTTGACTTAAAATTAAATATATTATAATTTCCAACAAATATCAAACTTATTGTATAATATTAGTTAACTTGCCATTATTTTATTTTTTTAAGATGAATTAAAACAAAATGATTTCTAATTTTAGTGTAAGTATTAATTAAATGCAAATTAAAATTTTTAGCCAAAAAAAAAGAAATAAATAGTGAAAAAATGGAAAAAAAAAAAAAGCTAAGGGAAAAATTTTGTACTCGTTACTTCTAGGCTTCTAGCGGTTATTAAACAAAAGTTACTGTGCCCACTTATTTTATCCCTTATATAATTAATTGATAATTTTAATATGGTTCTTGTTTTTTTTTTTTCCCTATTATACACACAATAATAAGACTGTTCTTGTTGTAAGCACAATTTCACAACTACGTCAACCACATATTTGATATATTTTGCAGTTAAAAATGCAACTTACATTTTTTTACAGCAGTAACTTACAGTTAAATTGTCCTAACTCAAGGTTTTTTTTTTTTTTTATCATCATTAATTAATCAATGGAAAAACATGGCCATGAAAACGAAAGCCGTGTATTCCACACAATACCAATAATATTATATTAAGAAGAAATTAAGAAGTTTATAAACTGTGAAGAAAGCGAAAAAAAAAAAGGAAAAACCTGTTGTGGGGGAATTAGTTGATCTTTCTTGGTTACCCACAATTAAAAATGTCCATAAAAAGCTACTTAATGTTCATAATTGGGTTTGTACGCTTGATAATGATTGATGCAACAGTAATTCACACATACAGAGTGTTTACAAATTACCATGTTAAAATTTCAATGCGTAGCTTCGTGTTGCTGCTTATTGGGTTTCAATGGATGGTTGTATTAAAACAAATGGATGCACGTGATATAACTACTGAGAAACTGTTAAAACAGTATAAGGTTTATGTGATCAATAATCTGCCCGAGAGTAAGGGTCCTTTGTTTGTGCATTGTCAATCTCAGGATAATGATCTTGGAAAAAAGTATATAGATTCCAGTCGAGTGTTTCATTTGTATTTCATGATTAATATCTTCAGAACAACGTTGTTTCACTGCCACATTCAGTCACAAGCAAAGAGTCTCAGTTTTGACGCTTTCAAGGCCTCTGGAGATGAAAATTTATGCGTTCAATTTTATTGTGCATGGAATGTGAAGGAAGATGGGGTCTATTTTAGCCCCAACTTTAAGGATTGGCATCGAGCTTATACTTGGTAGTTTCTTCTCATAATTTGGATTATCGCAATATGTCTTTTATAATATTCAGCCAAAAACCCATGAGGTGGTGGCCTAGTGGTGATGCACGCTAGGTTATGAATGAGATGTTTCAGAATCGACTCCCGACACCTCCCATGGTAAAAGACAAGGAACCTTAACCTGCAACGACGTCCCGAATCCGGATTTAGCCAGTTTAATGGTGTTCGGATACCAAATGGTTAATTCAAAAAAATAATATTCCGCCAAACGAACAAATAGTTTGTAATGGATCAATTATTATTTTATTTCAATAAAAATAAAAATGGTTAGAATAACGTTTGTGCACATAATTTGGTGTTGTATACTTCATATGTTACAACACACAAATACACATTGATCCATATATCTTTTGGCTTTATCATCTTTTTGAAAGCAATAAATCATTTCTCCATGCTGGGATGCCTACACAAGTTCATCAACCCATATCATTTGTAATGTTAATTAGTCGTACATTAATAATTCTTTATGACTTGGAGGATAAAACGTCACTTCTTCTTCTAAATTTGCCCTAAAATTATTAATAATCAGAGTAGCAGCCGGTATTAAATTTAACAATTAAGGTCAATAAATCAATAATATCTCTTTTCCTAAAGCTTTTATTTTTGAAAAAAAAAATACTCCATCTATTCTTTTTCACGTGTCACTTTTGAATAAAATCAAAATTTTATTTATCTATCACTTTTAAAATTTTAATTTAATTTAATTTGCTTTTTCAATTTATTTTTCTTTCGCAATAAAGTTAAAACTAATTAGATTTGATAATTTAATTTTAATCACGTAATTTAATATTAAATTAAATTTATTATTTTTTAATCCTAATAAAAATGATAAAAGTAACATATAAAAAAATACGGAGGAAGTATTAATTTGCCCTTATAGTTTTTTATTTTCAAATTTATTCAATGTTATAAAAATAATTAAAGTAAAAAAAAGATATAGTATGAATAGATAATTTTCTCTCTTATTGTTTATCATTGAATAACTATATTGGGATATTTAAAGGTACAAAATAGAAGAGGTAGACTTCTAGTAGAATTAGGAGAAAAATGAATTTGATAGTCATCCAAATATTTTATAATTATCACAATACTTTTTCTTGAATAACTATGTACCATGAATATATCTCGTTAAAATCTTGCTAAGAAAAATCCAGTGGGATAAAAATTTAGCGAAAAAAAAGAGTACAATATTCATATGCTATATACTTTCCCTCAAAAATACAATAATTACAAGATTTTCTTAAACTGAAGTATTCTAATACTACTTACATACTTTCTAAAAATTGAAGTTGGTAGAGTTTTAGTGAAAAAATCAGCTGGGTTGCTGGTTGAGAAAATTTTTCAATTTCTTCATACTTCAATATTGTTGGTCGTTGTTCTTGAACAATAATCTACGTATTTCTTTATTGTATTGAGTTATGGATTTCAAGCAAATGAGCTTTCAACTAACTTTATAAATAGCCAACATTGAGTAATTCGATAATTACTACTCTTGTAAATAAAATATTTGACATCTTCTGGTATTTGGACTTCTGGTCCAAATATTTTGTATAAGTTTAGTATAAATTGCTTAGTTGACTGTTTTCTAATCATCTCAATATCAATACTTTTCGATAATTATAGATTTAAACTCATTATTATTATTATTATATTTCATAAGCAACTGAATATGTAAATACACTATCAACAATAATTATTATCCATTTTTACAACTCATATAATTTAATATTAGTTGTTGATTTATGTTGGTTTTTCCCTCTTTAAGACCTGTAAGGACTACACTAAATCCTCCTACTATCTGTTATCTTATACATTCTTTTACACATGATAAACTATTTTTGCTATTATCCTGTTGGTTAATGCTGTCTGTACATGTGCATATATATATATATATATATATATATATATATATATATATATATATATATATATATATATATATATATATATATCATCATCATCATGTAGTGAAAAACTATATAAATAAGATTATTAGATACATGGCGTTGTTAATTGCATTATTCTTTACATTATGTTTTACTTAGAACAATGCAATAATTAGAAGAACCTTCATAATTTAACCTTTCCTATCTCTAGTATTGACCTTGTGATAGCAGATCTTATCCCTTCAGAACGAATTCTAGCTTCTTGTACCCACACGGATAAACACCCATGCTAAGCTTACTAGCTTAGTGAGGAACAAAGCAAAATCATGAAGACGAGCTCTCATGGAAGTCATCAATAACATGCACACATATGAGCATTTAGCTTAACATGTAATAAGATAATATCAACTAACAAATGATATTCTTATAATACTACCAAAACATTATGGGATTTACTTTAGTATGTACAATCACCATACTATCATTATACCTTTATCATTAAAACTTCAACATATTTAACAGTCGCATACTTGATCCATTAAATTATCTAGCGAAACAATTGTTCAAGTACATAAAGTTATATAGGTTAATCTATTTGCTTATTGGTTGTATTCACATATTTCCTTAGCATTGCCATAAATAGTGCTCCTATCTCATTTAATCATTAATTACTGATATGCTAAGTCATTTAACTCCTTATAATCTTTGTGTTCACTCAGTAATCTTTATTGGTTTAGATACATCCATCCAATTTATTTGTCTCCTATTAAGATACCTAATTAGTCTTATTACAATTGCATTTTATTAGTTGTTATTAGTGATTAATTTTATTTGTCAATTAGTTTTATAAGTGTTTATTCTAACGAATGTGCTTTCATAATATACAAACATTTAGGTTATTCTACTATTGCTATTATATATGTATTTATTAATGACATGATTTTGCTATCATTAGCATGCCATTATTTTATCTTTACATATTAATTTTAGTATATTGATAGGTTGGGAAAGTAGCTTGTATCTTTCTCATGACTTAACTTAACATATATATTTAAGTTGTAAATTCATAAATTTAAAGACCTATCTACTTGTTAAGTGCTATAATTTTAAATTATAGACAACTCATACATCAATTATTCAATATCAAGCATGCATCATTATAACTATAAGGAACCTGCACTAACAACATACTTAATATTTGACCATTAAATAATCATAAGTGTTCATCTATACATTTCAATTTTAACTATAGGAAGCATGCATTATGTATTTACAACAATAAATTTCTTGCATGCGATGTTATAACACTATATAATTATATACTTTTAAGGGTGTCTTTTATCAATTCTGCAATTATCATTGGCTATATAAATATCATAACATTTTTATCATATGGCTTTTTATAATGCTTTTCTTATCTCTTGTAACAAGTCTGCACCTTTCTAAAAGAGTGGATAACAGGTGATATTGTATTGTAGTACCCAAAGGCACAAAAGAATACCTGAAGGTATCAAACTATAGACCCAAATAGCGTCGAAACATAGAAACCTACATGAGGCCGAATCATAGGGACCCAAACTGGATCGAATCATAGGGCAGCTGTGATAAACCCTTATAAGCATGTCTGTCTATCCATAACCTAGATATAGATGTAGGCAACTATAATTCTTTTCTTTAATCTCTTTACTCTTCCCATTAATATATCCTTTATCTGTAAAGCGTATGCACGAGCATAACTAGGAATGAGAAATCATATGTACATTTATTCATTTCTATATGCTCTTATAGTCCAATGTATCTTATTCGCATGTATTAGAGTTAGTTATGCAATGGTAAGTACATTTATGTATCATGCTATTAGGAATATTTCCACGTCATGTCATGTTCACATTCATATGTCATTAACATATGTTTATGGAGTTAAAAAGCATAATTAATCACTTTGCATACTTGTATTCATCTTTGTACATCTGAATGTAAAAGTATTTATTGGTAATTCGTATAATCTAGTGGTCTACTACATACACACACACACACACACAACACACACAAATATACACATGTACAAGCACCCTTATAACCATAACATAACTTTAATCATTACTACATTATCATAATTTAACATTCATATAAGTTTAAATTCCTTAACTATAATACCTTTACAGATCTTTATTACTATTTATATTTCCTTTACATTTGAATATGTTACTGTATGTCCCAATCAAATAATATCCTAAGCATACAAACAACATGCTTTACTTATCTTATATATGTCTCTGTGTTTTTATATATTTAAGGTTACAATGTATCTTTGTTCTTATAATTAGAGTTCTCTAACTATGTTTAGAAAGGTTTGAACTAACTTTGGTATTCATTTGGGACTTAAATTCAACTTTAAAGAGTAAGAGAGGAGGGTTACAGTCAGTAGGTAATAGCTGCTGATCGTGACATAGGTTTCACTTTGGTTCTGAATTGAGTTTGGGACACCTCATGGTCAGTACCAAAGGGTACTGACCGTGACCTAAGGTTATGAGAGGGGGTCATAGTCAGTACCAAATAACTGCTGACTATGATATAGGTTTTTGTAAGGTTTTGGAGTGAAAAATGGACTAGGTTATGGTCAACACAAATTTACTGCTGACGATACAGTCCAATCTGCCCAGAAACAGATTTTCAGTCTTGAGTTTTACACACTTTTAGACCTATAAAATATCATTTTTAGCCAAAGTTTCCTTCTGTAAAGTTATTCCTATATATTTCTAATTTCTAAAAACATAAAAATAACCTAAATCCGACATGTAAATATCACGATATTCAACAAAAACTACAAACTACTCCAAATGACAGGGCTGCAGCAACAAGTAAAATACAAGTCCCATTTTTATTATACTACAAGGGGATTCGGTTTTGGAGTTCTTCATATAAAATATAGCTCTATAAATCTAGTTTTTATAGCCACTTAAATCACTCAATTTGAGTCTCTTTAGCTTGAGATATACTAAAAATAGTTAATGTAGGTCCAATGAACCCTAGGGTAGATCTTTGATATTTCAATATATACTTTGCTAGTTCGATTTTCATGAAAATTTAAGTTAAACCTCCACATCAATAATTCATACTAGCTTCCAATGATCGTTAATCACATCAAAACACATCACACACATTCAAAACCATAAGAAGTTCCCATACCTTATTTTTTATTAATTTGTCCAATTAGCACCTTGCCTTGCCTTCCCTTGCTTGCTCCTTTTCTTGGATGCTCTCTCTTCCCTTTAGTCATGTTAATTTCCTCTCATACATCAATTATTAATTTCTAAAATTTATGCTCTCTTATATATATAAAAAAATAGCTAAGAATTAGAGTGAAAATTCCATAAATCTCACCTAGTTTACTTGGGAATATTGAGTTATTTCCTCGAGTTCTTAGCATATAATTAAGTGTGAATAGATGGATGAAGAAGAGAAGATAATCTACCACTTTCTCTTGAGTTTTTCCGGCCACTTTTCCTTTAAATACCATGAGTTTTCTTCATTCTTCAAGAATTATCTAGGTTAGCTATGTGCTTTTCCCTCATTGGTCCATTTGCCAACTCTTAGAAAAGTACCCTTAACTCCTTATTTTCTTTTGATTTCTCATTTTTTTCCTCAAAACACTTTCTTCTTTTCACTTAAATCCACTCATCATGTCTTTCCAATTGTGCATGTGTATGTTTTAAAGTGAAATTACCATAATGCCCATATTTTTTTAAACTAGATCCCTCTAGATCCTTTCCTACTCTTCAAACAGTTATCTCTTTATACCATCTTTTTAATGCACCCTAAAGGTACTTAATTCCTTCTAGGGTGTATATTGGGGCCTTACAACTCTCTCTCCCTTAAAGAATTTCATCCTCGAAATTCACTTCAATGATGGTTATCAATTCTAATCCTTTATTTTCTTATTATTTAATGACATAAATCATAACTAGTCTCTATCCAATATTATCTTTCCCTATTTCTCTTTCTCTTCACTTTATCATATTATAGTTTTGTCCAATACTATCTCTTCTTATTTCTCATTCCTGACTGTATCATACTTAGATTATAACTGAGTTCTAATATTAATAACTTTCTGTTACTATCAACTCATTTTTTGATTATTTTACATTCTATCTATTTCCTTTTTAGTTGGGGCTACTGCATATGATCTAATGGTTTTCATACCTTATCAAATGATGTCGATGCAATGCTATAAAAGAATGATGTTTTCATGTATTCAATGACATGCAATTCATATATTCTCGAGTAATATTAAAATATGCCCTAACCCATGATGTGATATGAATAATTTCCTGCCCACACTATTAAGAAATCATTGATAGATGTACATGGTACCATAATCAAACTGATTTTTATACCAAAAGATCTTTATGTAGAGATAACCTTGTCAATCTCTCCTAAATTCTTTTCATTTATGGCATTGGTATAGCCTCATCTCTTCTTATACATAATATAACCCGATCATTAGTTACATTCACATCATATTCCATCCAAAATAAGGATGGTGCTGCACTAAATACTTTACTTTTTTTCATACTAATAAGGATAGAAAACCTAATTCCTTATTCTATACATGTCAATTTTGAATTCTCACTTTGTCTAAGGTTCCAAATAAATATACATGTATTTGCATCATCCAAGATAATATATATATATATATATATATATATATATATATATATATATATATATATATATATATATATCAAAGAATAAGAAAATAAAGTACCAGAAGTTTCCTTTACCATAGTTGTAATGGCTTCAACACCAAGTCAGTCGTGATTAGTATTTTTCAATAGTGAATGGTACTTTCGGGCTGAAAAGTATACCCAAAGGTGAAAAATATTTTATTTGACTATCGAAACATATTGGTCACAGATAGTTCGAGATTGAAATTTGAAATAAATTTGAGGTCAAGTAGGCCTTCAAAAGTAAAAAATACAAAAAATGAAGTCGGTTCGATTTAAATAGTAACTAGGTTAGTCTAGATTTGATCGAACCATTAAAAATAGAAAATGAAGTCTAAAAATTACCAGAAATTATAAATGTGCCTAAAATGATGTGTAAAATATTTTGGTTAAAAAAAGTATAATTTTTGGTAACACCGGTAATTATCGAAATCTGATCGATTTGATTGAATCAAACCATTACCTGATTTCGATTGGGTTGAAAGTTTTTATACAGCCTATTTTTGATATGATAAGAATGATGGAATCAATTTTGAAATAATTTGGAGTTAAAAAGTGAGAGAATTATAAGAAAATAGCATAATGAGCTTAATTTTGGCTTTTGGGCCTTAAGTGAGTGGGCCTTGGTTGAACGAAAGCCCAACCCACATTAACCCATATATAAAAGGAAGGAAGCAGATGTTTTGGTGAGTCATCTTCATCTTCATCAACCCTTTTCCTCTTCTCTTTTGGCCAAACTCTTTATGCTTTCTCTCTTTCAAAATTTCTTAAATTTTCTTTATTTTTCTCTCTAAATCCAAGCATTCTAACTGGTATTCTACATCTCTAGTTATTTATTCAAGCCTCCATCCTTTGATTAAAGGAAGATAAGCTAGAAAAATCGAGTGAAAAAACTTTAGGTATCATTTGGAGGTAAGTGAAAATCATGGGTTTAAATTGGTTTTAAGTTACCTAGAAGTATTTTAGGATGTCTAGAGTTCATTTATGATATTATTTTAAGCATTTGAAATCAATATTTTAGTGTTTCTTATGATGGGAATTTTGGACATGGTAGGTTCCATAGGTGAGGGACAAGCTTCCAAGGCCGAAGGAAAGGAAAAGTAAGTCTAGGCAATCATAAGCCAAGAAAAAGTTAGTGACTAATAAATCCTCCTATTTTTCTTAATTTTGCTTGATTATCCTTTATGTAACTTAGGGTAAATTTAGGAAACATGTGTATAATTGAAATTGACAATAGAATATTAAAATTAGACCTTGAATAAGCCTATTAGAAAGTTTAATTGAATTTAAAAGCATGTGTAAGGTTGAATCCCTTTGTTGTCCGAATGATATTCTAAAAGGAATTAATGTGTATTTTGTATATTTTAATAAAATTAAGCCATAAAATTATTATAGACATGAAATAATGTATTCATAAATTTTTGTAGAATTTATGAAAATTAATTAAATTTTTTTAAAAAGAATTTGATTATGTACTAAGTGAAAATATTGAATTATTGTGAAATAATTCATAATTTGATGAGAAAATAGTGAATTATAATGGAATAATTCACAAACTTTGTAAAAAGTACTGAGAAAGTGACTAATAGAATGACTGAAAAGAAAAAGCTACTGAAATTGTTAAAAGTCGAAAAAATAATTTGAAATTAAGAGAATTTTTGCCCTTAGCAATACTCAGGCAGTCAAAATCTAGCTCAGGATATGATTGGCTGGCCATAAGGACACCTATACTGCGATGCAAGTCATGGTGACTTGCTTAACTATGGTAGGATCACTAATCTTCCATAGTATCTATCTGTTTTGTGAGAAATGGTCTTTTTAAGTTATTTTTTAGTTTGTATTGTGACTTTATGGGGTTCACTTCCCATATATCTAGTTTGAGAATTTTTTATCGAGATTGTACTAGGGACATAATGATAAAAATAAGTTAAAATGTAAAAAGAAAGCTAAAAGTAAAGTTTAAAGTGAAAAGAGCCTAATTGAAAAGAAATAAAAAGTTTAGGGGCAAAATAGTAATTTCTCAAAAATAATACTTAATGAGTAAAAGTGATTATGAAATGATTATAAAGGGTAAAATAGTAATTTGTTAACCAAACAGTCCAAAAATGAACTTTTATAAAGTATAGGGATTAAAATATAATTTTGCATAAAAAGTTAAAACAAGGACCGATTAATTATTTTATATGCCAAAAGTTAATTGAAATGTGAAAATAAGAAAAGTAATGGCAATTTTGTAATTAAAGTGTAAAAAGGGCATTTTCGTATTAAAATAAAAAATTAAGGACTAATTACCAAAGTTTTAGTATTAAATTGAAAAGATTGTTAAAAATATTGAAAAGTGCTTTTTGATAAGAAAAATTAGTAATTTTGCATAATTAATGTAATTATGCATGTGAAAAATGCTATGATTGTTAGTCACCACTAGACATATTTAATACTTAACACGTAAGATTTACTGCGTGTAGATTCTGAAGATGATTTGGAGCTTTAGTATACATGGGATGAAGAATTTTGAAGGAATAAGAGTAAATTTTTGTATTGGCATGTATAATTCTGTAATAGTTGAAGTAAAAGATTTGATTTGTATTGGTACAATAACTGTATATATGTAAATATGTGGTTGGCTACTATGGATGGTCTGTGTATGATTGAAATGAAGTTGAGTATGTGGATGAGATGTATATTTTGTTTAGAAACTGTAGTGTCCCGAGGGGCTGTGAAAATTTCTGTATTTCAGGGGGCTAATTAAGTTTATAGCTGTTATATTGCTGGATTTTTGTAAAATAAATAGTAAAATTGGACAGTTGTAGGTTAGCGATGGCTGAACTTATGACATGAATAATGGATAAGCATTATTAAGTAAGGAATTATGTGGTTAAGAATTTGATGTTTAAGTTAGGAGAAAAAAACTTCCGGTCAATCGCTTAAATCAACAAGATTGTTATAGCAAGGGTGTTACAACAATCTACCTCTCTCTGTGATTTAATTAGAACATTAAACTTTCTTTCACTTATTGGAGGTGTATCACATTGCTTTCGCGGTCATGGACAATTTACCACAAAATGACCTATGTGCCTGCATCTAAAACAAATCCCTTTGTGAACTCTACATGCACCCCTAATAATTTCTAGAATAATGTGAGCACTAAGAAGCTTAAGCTCTTTTATCTGGCTTAACTAATCTCTGCATAGACAATGATGTATTTAGAATCGATATCGACCATGTAATATGAACTCTCTTTCCCTATACAGGACTAGCAGAATCCCTTTTCAATGTTTCTCTTCTTTTACTTGTTTTCACCCTTTCTGTACTCTTACTTCTCTTTCTCTCAGTTGCATTTTTCTCTTCATCATCTCTTGGTATTCTATATTCGATTAATTCTCGTAAAATTTGAGTCAAATTACGATTTTTCTCTATTAAGCCTTTTATTTTCACCATTGATATCTCATGTCGAGATACTATAGAAAGATTGGAGTCAACTAGACTCAAAGTTCTAAAGTCACTGATTTCATTAGTCTCATTTACTAGTTTCTGTCAAACTATATATCTTTAACCTATACTGAAATAAAATAGGGATAATCTGCATTAGGTCAACACACATAAACAAAATCTTTTATAACTGCTTATTTCTATACTCTTACTGGCCAAAATCGCCTCAACCAGGTGCCCTAATACCAAAGATGTAAGGAATGCACTAAGCCCTCCTATTATCTGTTATCTTGTACATTCTCTAACACATGATAAACTATTTTCGCTACTATCTTGTTGGTTAATACCATATGTACATGTGCATACATCATTATGTAGTGAAAAAACTATATAAATAGGATTATTAGATACATTCCATTTTTAATTGCATTATTCTTAACATTATGTTTTACTTAGAATAGTACGACAATTACAAGAACAGAAACATAATACAACTTCATACTTCAACCTTTCCTATCTCTAGTGTTAGCCTTGTGATATTATCCCTTCAAAACGAATTCTAGCTTCTTGTACCTACACGGATAACACTACAAGAAAAATGCTCTTTAACGGGAGAAAATCCGATCGTTAACAGTTAAAATCTGATCGTTAAAAAACTATAACGACGGTAAAAATTCGGTCGTCACCGGTCGTTAAAAGCCCCGTCGTTAATAGTATAAATGACCGGATTGATATCCGCTCGTTAAAGTTATTAACGACCGGAATAAATCCAGATGTTAAATATAAATTTTTAGCGACTAGATTTCCTTTCGCTAATTGTGTTATGCTTTTAATGAAGGGAAGTCCGGTCGTTAAAAAAGCCCTTTTAACGGCCGGTTTCTCCTTTTATTAATTGTTTACTACTTTCAGCGAAGGAAAATCTGGTCTTAAAAATTAAATATAACGACCAAAAGTTCCCTTCGTGAATTGTTTATATCTTCTAACAATAGAAAATCCGGTCGTTAATAATTACAAATGGTGACCGAATTTTCCATCGCTAAATGTACATCCGATAATTAATATAAACAATTTTATTTAAATATTTCACGTACACCCCATTCACACTCCAACACATACATACATATCCAAAAATATAATAAATACTCTTTTCATAAATTGCAAAAAACCAATTACAAAGTATAGCAATATTTCGAAATTGTTTAACATTCTATTTGTAATATATAAATTTGTTTAGAAAAATAGCCCTTAGATATACCAACATCTATCTAGCTAGAATTTTCAAAAAAATGAATAATGAGCATCAAATCTTCGTTGTCCATTGATCGAAAAACCTGCAAACATAAATTTATAATTAATATTAACTTATAAAGGCAGTAGATCAAATGGCTAAGAAAGTAAAAAATAATAATAAGTTTAATAATATATTAACAACATATTATCATATTGCAAATCAAACATGATGAAAATTTGTGTAGAAAGACTACAGAAAATACATGTAAAATGCAATCACAATCATAAAAGAAGAAATTATTAATATTTCAAATAACAATATATATTCTGCCATATACTTAAAAAATATTATAGAATTTATATTCTGGAACATATTTACTCACCTATTAAATGCTTCACTCTGTTTGGGATTCAATGCTAATTGTGATATAATTATGTCAAAAACATTACAGGCAGTCATTAAAAACTAGTTTATCGGACATTTTAATTATAGTAGTTAAAGTCAGGTGATTTTAGTGTTAAAAATTAAAATTTAGTATTTTTTTGACTCGGACTACATTCTGTAAAGCTATAATTGCTCTAGGTCAAAATGAAATATTTGTTTCGTAGATTTAATTCATCCTTCTCAAATACACAGAGATTTTTGTTGGCAATTTTCATTGGCTTAAATGGCTTTTATACCCATTATACTGCACCTATCTTAGTAAAGATTTAGATAATGATTGCGTAAGATGGTATAAATGACATTTCCATTTCAGCAAACATGGCATGTTATTCCCATTCTGCAAGCTACCTCAGAAGTGGCGCATTTCAATAGAGGAAGCATCCCATTGACAGTTAAACAACTACTCTTTTTATACACGTCTCTTAAAAACTCTTCATTTACAGAGATTTGATTCTTAAATTGTCTCAGAACATCCAAAGGGAAAATTAAGTGATATGACCTCACTTCAATCTTTCATGTGAGAAACTAACCAACTTCAATTCACCTTAAATTCAACCAAAACCACTAAAATGATTGCATATCATTCCTGAATTCTACTTGAATTATGCAAGAAAAGAAATGAAACAGAGTTTCATTCACGGTCCACTTATTTTGGCAGTTAACTACTTTTTTATGATTTCATGGATTGTCGTACATGTACTTAGCCAATAGACTAATAATTTTAAGTTTTTAATAAGTTAATCAACCAGGGTACCACGATATTATTCGTTTCTAATTTATACACAAGTTAAATCTATTTTAGATCGTTAACTCATATAATTTATAAGTGAAATCAGGATTTTAACAATAATTGGCTAGAATAAGTAAACCTATAAGTCATCTAAGCATCAAAGGTCAACAGGGATAACACGTCTAGTCTAAAATTCAGTAGCAACATGCTAAGGAGAGTCTCAACCTGAAAGTGGCACAGCATACCTGCATCTCTTTAATTAGGCTTACATTCTTCATGTCTACAACTGCCAGGTGACCTTTGAGCCCAGCAACAGCCATGTATCTCCCACTTGAGGTGAAATCCAGAGTATATGGACCAAGATCTGCACATTTTAATTAAGAATAAGTAAATTTTAAGGCACAAGCATTGCACAAGACTCAAACAAGATAAACTATCTCAGTTTTAATCAAATACTTTTAGGAATACAGTTTGTGCATACTCAACACAAACAGAACATAGAGCACAATTCTGGTTCATAGTTACATCTTTATAGTTCATAGTCACATTATGTACAAAATATTTGACGCAAATGAGAAAAGCAATTAACTACAAGCAAGGCAAAGAAGACCATCAATTTCAAAAGAATGAAGGTTCCAATTAACTATCTTGACTTGCCAACATGATTGGTGGTATAAATTTTCAATCAATGATAAATTAGTCTAATTGAAAGCAAATCAGATAGCAGGCTCCCTGGTAAGATTATATCATGTTGATTCTTTGAGCTTAATATATCAACTTCAGGAGCAATTGCCTCCTGTCTGATCCTCCATGTCTTTTCAATACCTTCGGCCTCAAGATAGCCTCCACCACTTGGCATAAGCCACTGATTAGAAAGATCACATATCACAAAATAACTCTAACAAGAAAAATGAATTTACTATTTACAGAGAGAGCCAGCTACATGGAGAGAAAATCCAATAGCTAAGGTACCATAACATGTCAGAATCTCATACCAGCTATTAATATGGCTAATCCTCCTTCAGAAACAGACTTTAATACTTCATGTAAAATGATGGCACCAAATTGAAAATTAGTTCACAAATTTTAACCTTCTTAGTAATGTATATATACTAGCAGTTTTTTTATCCTTTGCTTTAATTTAAAAGTGTGTATATTTAGAACAAATTAAATTAGCATTCAGAGATGTAATTTTTTTATCCGTTCCAACAACAATAGTAGTAATTTTTACCATATGATGGAAGAAGCAAATTACATTTCCAAAAGCCCAATAAACAGAAAAATTATACCGTTATTTCACTCAAGACACATATACATGACGAAAAATAGAATAATCAAATAAAGAAAATGACAGACTTCAATGACCACATCAGCAAGTACTATTTCAAATCAATAGATCTAAGTAAGAAAATAAAAAACTAGACAACGACATATCCAATAATCATAACTGCCCAATATATCTTGATAAATGACCATTTAAAGATATCCTATATAATCTAAGTACTAAAAATCCCATATTCAATATAAGAGTATACTAAAATCAACAATATTTAAGATCCATATTTTGCTAAAGCAAACACATCGGAGAAATCGACTATGGAAGGTAAAATAATAATAATAATAATAATAATAATAATAATAATAATAATAATAATAATCGAATTCATAGAAATTTTAATATAACTCTGAAATCAGAAAACCTATTAACTAATAATAAATCCCACCCCAACAATATTTAAGATCCATATTTTGCAAAAGCAAACACATTGGAGAAATCGACTATGGAAGGTAAAATAATAATAATAATAATAATCGAATAAACAGAAAAATTATACCATTATTTCACTCAAGATACATATACATGACTAACACAACAGTCATCCAATTAGCATTCAGAGGTGTGAGAAAGATTGGATATTTTAAGCCATTAGAAGCCTTCCATATATCAAGCCATGAAAGATATAAGACTCCAGCAAGTAAAGACTAAGAGAAGAACATGGACAAAACAAATTACCAACAGAGTAAAGAGATTAGGTGGTCCCACTGGCAGCAGATATAAAAGAGGAAGAAAGGGGGATAGTAACAGTGAGAAACTTAATATCTTTCAGCAGGCCCAGTGAAAACAACAAAAAACCTAAATACCAAATAAAAAAACAACCATCCCAATTAAAAGCTCCAGATCAAAAACTAATCCTTCAGCAGCAAACAAGAGTTATCACCAGCAGATCAGAGAAGAAGGGAACAATTCCTCAGCATAACAAACAACCCAACAGTAGAAGAGATTATAGAGAAAACACATAAGAAGAAGCAAAAAAAATCGAACCCAGCATACTCCACAATATTATGATCTTCAAGCCTTGAACTGCCAAAAATATTTCTACAAAGCAGAAAAGAGCAAGCAGCAGGTAGAGCAGAGCAAACAAAACACAAACCCAACTGACCAGACAAAAAGCCTCACATCCCAACTCAAAACTGGCAAAAAGTTTTGCCAATTTCAATGCACCATATAACATGAACTATGCAAAAATAGCTAATCTGCAGTTCTATTTTATTATTAGAATAGAACGTCCCAAATTATCTGTAGCTAAGCAAGAATACCGACGAAAATTAACTTTAAAAATTTGTAAAGAGCAGATTAAATCGTAGAAAAAAAAGTTATTTAGATAGTTACAAATTAATTTCACGGTTAAAAATTAACATAATCAGTTAAGTGAATCAATGAGTAGTTTCAACACCAAAACCTGTGGTTTCCAAAATCAATTAATTCATTACATTAAATATACTAAACATGAAAGCACTAATATTTATCATAATTAGACTCCATAATTTCTAATAATCACCCGTTATCTGTCCTCTTGTACCCATTAACCAGCAAAATCGGCACACCCAGAAATAGAAAAACATCTAGAGTGAATAACAGATCATTGAAAGGGAATAAAACTATGAATAATAGAATAAAAAAAGCTTGAAAAAGATGGGAAGATAATTACCATGAAGAACAATGAAGGGTATGGAACGAGCAAATGGGATAAAACATAAAGCCAAATAATGAAGACAGAAGCAACATAAGGAAAGTCGGACTCCATGGTTTTAGGGTTCTAGCTTTCCAGATAATTATTGGACCAAAAGCACAAGAATTTAAAAAAAGCATACATACCAAAATCAATGAAGCTTGTCGGCAACAGAGTCTTGATCGATAACCAGCCAAAGAAAAATCGTTGATGGTGGCTGGATGAGAGCAAAAATCAAAAAATCAAAAAGACACAAAAAAGTTTACAGAGATAGGTTTCGAAGGAGTGACAACCAAGTAAAAGGATTTAGGGTTTTTTTGCGAAAAGAAAATGATTTGGGTTTATTTGCTTTTTTTCGTCGGGTTTATTTGCTTTTTTTCGTCTTTTAGTTTTTCGTGGGCATTGTTATTATATGTTTTATTTTTAGAAAATAAAATAAGAGGAATTTATTTTGGAGGTAAACTTTAGTAAGATCCCGCCAATTTTTTTAATGCATTAACGACCGGATTTACTGTTCTTCAGCCACTGAATTTTTAACTCCTTGTTAAATAACAATAAAATTTAACAACTGACGAGCGGTTTAATTTCCCTTCGTAATTTAAATATTTTTACGACCGGATTTTCATCCCTTCGCTAAATTTTGGTCGTTAAAAGTTAATTTTCTTGTAGTGATATAAACACCCGTGCTAAGCTTACTAGCTTAGTGAGAAACAAAGCAAAATCATGGAGATGACCTCTCACAGAATTCATCAATAACACGCACATATATGAGCATTTAGCTTAACATGTAATAAGATAATAACAACTAACAAATGATATTCTTAGAATACTACCAAAACATTATGGGATTTACTTTAGTATGTACAATCACCATACTGTCGTTATACCTTTATCAATAAAACTTCAACCTATTTAATAGTCGCATTTTGATCCATTAAATTATCTAGCAAAACAATTTTTTAAGTATATAAAGTTATATAGGCTAATCTATATGCTTATTGGTTATGCTCATCTATTTCCTTAGCATTACCATAAATAATAATCCTATCTCATTTAATCATTGATTATTGATATGCTAATCGTTTGACTCCTTATAATCTTTGTGTTCACTCGATAATCTTCATTGGTATAGGTACATCCATCCAAATTTATTTGGCCCCTATTAAGATACCTAATTATTCTTATTACAATTGCATTTTATTAGTTGTTCTTAGTGATTAATTTTTTTTGTCAATTAGTTGTATAAGCGTTTATTCTAACTAATGTGCTTTCATAATATACAAACATTTAGGTTATTCTACTATTGCTGTTATATATGTATTTATTAATAGCCATGATTTTGCTATCATTAGGATGCCATTCTTTTATCTTTACATATTAATTCTAGTATATTGAAAGGTTGGGATACTAGCTTGTATCTTTCTCATGACGTAACTCAACATAAATATTTAGGTTGTAAATTTATAAGTTTAAAGACATATTTACTTGTTAAGTGCTATAATTTTAAATTATAGATAACTCATACATCAATTATTCAATATCAAGCATAAAACATTATAACTATATGGAACATGTACTAACATCATGCATAATATTTGATCGTTAAATAATCATAAGTGTTTATCCATACATTTCGGTTTTAACAATGGGAAGAATTATGTATTTGTAACAATGAACTTCTTGCATGCGATGTTATAAGACTATATAATTATATACTTTTAAGGGTGTCTTTAATCAATTATGTAATTATCATTCGCTATATAGATATCATAACATTTCTATCATATGGCTTTTTATAATGTTTTTCCTATCTCTTGTAACAAGCTTGCACCTCTCTAAGAGAGTGATAACGGGTGATATTGTACTATAGTACCCAAAGGTATAAAAGGATACCTGAGGGTATCAAACTATAGACCTAAACAAGGCAAAAACATAAGGACCTATATGAGGCTAAACCATAGGGATCCAAACAGGGTCGAATCATAGGGTAGCTACGATAAACCCTTATAGGCATGCCTATCTATACATAACCTAGAAATATGCAACTATAATTCTTTTCTTTAATCTCTTTACTCTTCCCATTCATGTCTCATGTATCTGAAACTCATATGCATGAGCATAACTAGGCATAAGAAATCATATGTATATTCATTCATTTCTATACGCTTTCAAAGGTCAGTGTATCTTATTCCCATGTATTAGAGTCACTTATGCAATGGTAAGTACATTTATGCATCGGCCTTTGGGAATATTTTCATGTCATGACATGTTCTTACTCATATGTCTTTAACATATATTTATGGAGTTAAAAAGCATAATTAATCTCTTTGCATACTTGTATTCATCTTTGTACATCTGAATGTAAAAGTATTTATTGGTAATTTGTATAATATAGTGGTCTACCATATATATATATATATATATATATATATATATATATATATGCATACACACACGCGAACATGCACGCACATGTACAAGCATCCTTATAACCATAACATAACTTTAATCATTAGTAAATGATTGTAAATTAACATTCATGTAAGTTTAAATTCCTTAACTATAATATCTTTGTGGATCTTTATGACTATTTTTATTTCCTTTGCATTTGAATATGTTACTATATGCCCCAATCAAATAATATCCTTAGCATACAAACAACATGCTTTACTTATCTTATATATGTCACTTTGTTGTTACATATTTAAGGTTACAAATGTATCTTTGTTCTTATAATTAGAGTGCTCTAACTATGTTTTGAAAAGTTTGAACTAACTTTGGTATTCATTTGGGACTTAAATTCGACTTTAAAGAGTAACAGGGGAGGGTCATGTTTAGTAAGTAATAGCTGTTAGCTGTGAAATAGGTGTCACTTTGGTTCTCGACTGAGTTTGAGACACCTTACGATTAGTACCAAACCATGCTGGTCATGACCTAAGGTCATGGGCAGGGATCACAATCAAGTACTAAATACCTGCTGATCGTGATATAGGTCATGGTCATCACAAATTTACTACTAACCATGAGGTCTAATCTGCCTAAAGGCAAATTTCCAGTCTTGACTTGTACACACTTTTAGACTTGTAAAACATCATTTTTAGCCAAAGTTTCCTTCTATAAAGTTGTTCTTCTACATTTATAATTTCCAAAGCAATAAAAATAACCTCAATCTGACCATAAATCTCAAGATATTTAATAAAAATTACAGACTGCTTTGAATGATAGGACCGCAACTATAAGCATAATTTAAGTCAAATTTTCATTATCCTACAAGAGGATTGAGTTTCCTTGTTCTTCATATGAAATATAGATCTATGAATCTAGTTTTTTTAGCCACTTAAATTACTCAATTTGAATCTCTCTAGCTTGAGATATAACAAAAAAAAGTCTGGGTAGGTCCAATGAATCCTAAGATAGATTTTTGATATTTCAAGATATACTTTGCTGCAAATTTAAGTTAAATCTCTACATCAATACTTCATACTAGCTTTCAATGATCATTCATCACATCAAAAGACATCATACACATTGAAAACCATAAGAAGTTCCCATACCTTATTTTTGACTAATTTAACCAACTAGCACTTTGCCTTGCCTTCCCTTGCTTGCTTCTTTTCTTGGATGCTCTCTCTTCCCTTTAGTCATGTCAATTTCCTCACATACATCAAGTATGAATTTATAAAATTTAGCCTCTCTTATACATACAAAAAAAAAGAAGCTAAGAATTAAAGTAAAAATTCCATAAATCTCACCTAGTTTACTTGGGAATATTGAGTTCTTTCCTTGAGTTCCTAGCACATAATTAAGTGTGAATAGATGGATGAAGAAGATAAGAAAATCCGTCACTTTCTCTTGAGTTTGGCCGACCACTTTCCCTTTAAATACCATGAGTTTTCTTCCTTCTTTAAGAACAATCTAGGTTAGCTATATATTTCCCCCTCATTGGTCCATTTGCCAACTTTTAGAAAATTACCCTTAGCTCCTTCTTTTCCTTTAATTTAAAAACCAATAGTTAACTGATCTGAAATCGAAATCGAATATATATATATATATTTTATGAATTATATTTTAAATTTTACACTTATATTTTTTAATTTTTGTATAATTTATAAATATTATGATATATAATTTTGTAAAATATATATTTTTAGTAAATAAACATTAAAATTATATGCATAATTAGCATTATATTTTTAGTTTTATATTTAATATTTTTAATTTTTATAATTAATTATGGAAATTTTATTTTTATTTTGATTATTTTAATGGATATTTTATTTAATTAGTATTTTTTTTCATTTTTAAAGCATTTTTAACTATTAAAAATAATATTATAAATTGTATAATTTAATAATTTTATATATTAAAAATTTTTAACGGTTAACCGATAAATCGATCCAAAAATTCGAGTTAAAAACCGAAACCGATATAGCGGTTAATCGATAGTAATAAACTATTTTGATAAAATTATTAATGAACCGGTTAACCGGTCCATGCTCATCCCTACTATGTAATGCATGATTATATAATGCATTAATAGCAATAATATATGAACATAAAATAATTTGTATCTAGTAACTTTACAACGATTGGAATACTCAATGAAAGATAATTTATAAACATTTAATCACATTATAAAAATTTATTCTTTCAATCAAATAGAACTCGATCTTCAAGTGGAGACAACATTTAGTTTCAAAAATTCGTTAAGATATTTTAAACACTTCAAAATTATATACATAAAATTTATTATCAAGTAGGCAAATAGTATCAATTAGTTATATATTAATATATTATCAAATTGACAAACAGTAAAAACTTATTGCATTCATTATAAGAAAATATGTATATTTACAATTAATGTCGATCCATTGCAATAAACGTCATATAATAAATGATATTTTACAACTTCATTGTTTATTGTATGAATATCAATTGTACTCTTTTTGCATAATATTTTTTTAATATTTTGAACTGCGGGTTCAAAATTTCACATTGAATGTAATTAATATCTATATTTTTCAACAGATTTAATTTTAAGATCATCACTATATTGAAAATGTCAATATTAATATTTTTATACATAAATATTGTTGAGAACTTTATCATTTTCTATTTCTTTTAATGACAAATGATATATTGAGATCTCTTATTTAATTTCAGGTACATGAATCACTTATGGAGTTTAAAAATTAGTTATATCATAGGTCTCTTCAGAAGTACCCGCTTCCATAATATGACCATATGAATTTATTTGCTCTTTGCCATTTATAGATTTTATTTTTATTGGAACCGAATAATTTACCCAACAAGGTAAATTGTCATACTGGAACATTATTCTGAATTAGAGCATTTGCAACTAATACAAATGCAATTTAGTAAATCTCTACATGCTAACAAATACATTGGCATTATAATTAACTATCTTTTGAACTTCATGTTCACAATATAAGAATCTAAATTACACACATTGTATTTATTATTTTATTTATTTTTAGTTGCTTTCTTCCTCTAACATTAGGAAAATTATTAATCAAAATGTATTTTTCAATTAAAATTGCAATAGAAAAATTTTATGTTTTTTATTGGCATAATGTAAGTATTGCTTACATCGATATTATGTATCCATATATAAAAATAATACTATTGCTCTCATAAACAATCTGGCAATTAAGTGAAGGCATTTAGTAAAAATTTTTGCTAGATCTTGGAGTATGAACATGTACACTACAAAAAAACTGCCAATTAGCGACTAAAATTAGCGACGACCTTATTTTCATCGCAAATTTTGCGACGGATTTGCGACTGTTTACAATTCCGTCGTGGGAAGGATATTTTCTATTTTTGCGACGAACTAGCGACGGAATCAATAAACAGTCGCTAATTATTGGCGGAAAGAGTACACACTAGTTTTTGCGGCACATTAGCGACGAATATTTGCGTCGCTAAATTTTATAATTTTTATTCATGAAATTAGTTTCAAAAAATTTAGCGATGAAAATTTTAGTCGCTAAATTTGGAGGGAAAATATAGCGCCCTTTTTTTGCGACAGTTTTGAGACGGAAAGTCTGTCGCTAATAGTAATATGTTATAATAATATAATTAGCGACGAATAATTTTAGTCGCTAATCCGTCGCAAATAAATTAAAAAATTCATATGATTTTTGTATAGTTTCAAGTAATTTTAATATAGACCATATGAAATGAATATTTTATTTTGTAACAGAAAATTATAAATTATTTTATAAGTTGATAATAATATTTATTAATTATACCAAAATCTAAAGTTATTTATTTAGAAAATTTATATTTTTAATAATAATAATAATAAACTAATTATTACAATTATTATATATTTGCGTGTTCAAGATTAATAAAAATAAATATTTATAAAATAGTAATATAAATTTATTATTTCATTTAAAATAATAATAAAAAATTTGTAATTAATTTTTATTTTATAAAATTTAAATCAAATATTAAATTATTGGAAATTATATTGATTTCTTTATCAATTATCCCCAAATATAAACTTATTTATTTAAAATATAAACTTTAGTAATTATTATATAGTCATATTATGAAAAATAATAAATATAAATATTTATATAATAATAATATAAAGTTTATTATTTCATTTAAAATGATTATGAAAAATTTATAATTTATTTTTATTTTGTTAAAATTTTGAGCAAATTTTAAATTATTAAAAAATTTTAGTTATATATATTTATAAAATTATCCTTGAATACAAGGATAAAATGATGAAATTTGGAGGGGTATTTTAGTAATTTCAAAAATTTACCATACATTTTTAACTTTAACTTTTTATATATTATATCCATGTAATTTCAAAGTTTAGGTTATATATACAGTTTGTTAATATATATATATATATATAGTTTGTTAATATCGTATAAGATTAATTTAAAATAACCGTATAACCAACTAAATTTAAAAATTTTTAAAAAATATACAATCATTTTATACATAAAAAAGTTACAAGTTAACTCTTTTTTTATTTATATTTTGGTGGCTTTCGGTCATTTCAAATGACTTCATAGGAGATTAATAAAATATATTTTGGTACCATCTAAATTAGACATATAACATGAGTGATCTAAAAGATACATAAATTTAATGTCAACTTTTAAAAGTATATAAATGTAAAATACAAAAACATTAAAATTCAGGATCACATAATATGTTTTTCCTAAAAAAAAATATGTATAAAATATTTAGAATGATCAAGTAGTCCTGAGGAGCTTAGACCTCTGTTGTCCTGAGCTATCAGCTCTTTAACACATAAAGGTAGAGTTCCAAACCAAGTATAGTGTTCGTTGGAGGCAACTCCAGATTTGATCAAGGTATCTGCCACTGTGTTTGACTCCCTTTTGATGTGTAAAAATTGCACTTGCCAGTTTCGATTGACCAGCTCATCAATGTCAAAAACTAGGTCAGAAAAATGGTGATGGTCCTCCATCCTGTTTGTTAAACAATTGACTACCTCCGAGCTATTTTTGATTTCTAAATCATTCCATGTAAAATTTAATAAAATGTTGTTTCTTTACATTTTTAATAATAATGGATATATATTAATTATAAAAATAATTTTTATGGTTAGTATGTATTTATTATGTGTACATATTCTATTTATAGGTACAAATAAAAAACTTTATATAAATTATTTTACAAAATTATCCCCCATTTAATAGATATTATACTTATGAAATTAGGGGTGTTTTTGTCTTTTAATAAACCCTAACTACCCCTTTTCTTTTTGGCCCTTTCTTCTTATGATAGAAGAAAAAAGAAAAGTGAGGCAGAGAGATGAGAGCTTCGGGTTCTCTTTCACCCGAAAACTCGTGCTTGAGATTTCGGACTCCTCCAGCTTCTGATGACGACACGAGCAGCACCTATGAGACTCTAAGAGCGAGGCGATCATCCCGATGTCTTCTATTCCTCCCCACTCGCCAGCAACAGGTAGATCAAAAAAGGGGTAAACCGATTGCTCCCATATGGATTTCGACCAAACCACGATGCGTTGGAGCGCGTGAACGCTCCCAAGAGATCACCGACAACCCCAACTTCAGTTAGGCAGGGGTGGTGCATCTCCGGCGACTTTATTTCCTCCGATGAGAACTGTCTACCGCTGTTGATTTTCGTTGCTTTGGAAGGAGATTCATTTATCTGCTCTCCTAATGCTTGGTAGGTACTCATTTAAAAAAAGTTATTTCTTTCTTTCCTTGAATTTTTTTTTGTTTTCTTAATTTGTGTCTGGTTAATGTTGTTCTTATTTTTTGAATTGGATATTCGGGGGAGCTTGTAAAGTCACGATCTTTAAACTGGGTTTTTCTTAGAAATATTTTAGTACGCTTGATTTTTGAGGGGATTAGATCTGAGGGATAACAAGGAGCTAGTTTTTCATGTTTGTTTCCTTTTCAGCTCAGAGGAAAGAAAATGAGCTGAGATGTCTAATTAGGTGTAATTAGGTTCCTAACTTATTTGATTTATTTATTTAGCTAGTAGTGGTAAGTTGTAGCTAATTAATTTATTTATAAATACTGACTAAGATTGGTAAGTTATAAACTTATAGTCCCTTCATTTATTTATCAAACTAATTAACCGACAATGGTAAATAATTAGTTCCTTAGTGTTTGTAAAAGAGATCCAAAATCAGACTTGGTTTGGTTTCCTGTATTTACAGGGATAGTCTATCACAGATATTAGGATTTCTTCTTGTCTTTGGATTTTCCTATTTCGCTTTATATCTCACTGAACCTGTATCATTATCTCAGCAGTTCTCCCTTTTATGGCTTGTTTATGAGGAGTCTAATGTGTGATTATGCTATTTCATATGCAATGTCTTTCTTTGTCCCATTAGCTATGTTAATTTGAAGTAATTTATTGTATGATTGAATTCTACCTATATCTTTCTACTCCTGTATTATATGACAAGTTTGTTTTATTGTGGAATAATTAGTTAACCTGCATTTGTGTAGTTTACTTCTCTTGCTCTGGCAAGATTTTATTTTCTTCACTGGAATTTAAAAATATTATTAGTTTTTGTTGTTGGACCTCTTTCTTGACATTTTAGGTTGAATTATAGTGCTCTTTCAGAGTCTTTTATGCCTTAATTGAACTTGAGCGGCTGTTCTGTGGAATCCTGCAAGCTAGCTATTGTTTGTAAACTTCTTAGCAATTCGAGTGCTATTGTCCCTTGTAGTTTTCCAATTTTGCTGGTATCTTTAGTGCAATTAGAGTTTGAGAAGCAGGAAAAAAGAAGCAAAACTCAAAGCAATAGATGTTATGGAATTGATTTTAGAATGCTTTTGTTGTTACTTTGCTAACATGCGAGAACTATCTACTTGCGTGGACGGTTTACTAACTAGTATTAATTAGGAAATAGAAGGTTAATAATTTGGTAAAAGAGTTATCATGTGTTTGATTAATCTCTACATTTCTTCCCTCTGTCTCTGTATCTTAATGCACAATTTGATGTTTGCAACACTAATTTATGCAGCATTGGGTATCTCTTCTCTTAGCAGTAATTGTGAGTGGTTTGTTGGAGGCGTACACAGCACAACTCGATAATTCTTTTATACCACTTGTATGTATACTAATGTAGTTTATTTTGAATCTTTCTACCATTATTATATGTGACTACTAAGGCGGGTTTCAAATGACATAAAATATGCTGATAAACAGCCGATTGTACCATCATTTAAGGTATGGTTTTCATCATTTTCTCTCTTTCTTTTTAACAATGTGAATTGACTTCTTGTGAAATACAGGTTTCAAAGGACATAAAATATGCTGATAAATAGCCGATTGTACCATGGGGACCAAGGTTTTGCTAAATGTTTTGATTATACATTATATGGATATGTTGTTTATTATTTCCTGTTATCACCCATAGATTAAACTTTGAGGTAAAAGGCGATGAAATTGACTATAACTAGAGCAGGTTGGTTTACTCTCTTCTCACTTCTGCTGCTCCTCATCAATGCTCCAAGACCATTCAAGAACTTGCCAAAGCCTGTCAAGACTGGGGATTCTTCATGGTATTACTTTATTATATTGATTGCTTGTAATTATTTTTATCGATGTAACTTAATTTGGTAAGTTTAATTGGTAATTAGGTGGTAAATCATAGAGTACCTTCTAGAGCTTTCTGGTGACAAGGCAAGCATTCTTGTTACCCTCCTCTCTTTCTCTCCCTCTCTCTCTCTCTCTCACACACTCACACACACACACACACACACATTGTTAAGTCAGGAGACAACATGACTAGAAAGAATAGTACTTTATCAGTTATGGCTATTTTTCAGCTCCAATTCTCTATCTTTATGGTCTTGCTAACAAAATTCAGATCAGGATTAAAGGCAGAAATTGGAATATTCTTTCCCATGCTTATCCTCAGGGTGCTTGAGAATGTAAACCAGCCCAATTTTCTATAGAAAATGATTGTCCTGAACTTTTCGGAGAAGATTGGGCTGGATCCACAGATTATTATTGATGTTTTTGTCAACTATGATTGCGATGTAGATGCTTCAAACATATATGAAATGTATTTTTCATATGCTTTGCTATTCATTTCCTTATTCTACTTCAAAGTTGTTAGTTCTAGATGTTGTGCAATATCACTAAACTTGGTCACCCATATTTGCATAAAAGCTGCACGAAAGTTGTTTGTCTTGGAAATAAATAGCATATAGCGTAAATTTGCAATGTAACCTTGATTATTTCTTGGAGTTCCTGGAGTGATGGTATTCCAAGTTGATGTTTGTTGTCCATCTGGCTCTTATGTATCGAACATGTTAATTTTTCAAAGAATTTGGACATTGTTCATCTGTTTTCTGCTAGTACGTAGAATTAGTCACATAGCATTGTTGTTTTGGAAGCACAATTATTATTGCACTATTTTATCCGATGAATTAAACAATTTTGCTGATCCAAGAAAGTTACTCAAGTACAATAGTGATCTTATAGATGTAATGTTCTGTAGATGTATAATGAAAGATTGGACAAGGACAAATCATAGATTTAGATGTAATTATTTTTTCTTCCCATAGTTGTTTTTATGTAACCCTTGTAGTTGCAAAAGTTAGGCAGATATTATCAGTTTAGAAGGTTAAGGTTCTGAAGTAAGAAAAGTATTTTGGTTTGTTGCAGGCGCCTTGTTTTTTGGGTAAGGGCCTCTTTGGTTGTCATCTTTAATTAAATGCATAAAGTAATAGCATGTATATACAATTTGTCCTGTTCAGTGTGATTTTAGAACTACAAGCACAAATCGTTTGGAGCATTGTGTATGCTATACGACTTGTAGTATTTGATGATTTTGAATTTAGAGAACTTGAAGTTTGTATAAGTGTCTTTTTTTTTATTGTTGTTGATATTATTGTTATTATTTGAGAGAGAGATAAAAGTTCTTCCTTGTCTGAAGGATTAATGTTATATTGGGGCAAGATTTTGGAAAAGTATTGATTTATGTTACTTACTTTGCAGGAAGAAAAAGAGAAACTTGAGAAGCAGTTGCATGATATTGCTGTAGCAGTTGAAAGATTGGAGAGCAGTAGACAGAAGCTTTTAAAGGAGGTGCAGTCTTTACGTGCATTTTATAGTTTCTCATTACACTACTTCTGAAATAATAGGCCTACTTGATGGTTAGGGTCAACAATTTAGGAGTAGTACGCTATCAAACAGTCCTAATATACACACATGCTATTATATCCCATGATTTAGTAGTATATATATATTTTTTATTTGAGGTTATTTTTTAAATTTTAGACTCAAGCATGCATTAAAATTAAATAAAACACATAAATTATAATCCTAAGCTATATATTGGAGTCTATTTATTGCTTAATCTGGCAAAGGGATACCTTAAAACTATAAAAATTGAAAGGAAAAACATATATATATGAATTAGAAAGGAGGATATGTTGATAAAGGCGGCAAATAATTGGATATCTTTAGGCATAGATAATTAACTTTCATTGATGGGTTTTGTTTCCTCCAGAAATTAACTTTCTTGATTCATTAATTTTAAATTTAATTTTCTTTTCTCATTAAGGGTTTCTTTCTGATTATTATTTCTTTCAGGGGAGACAGAAATTGAAAAGAAAATAAAAGAAATGGAGAAAGATTGTAAGACATTGGTCGTTTTTGTGTTGATGTTTTGGATTATCAAAGCATTTTAATTGCTTTAAAAGGTTGCTCTGCTTTGTTTTGCTGTTTAGACTCTCCTGACGGATATGATGTAAGATTCCTTTTTATTTTTTTCTCTGTTTGGGGTCTAATTTATGTGATTTAGGATTATTTTTTTTGTTTTTGATTAATGGGTATTATATATATATATATATATTGCAGGATAAAATGGCTAATTTGGAAGTAAGAGGAGCAATTAATGTAGTAGAGGCATGCGCACAGACTGATAGGATAGAATAGATTGTGTTTAATTCAGAATTATTGTCTAAGTGTCTAGTTGTAATTGCTTTTATGAAAGTTCATTACAAATGAACTCATAGAATTCTTGAGAATCAATTGTCTCCTAAATTATGATTGGTACTTCCATTCTCTTTTATGCATGTAACTTCTAGGTTCATTCTAATTACTCACTCCTGCTAACTCTAACCTCCTTTTTATGTGTATAATTTAGATGATATTGGCACTCATATCAAGAATGCCCAAGCTGCAACTACACAGGGTAAAACACATCTTGTAAAAGCAGCAAAGACTCAAATATCAAATTCATCTCTGGTAAGCATTAACTATGTATTGACATTCTTTGTTTTCTTTAACTGATTTACCACGCACACTCAAATTCAAGTATTCGTGGTGCTCTTTGGGGCTGATTTTCTTATGAAAATTTTGTAACCCATGTTTATAATCATCAGTGACTTGTGCTAAAGATATGTTGCAATTCTAATTCAAGTTTTAATGGAATGCAGACATGCTTGTTACTGGTGATATTCGGGATTGTTCTTCTCATTGTCATAATAGTACTCGCAGCATAAGTAGAAGTTATTGTGATTGAACCTGCTGGCAATATGAAGAGGTGCTGAGAAATGAGATAAGAACATGTTTTACTGATTGGTTTGGTTATGTTGTTTTGCGATGACTGGTGGCTGACTCGAGTGTCTCACTGGTGGTGCTGGTGAAGAGGGGGTATATACTTTGCTTTTTGGGGATTTTTTTTTGTGGGTGGGTTGTGTGTTACAGCTTCTGTAACTTTTTGTTTCTTGTATATTTTACAGTATAATAAAATATTCATTCTTTGCTTGCTCTCTTTTTTGTTTTTTTTTTCCTCTCTTTGAGTATAATAAATTACTCACCAATCTGGCATTTGAAAATTTGAATCAAAGTGGAATAAAAGAAAAATCTAAATTATGCAATAATTTAGCGACGAATTCGCGACAGCAACTGTCGCTACTGCACAAATGTTAGAATTTAAGAAATAATTAGCGACAAATATATCGTTGCTAACTTTTACAGTAAATTTTTATTTAGCGACGGAAAAGTTGTCGCTAAATATTATTATTATAATTCGACGACTAATTAGGAATATAAATTAGAGACGGAAAAAAAATTAGCGACGAAATTTTCGTCGCTAAATTAGTGACTGATTTTGATTTCTGTCACTAGTAAATTCGCGACTGGGCTTTTAGCGACTGTTCGTCGTAGCATCGCTAATTTAATTTAGCGACGAAATTCTGGTAATTAGCGACGAAATTTTCCGTCGCTAATTAACAGTTTTTTTGTAGTGGTACAACGGGTTTATAACAATCTTTTACCCATGGCATATGATCACTAGCATTATCAAAAAAAAAATATCTTGATTGCATAATTTGAATTTTGAGCAGTTAATTCGAATAATCTTACAAATTACAAGTTGTGAGTTGATAATAAACGCACATGTGACTATTTTATTGATGCATTTTTCAAAAATTATAAATCATTTGAATGTTTCATATGGTAGATAGTAGACCCACATATATTATCTTTATTCATTTCAAAATGAAGAAAATTCAGTCATTTTTTTAACTAGTGATACTTTAGTAATATTTTTTGAGAACAAATAGATTATGATTATGAGAATTTCTTAAGTTGAATTAAAAAAAAAACTTTTGATTCTCTTCTCTAATAAATATATGAATTACCAATAATTTATGCATTATAATCGATTCAGGATGGTTAAACCGGTCATACCAAATAATCAATTGTTAATTAGTAAACTTCAGATTTACTATTTTTATTATATCAATATTTATATCAATTGATAAAATATCAAGTTTCTTAATATTAAGATCAAATAATTAGTAAACTTTGAATTTACTAATATTTGTGACAGTTAATAAACTAAATATGTATTAGTATTTGTATCAATTTTCAAGTTTACTATAATCAATAAACTTTAGGATTACTGATATTAGTATCAATTAATCAATAAACTTCATGTTTGCTAATATTTATATAATTGGTAAATAATAGGTTATTAATATCTATACAACTGTTAGTAAACTTTGTGTTACTATAATATTTGTATTTATTAGTAAACTTAGAGTTTACTTTGCATCAAAATAAAATCAAATTATCTTTAAAAATATATTACTTATCTTATACAATAATTTTTATATAAGGATCTCCGGTATTTCTCTTTCACTCTCAAAATGATATCAATTTCAGGAAATATATCCATAAATAATAAATTTTTAAGACATAATAGACAAATATCAATATATAATAAATTGTATTTGGATAATGACTTTACAGTTCTTCCGTTATATATATATATATATGTGTGTGTGTGTGTGTGTGTGTGTGTGTGATAAAAGAAAGATTAATTTGTAATTGCGCAAAAGAAATGAAATAAAATTATGTCACTTTGTCACGGCAACAATAAAAAAAAATTTAATATGGTTTTGGTTTTTTTTTGTTATTTTTCAATCATATATTAAATTTTTCAAATTTTATTATATATGGATATAATGTCCTATAACCCATAATTAATCATATTAACTCACGAGAATTACAATAATTTAAAATTTACAAATTAAATTTACTTACTGTTTAATCTTGTAAATTAGAATTCTTGATTTATTCAAGTTGGGTTATCGTAAATTACCAACTTTCGATAATTTATAAAAACTATCGTGCTGATAACGTAACGTGTTATAAAAATAATTAAAGTAAAAACAGATATAATATGAATAGAGAATTTTATTTCTTATTGTTTATCATTTTTTTATAAGCAATTGAAATAATTTATTAAATTGAAGTAACGGTCCGAAGCCAAATACAAGATGACAGTCCCAAAACATATCACTAACATGAAAAAACTGCCCGCCCACAGGGCAACAAACAAAAGCACCCAGACCAACTCAGACCGACCATCTAGAATAGCTGTTATAGGAACAAAACAGCATACAAATCAATTATTACAACCACCAGACCAAGATAACTGGAACAGAGAGGCCCGATCTATTTATTAATCCAAGCAACCAAATCACACGTCTTGTTTATCATTGAATAATCGTATTAGAGTATTTATAAGTACAAAATAAGATGTAAATTTTTAGTAGAATTGAGAGAATGATGGATTTGATATTCGTCCAAAATACTTTATAATTATCACAATATTCAAAATCTTTTTAGAAACCGGTAATTCTCTTCTTTTTTTTTTTTAAGCCATTCAAAATGCTAATAGCGCTAATATAGATGTTGACGCAGGACATATGTGCATAAATGATTGTTATTTTAATTAAAATTTTTTATATAATTAACATTCATTAATTATAATAATAAAAATTATTATTAATTTTAAATAATATTAATTACTAAATGAAAACTGAAAAATTAAGTTTTTGTTAATTTTAATGGAAAAAATAGCGGAATTATCAAATTTAAATGACATTCAAAATTTGGAACTGATATTATAATTTTTTTTATTGGATCTATTAAAAAATATCTTACAGTTGGAATTTTATTTTGTAATTAATTCCTATAATATTTACCAAAAACATAATATTCTAAACTAAAATGTTAATATAAATTTATAATTATTATATTTTTTTAATTTTTAATCTAAAATTACCCATATATGTAGGGATTCCCCGGCCCCGGCGGGGATCCGCCCCGTTCGGGGCGGGGAATCCCCGAAATTTCCCCCCGCAGGGACGGAGGTGGGGGGAAAAAATTCCCCGTCCTAAAATCGGGGACGGGGACGGGGAATGGGATCCCCGCCCCGCAAAAAAAAAATATATATATATATATTAAAATATAATATTTTATAAATAATTAAAATATAATTTAATTTTATAATTATTAAGTTTTAAATTATTATTGATTTTAAATTTTTTATTTATTAAATATTATATTTTAATTTTAATTATTAATAAAATATTATATTTAAAAAAAAAAGCGGGGGACGGGGATCCCCGCAGGGCGGGGACGGGGGGAATTCTTCCCCCGACATTGGTGGTGGGGGCGGGGAATCCCCGCCACTGGCGGGGGAGGGAGTGGGGGAGCATTCCCCGGCCCCGCCCCGCCCCGTGATCATCCCTACATATATGTATTGAATTATACCCGTTTAACAGCTGTTTGACTATTTACGATTTTCTTTTTTTCTTTTTATATATATTCCATCTATTATGACTAAAAAATACAGTGGCATATATATTTTTTCTGTTTTAAAAAGTATAATGACAAAAGATGCCCTTAACCCAATTCTAAATTTGATTTTGGCTAACAAAACTACTATAAATTTCTAATTATTTAATGCATAGAAAATTAATTGCATTAAATTGAAAAATTCAAATTATAATTTTATCTGAGATACAACAATACATCTGAAATATTGATAGCATATACATTTTAAAAACATTTACATTTGTATTCTTATTTCTATATTGACTAGAATAAAATCCGTGATTTTTTTTTTTGATAAAGGATTGAGAAAAAGCTAAAAAAAATATAAAAAGCAGCCAAACGGCTATTGATATGTCTGTGACAACTTGCCTGTTAATCCAAACCCATTCTATCCATTTATTTATTGTGAAAAAGGGCAAATTTAAAATTCGATCCATTTATAATTCGAACCGATATGATTCAATTCAAAACTATCCTTTAGCCAATTCATTTGGCACCTCAAACTGTGCATCAAGTTTTATTATTAAAGTAAAAGCAAATAAAAGAACATAAAAAAAAATTACTGAGATGAATTAAAACAAAATCACTATTGAAGCAAAATGACGACTCCATATTTTAAAATAGGTATTATCAATTAAATGCATAACAAAAATTTTTAGTCCATTTAATGCTAATGCAAGAAATTCGAGAATCAAATTACATTTTCCAGCAGAAAATGAAATAGTTAGTAAAAAACGAAAAAAAAATAAATAAATAGAGGGAAACATTTTTGATTTCGCTTTTAGCAAGTACAGCCACTTTAGTTATTTTTGGTTGGTATAGACATAAACGGGTTAATTAGTTTATACCTATTTTTCAAATTCAATATGTTAATATTAAAATTTTCAAATTTAAAGTTCAAATATAGTCTATTAGCTGTTAACCACTAAATGCAGTCGTTTAACATTTAAAATGAAACATATATGATTATTCAATAATTCACAAAAAAACATGCATCGACCAAATTAAAATATAAATTTTAGAAGTTTTAAATATAAAAATTTAAATAAAACACAAGTTATTAAATTTTAATGTTAATATAATAAAAAAAATCATACAAACGCTCTATCAGACAACAACAAAAAAAATTCAATATTAATTTATTACTCATCAATATTGATAAATGGTATTCTTTGACAATTAAGGTATAAACTCATATTTATATAAAGTAAAATGTTAATAATTGAAATATAAAAATTATATATATATGAAAATTTTGTTTATAAGAACTGTTTAACTAAAAATTAAAATCTAAATTCAAATCCATTAATTATAATTTTAAAAATTTAAAATTAGTATTTACCGCATAAATCGGTTTTAGACTCGATTTTAATTATTGATTTAATGGTTATTTGAATTTTTTTACCTACCCTACGTGTGATGGTTATCAAACAAAAGTTATTAGCTCACTTATTCTAGTCCTTGTATAAATAAACAAATAAATTTAAGTCAGTTTTTTTTTTTTCCCTATAATAATAATAATAATAATAATAATAATAATAAGACTCTTCTTGTTGTAGCCACAATTACACAACTACTACGACGACATATTTGATATAAGTTGGCCTAACTCAAGTATCTTTTTTTTTTTAATTTTTTATCATCATTAATTAATTTATTAATGGAAAAACGTGGCCATAAAAAGGAAAGTTCGGTTTTGCACACAAAACCACTAACCAAAATAATAAAGAATAACTAACAATTAATATCCTATTAAAAAAATTAAGAGCTTTATAAATTGTGATGAAAGTGAAAGAAGAAAAAAATAACTCTGTTGTAGGGAAAAGAGTTGATGATCAGAATCCTAAAATGTCCATGAAAAGCTACTTAATGTTCATAATATGGTTATTATGCTTGTTAAAGTTTGCAGCTGCAAAAGAAAAACCATTCGTACCAAAACAATACTCAATGTTCATAAATTACGACGTTCATGTAATAAATGAATTACGGGATCCTCTGTACCTGCATTGCAAATCTAAGGATGACGATCTCGGTTTGAGATATCTAAAACCCTCTGAAGATTATGCTTGGACTTTAAGGATTAATTTGTTTAGAACAACTTTGTTTCACTGCCATGCGAAGGGGCAAAACAGGGAGATTCAGTTTGATTCATTCAAGGCTACCAGAGATGAAAGGTTATGCTTTCGTTTTTACTGCATTTGGTCTATTAGAGAAGATGGCATCTACTTTAGCAATGACTATTCTAATTTTTATATGCGATACCAATGGTGATATCTCTAATTTATGCGTTAATGGATGTTTTATTCATTATAATTATTGTCATTTGCCACGTGGGATGTCATTAGTTGCTAATTTAAAACTAGCTGGCTTGATTTTATATTAATGTAGAACTTGTGCACCCGTATTGGATGATATTAACTAATGTCACATTCATTATGTATATAATTTGGTGTTGTACATATACATTTGTGTATGAAACATTCTTGGCATTTATTATTTTTTGAAAAGAATAAATCATTTCTTTGCGCTGAATGCCTACACAATTTGATCAATCCATTTGATCAGTTGTAATCTTAGTTCTGCGTAAAACAAATGGACAATGACAGGAAAAATTAAGCTATTACAGCAGCTAATAATTCTTAATGACTCGGAGGACAAAATGTCACTTTGTTTACTAAATTTGCCCTAAAATTAAATTAATGATCAAAGTTCCAGGAGATTAATTACATTAGTAGCTATAAAAGTATATGGGTTCTATATATAATCATAATACTTTGAAAGTGAGAGAATAAATATTTGAGAGTTATGCACATAGAAATAATTATATTTTTTATAACTTTCCACTATTTGCCAATTCATAGGTAGATAATTCATACAATTTACAATATTCCATTAAAGTATTACTTTTGACTAAGGAGAAAGTAAAGCAAATAAAAGAAAAAGAGTAAATTTTATTCAAAGAATCACATTTAGATTGTCACTTGTCAATTAAATAACTTTGGAAACAATATTCTTAATGATATCGTTACGTCCTGTGAACCAAAGGCAACAAATTAAGAAAGTTATTAGCAACCAACAACTTATAATTTGCGGTCCATTTCACATATCCAATAAACATGTTATTAACATGTGTACTCAATATTGTTAATATTTATGATGAAGACCAATTTAAAGCATAGCGCCAAAGCAGGAACTAGCATTTTCTTCTTTTATCATTTTCATGTACTTTCTAGCATTGCGCAATAATGATTTATTACAAGGTGATTTCACGCATCGAAATGTGAGAAAACACTGTTTACAATATTCTAAGGTCAACGGAATAATTGAATAAAGTAGCAGATGCAAGATGCTATATTAGTTTACAACAAAAAATTTCTAATCATAACAAGATTGGTGATGAACATGGTATTTTTTTTTTTTATTTCTGCGATTTCTTGCGCAAGTCTCTCATCCATTTGAGGGTGAATATCTTCTTCTTGAGGCTGTTCTTGGATGCATCCTTATCTTTGTTCTTATCTTTTTCTGATTCCGGTCGCGGCAGAGGGTCGGGGGTGTCATAATCCCATTGATCAGCCCAAGAAGGACCTGAATCCATATCTAATTCTCTTTGTTAGTTATCTCTCCAGCATTACTTGAATGTTAAAAGTTAAACCAGAGCATATTTAGAAGTTTATGCCAAACTGTTATTTACTTATTTTAAATGCATGATGCTGTGGTCTTCAACTGCATGAAGCTGTTTGGTATACCTTGGCTATTTTAGGTAATTAGGTGTCCAGAATTGGTTCAACAATAATTGCCCAATATAGATTGCTCTTGATTTAACCATTTGCTTTCATTTGGATGATGATTAATGTCTTAAGTTATCTTTTGCTTTTTTTGTTTTTGACACTTCGACAAAATGAAGGCCCTGCTATTTCTAAAATTTATCCACCTGCATTCACATCACAAAACAACATAACAAACTGCAAAATGAATATAATCAAAGCTAAACCAACTTGGAAATGTTTCCAATTGATTCACTATAATATGACATAAATATGTTTTATTTAGAAAGCTAAAAGCTGTGTTTATTTCCTTTACTTTACTCTTACCTACTTTGTATGTATAAATACTGTTAACAACACATCAATGCATATGTGAAATTCATTTTTCTCCCAAATCTTGTTTCCCAAGATCAACATGGTATCAAAGCAAAAGTAACCTCTTATTTTCCCTCATTTTCTTGGATTTTCTCATCACCCAAACACCTTCTTCTTGCCTCTTTGTTTCTTGATTTCTCTTCAAGATCTATTGAAGCCTAGCTACGGCGAGACCTAAAGACACTCCCTCAGATCCACTTTATCTTCATCCCAATGAAAGTCCATCAACGATATTAGTTTCTCCTTCTTTAGACGCATCTGATTACTACACCTGGTCAAGATCAATGTTGCGAGCTTTAAAATCCAAGAACAAGGTGAAGTTCATCGATGGAACCTTACCAGCACCAAAAGATAGTGATTCAACCTTTGATGCTTGGGATTATTGCCATACTATTGTACTAACATGGACCATGAATTCTCTCTCACCTACCATTAAATAGAGTGTTATGTGGCTTGAAAAAGCTGCAAATCTTTGGAAAGAGCTTCACAATCATTTTTCTCAGGGCGATTTTTACGCATCTCTAATTTATAGCATGGGATTACTCTTCTTACTCAAAGTGATTCCTCTGTTAGTGAATATTACACAAATCTGAGAAGTATTTGGGATGAGTTGCACAATTTTCATCCCATTCGTAACTATGAATGCTTTCTTCCTTGTGAGTGCAATGCCATTGGTGTTATATGTGGCTATAGACAATCGATCCAGATAATAAAGTTCTTAAGAGGGTTGAATGATAATTTCTTAGGAATTAAATCACAATTTTTGATGATGAAACCATTGCCATCCTTGATTGAAGTTTTCTCTCTGCCTGTATAGTAAGAAAGGAAGATCATGAATCCACGATTGAATGAATCCCTTGCTTTCATGACCAAAAGCACTAACCAAAACTCTTGGAAACCAAATGTCAAGAATACAACCAAGACATAGAACAAGAAGCCTCTATGTACTTTCTACAACATGGCTTGTCACACTGTTGAGAGATGTTATAAGAAGCATGATTATCCTCCTGGATATGGTAACAAGCAAGGAAATCATGGCAACAAGAATGTTGCAGTTAATGCCAACTAAGTTCAATCTTGGCAATCTGAATTTAAAGATAATGCAGAAGAGTCATCTTTTTTTCCAACATGCTCGAGTTTCCTTTCATGAAAGAACAATGCCAATAACTTCTTGCAATATTATAGACTAATCAAAGCTAAATCCCAAAATCTATTACTACTATGAATATGGCCATGAGCAAGTAGCGCACTATAACTGGATGTACAACCATTTCTCTTGTTTTATGTTCCAATAATAATTCTAGTATTATGTTCCAATAATAATGAATATGGCCATAAGGCATATAAGCTATACTTTCTGGGTAGGATTGAAAGTTTATAGAACTTAGATGAGGCTGCCCATAGTTTTGAAATGTTGTAACATTGTGTTATTGTTCCTTATAGAAACATATAAGTTGATTAATACTTTGATGAGTTGTATATGTGTTTAATCTGATGTTTTTTGTAAGAGGTTGTCCATATAATATTTATTTTCCACTGAGATTTATAGCTTAGCATGGGTGTTTATCTGTATAGATATTTAGGCTAGAACTTCAGTTTAAGACTAATATTTACTGCGAGTTAGCCAACATAGGACTTGAGAAGAAATGAAGAGTATAATTGTTATGATTGAGTCTATAATTATTGTAACTGATAGATTTTGTAGTTATGATTTATCTATATAAGTTAATGTATTAAGGAATTGTGAGGAAATGAGGAATGTTTTAGTTTCCCATTGTTAGTTAGAATAGTTTATTACTGAGTTAAATCTTGATCAATGCCCTAAGCTTACTTAAAGAATGGATTATCAGATTAGGGCATTACAAGTTGACTTTAGTAAGTTGATATATATATATATATATATATATATATATATATATATATATATATATATATATATATATATATATATATATATATATATATATTGCATTTGGGTTTGGGTTTGGCTTCTTTTCAAGATTTTGTATATTTTTTGAAGGAATAACCAGATGTGTCATATATAAAACATTTGGGTGTAAATTAATATTTTCAATTGCAGCCATATTATTTGTTCTAAATCCAACGGCTTCTTGAAACCCATCTATATTTACTGATGAGTTTACTTCATTACCCCTAAAGGTATTACAAATTATTGGCTCCCTATGTCATGTCTACTCAAAGTAATTTGAAACAAATTCCTTTTTTAACAAATGGAGATTCATGTTACCATGTAAAATGGTCTAATATTTGATGCATATTTCCTTTAATTTTGGTAGCTAAAAGTGTTTAAATATTTTAATTTTGGGTGCTATGTCTAGTTTATATTTTTAAATTTGTTGCAGTTAAAAATGAGTGAAGAAGTGAAGAAGAGAAGAGCATGACTCGTGATGAGCTTCAAAAGTCATTATAGAGAAGAAATTATATGAGGCGTGATGAAGTAAGGAAAGAAGAAATTGGCTGACTCGTGATAGGCTTTATGTGTCGTTACAGAGAGCAGCAAGGCAAAGATGAAGAGAAAAGCATGACTCGTGACAAGCTTCACATGTCATTACAGAGACCAAAGAGCACGACTTGTGATGAATGACACGAGTCGACCTAGATACCAGTTCCCGACCAACATTATTTTTTATCTTATTTTTTTCACAACCATCAAGCCTTTTCATCACTTCTTTTCATAGCAAATTTTCACCCTCATACCTATTACTAAGAAGCATGATTGAAGGTGCAAGTTTTCTATAAATTGGGAGGGTAAAGACAGGTGAAGGGATGGAAAAAATTACTAGATAACTAGAAGGCAATGTCAAAAGAACAAGAGAACAGTCAAGAGGTTAAGTCAAATTGAAGTTCATTTCTGAAGAGAATTGAAGGATTCATCTACATCATTTCTTCTTCTCCTTTGTTGCTTAATTTTCTTGATGTTTTATATTACAACATTGTTATTATCTAATATTTATTTTGGCTAAAGTCTCTATGTGTTAGGACTGCAAACATGGAATTATCTTAAGAACTACATTTATTTATTAATACATGATTTATTTAGATTCAATTGAGTGTTTGATTGTGTTATGTATACTTGATCACTATATGTAACTTGTTAGTCAAATTGTTCACAATGAGAATTGGGGTATTTTGGTGGAATACAATTGATTCTACTTAAAGATTTGGAAATCACTTAGAGATAAGTATTTCACTTTGAGGGATTAAAGAATTGACATAGAACTTAGTGATTTTTATTTATCTCCATAATGACATGAGAATGCTTATGGACTCTAAATAAGAATACCTTTGATTGACAATGAGAGTTGCTTTTAAAGATCTTTGGTTAAATTCTCCAATCAAATTATGTATGAATGTGTTTATCAATGATTATAGTTCTTAATTGATTTCTGTTTGTAATTCTAATACATGTAATTAACATCTGGTTTATATTTAACAAATTAACTAGAATGCATTTTCATAGTATTTAGGATAATTATAATAAATTAACTCCATTTTAATTATTGCCTATCCATCTAAGTAGCTATTCGATTAATATAACATTACTCCAAGATTTCCTGTGTTCGACACCATTCTCACTCTATAGGTCTTAGAGACTAGGGCATATAATTTGGCTTGCATCAATTCACTTCATCAATAGGAAGAAAATGAATATGTTTGCACTTTTTACATGAACATATGATTTTTGGACCATCCATATATGCAGGTTACGAACATGCATAGTCAATAAAGACTTGAACTCCCTCAACAAACTCAAGATTAATGAAACCATCCAAAATTAATCATCTATACATCCAAGATTTATCAACATTACTTAATTTTTTCACAACTGTAATTTAAAAAATGTGATTTCATAATTAGAAATAATAATCATTATGGTACAATCCATATATTCTCAAAGAACATTTAATCTTTAGTTTATGCAATAACAAGAACACAAGAAGAACAAAATCAAAGAGCCTATGCATAAATTTATCTAACGTCAAACATGGGGATAAAATTTAATTCGGTATATCTGAAATTTTCTAAATAAAACTTTTATATATATATATATATATACATATATATATATATATATATATATATATATATATGGATTAGATTTATAAAAATAATTCAATGATTAACACGAATACATTAAGAAGAAAATAAATTTAAAAAAAATAGCAAGTTTAGTGTCTTTTATATTGCAGAATTTAGAAGTTAAAACCAACAAGAGAGAGACTTAGAATATAACACAGAAATGCACTTTTTCCATTTTGCTGCTGCTGTCGTATGCATTCAAGCTAAAGTTAAAAAAATCACGCATAAGTCTTTATAAGTTAATTTAGGAAATTAAATTTCTAACATTAATGATAAGACAACAAAATTAATAATACATAAATATGAATTTATAATTAAAATTAAGCTAATCTCAAAATTGCTTATTTCATTTTAATTTAGTGGTAAAATATAATTATCAAATTAAATATTACTACTTAAATGATTTATAGTGCTTCAACTTTGCTGTATTAATTTTATTATGTTAATTTCATTATGCACACAAATCCATACAGCAAAGTTGATGTATGTTTTAATCATTTGAATAAAATTAGCATAAAATAAGTACATAATATTAGAGAGAAACATTAAATAATAGATTAACCACCTTAAACATTCAGCTGTATGTGTTGCGGGCCATGTGCACTACAATTAGTACATGATTTAGCAGTAGCTTAAGAGCACAAGGTGCTACACGATGATGACAATGACAAAAAAAAAAAAGAAAATAAGAATTAATTTTTTCTTTAAAAATGAGTTTTATCCATGGACATAGAGAGTATAAGCAAATTAACTCTTGATTAACATTAAATCTCACTTTAATATGTGCCTGATATTTACTAAGGCTTGCAATTTAGCATATTTTCGAAAAACAATTGATGTTTGCTGTTTTTTTGATTAATTTTAATAATTAATTAATTAAACATTATTTATGTATCTAATAAATAAGAGAAAAATAACACATTTTCATAACACATGGAAAGTATATTTAGATATTTATGTAATATTTATTTATGTACCTCAAAGATCATAAATAAATATGCATCAGTCATTAGTATTAGTAAAACTTAAGAAGAAGATGAATGAGAAGTTATTTCAAATTAATAGAGATAAATGCTTTAATATAACCAATTTGTTTAAACGACTATAAAATTTATCCAATTTTCCAAGAGATTACCATTAATTTAACTGATTTTTGAGAGACAACGTTATCTTTGCTAGAAAATTTAACCATTCTGCATTCATTTTAAAACACTTCAAATGTCCATCTATACAAGTCAACATAGCAATGATTTTACTAGAATAAGCAATGTAGTCTTTTGATGTAGTTCCATTTAAAATTTTAAATCATATAAATCATTTGCACTTACCATGAAATTCCAATTCAAGATATATAATTAACAAATCAAGATTAAATGAGATTTGTACATAAACAATTAAGTTGATGTAATTTACTGATAAATAATAAGCTGAACATGACATGCAGAAAAACCAACGCATCTGATCTACCTTTAATCAGTTGTCCACAACCATACGATATGTTATTATCACTAAATACATAACTAGAAGCACAGGTTTCCTGCAGAAATTTTGGAGCAAGAAAAATGAAAAAAGGGGCAAAAAGAAACAAAATAGAGAGAACAAAAAAAGGGTCGGTATACCGAGAGTTCAGCATTAAATTATGCAGAAATCAATAAGATTATGATGTTCTGCAAGACTATGTTAACGGATGTGTTGAGGTCTGGCCCAAGTCCCCCAGCTGGAGAATTTACATATCCATATCTACCTCCTATGGAAAATCAAACAAAATAACAAGTCCAAATGCCCATAATCCCAAACACAAACCAGAGCAGTAGGTAGAATACCAGAAGCTCAAAAAACATAGAAACAGAACTAGTGAGCAGAGAAGAAAAATAAACCACATATACCAAAGCACACAAAAGCTCTACAAAGATGCATTTGTAAATGAATTGCAACTGAAGGCCCTTATATTTTCTTTAATTTTGACCTCTTTAAATGACCACATTGATATATATTAATGATTGATAGAATGTTTGACGATTAGTTAGTGATCATAAGCAGGTAAAAAAAGAGCAATAGCTAAAAGTATAAAATAGTAAACAAGGAACTGCACTAGTTAGTCATAAAATAACATAAGATTAGCTAATAAAATGCCAATGTACAAAGTAGAGACAGCAGTATGGTTATTTGCTCAGAACAAACTAGACCTTTTTTTACTCATGTTTATCTTATCTTTTCCAAAAATAAAATGGAAGTAGAAACAGCAGCACTCTCAATAATGCTTTTCTTCATAATTATCATTTTCTTGTTCTACGTTTCAACAAAAAGGGAACTGAAGAAACAAAAAAGAAGTAACTAATGAATGAGAACAAGTTACAGAACACTAATATGCCAAATTGAACAAAATAAGTGCAGAATATGAAACCATGGTATAAGAATTTCAAATACACTACTCAAAGTTAGAATTTCCAATTAGCTATATTCAAAAGTTAGAGCTCAATTCTCTTACCATCAAGCTTTTATACTTTATTTGTAAACACAGAAAACCTAAAGGCAAAACACCTCCCAAGTTTTGTTGGTTAATAACCTCATCACATTCCATTTATTGTTATTGACTGCGGTTTTAGTGTATCCATCTTCCTTTATCCTAGTGAGCATTCATCAGTTCGGGATGAGAAGAGTGCAACCAGAAACAATGTTATTGTTCATCCTTTACAATAAGGTGGCTTGCTAATGGCAATGGAATTCTCTCACCTTCGGGCGCATGAAGCTGCAAAGCTTCACAAAAGGTCGTATGGTGGTAGACTTGGGACTGATCCATCTGTGGATATTGATCTACCAAAGAATAGGTCGGATTTTTCAATATATTTGTTGACAATTTACCACAGCGGTGGCCAGCTTTTGATTTAAGGAAAATTTTCTATTGGCATGATTCAGTTGAAAAAGTCTTCGTTGCAAGAAGACCTAGCAACAAGGGAACTATCTTTGGATTAATCAAGATTGCTGGGGTAAGGAATATCTCCACTCTCATCAAGGATTTGAATAGTGAATGGCTAGGCAATAAACAAATTGAAGTTAACTTGGCCAAACTTAGAGCAGAAGGAGATAAAAGGAAGAAAACAAGTTAAAACACATGATTAAAGAGAACCCAGATGACACATTCCAATTAACCTAGTATAGCAACCAATCACCAATAAAATTTATGTCTATATATATATTGACATTACAATGATGACCTTCTAAATCTTTTTTACTGTTTTCTCTAAATCCATGCCCATATTGATCCTAAGGTCTTCAAACCACCACTTGTGAGGCCACTAGTTAGATCCTGGGAGAATACATACTGGTGTCTACATGAGATTATGAACAATATGTATGTACAGTTAGTAAATTGCAAGTAAGGGTAATTTGATCATTTTAAGCTTAAGCAATTCATGTGGCTAATTAGGGGAAAGACACAAATTAGGGACTTAATGAAAAGAGCAATAGTAAGTTTAAGGGAAGAACAAGAATTTGGGGGAAAGAAAACGGGTTAAAAGAAAAATGTGAAAAATTAATCTATTAACCAAATGGAGCTTGACACTTATTATCGTAGAATTCATACGAGAATGAAAGATATTTCAAGTGATTTGAGAGAGAGTTGGCCGATAACTTCAAACCCACCAAAGGTAGCCATTTTGCCTTATCTTTAAGCCCTAAACTTTCCCTAAAAAGGTGCAACTTGTGATTTTGTAGAGAGAGAATTTAGAGGTTACTAATTAAGGTACTTGCTTTCTCTCTATCTCTTGTAAATTAGTATTTGATTTGAGAAAAAATATATGATTTTCTTATGCTATAATATTATATGAATTCATTATATGTATAAGGGTAATCAAGCAAGGGAAAGGAGAAGGAAAAAGGAGAAGGTTGAAGGAGAAAAATGCTTACAAAAGAGGTATGGGAATTTCTCATCAAATGTGTGTATGGCCTTTTATAAGGCATATTAGATGTGTAATTGATGTTGTTACGAAGTATTGATATGAATTTTACCTTTAAAAATTGATGAAAATTGAATTGGCAAGGGAACCCTTTGATACCCAAAATTTGCTTTAGGGTTCACTAGACCTATTTGAACTGTTTGGGCTCTATCACAACTTAGAGAAGGGAAACTTGAGTGATTCTAGTTGCTATAGAAACTAGACTCATAGGACTATATTTCATATGACGTACTTAAAAACTGAATCTTATTGCATGATGGTGAAAATTGAGCTTGAATTCTGACTATATTTGTTGCCCTATCATTAGGAGCAGTCTATCTTTTTAGTGAATATATGAGGATCTAAAAGTCTAAATGGAATGATTTTTAATGTTTTAGAAACTATAAGCATATATAGTGGAACAACTTTGTAAAAGATCACTTAGCCTAAAAGAGTCATTTAACATGCCTAAATTGATGTGCAAGTTAGACTCAAAAGTCAGTCTATAGAATTTTTGGGGGTAGAATGGTGCACATGCCTAAAACCATTTGGTTTCTATCATGTCCACCCTTCTATTCTGAATAAAACCATTGCACATGATTGAGACCATCTAGTCACAGCCCTATCCACCCTTCTGTACCTATTTTGGCCATTACACACAATCGGGACCAATTTGTCTCATCCGTGTCTCTCTTTTATTACAGTTTATACTTGATTTTTGGGCCCCAACTTATTATCAAAGTTTGTCTAAACCTCTTTAAATATTTTTAGAGCATTCTAACATAAAACTAAAGATAATTTGTGACATAAAATATGTGAAAAACATATTTGTATACAAGAATAAATTAAAAGCATATTGTATATGTATTTATATAGTTGCAATTATATTGTAATTATTTGAACATTTGTATTTAAAAATATATGATATGATGAATGATATACAATGAAAGAAGTGATATGGAAACTGCTCATTGCCTACACATAGAACTTGATGGTGGATAAATAGACATACCTATAGGGTTATAGTTGCAGCTACCATAGTTGATCCCGTTTGGGTTTATAGTTTTTTTCCGTTTGGGATCACAATTTTTTTACCCTATTTGGATTCATAGTTTTGATACTTTTGGGTAATCATAGGAATAATATCTTCGGATATTCATATAACTGATGTCTATGAGTATCCACAGCACCCGTTATCCACACCTATAGAACTTAAACGGACATTTATAGAAAGAAATGGCTAATTAACATTGTGATATGTTTTTTATCATCCATGTTTGGTTAATGTAATTGAATACAATTCTTTATTATCAATTGGCTATATAAACAAATATATTCTTGAATGAATGCATGTTCCACTACAAGAAAATCTGGAAATAGCAACGGAAAAATAGCAACGGAAATAATTCCGTTGCTAAATTAGTATTTTCCGTTGCTAAAATTGGTTAAACTTTGTAGATTTAGCAACGGAAAAATTTTTGATTATTTTCCGTTGCTAAAAGTGGAGGGAATATTTGGCGCCAAGATTTAGCAACGGAATCACTATTCCGTTGCTAATTAAGGTGCCAATAAATGGCGGAAGAAATTGGAACGAAAAATAGCAACGAAATATGATTTCCGTTGCTATTTTTAGCAACGGAATTTAATTTTCGTTGCTATTTTAGCAACGAAAGATTTTTCGGTTGCTAAATAGCAACAAAATTTTTTTCGGTTGCTATGAAATAGAATTTCATTGCTAAATAGCAACCGAATTTATATTCGGTTGCTAAAATAGCAATGGAATTTCATTTCCGTTGCTAAATTTTGTTCCAAAATATGGGAAAAATTTTGTAACAAAATTTAGCAACGGATCTAAATTCCGTTGCTATTTTAGCAACGGAATTTAGATTCCGTTGCTATTTTGGTTGCTACTTTATATTCCCTTCTAAGAATTTTGATTCTTCTTGTAAACTCAATAATTAGCTAGCTACATTAATGAACAGAATTATTAATCAAATATATATTATATCCTAAGATCTAATTAGGCAATTTAAAGGCAGCTCTAAAATATCAATAAGGAGGTTAATTAATCTACTTTTTTCGGTTATAAAAAAATATATAACACAGAAATACCCTAATATATTAATTTTAACCTAAAGTCATTTTGTTGGAAACCAACAAAAATCTTATTACAGTCGTTATATACCAATGAAATCCAAATAAGAAAGAAAAATATATTAGAGGTAGCGATACAATCCAAATACATGTGCAAAATGAAAGCTAATCAATAAATTGATTTGCTAACTATACATTTTAATGGATTTTCATCGGTTTTTCAGATAAAGTGATTATGTAAGTTAAAATAAATAAATTAGAAAGTTTCCCCACTACAGCAACAATAATCATGAAATTCAATAATACATAATTTATTATTGCAATATATAAAGTGCACGAGGGTTTTAATTTTGTACAAACGAGTAATAATACATAGCGAAGATTTCATTCATGTGAACATTGGGCCAAAAATAGTGAGTTCACAGGTTGCCATTCTAAGATCAAATAATTATGTAAAAATTTAATAATATTATTAAAATAAAAAGCTAATAATAATCATATAATAATAAAACAATTCTTTAATTTCCAATACAATATATTTATAATTTGATTTCTAGAATATGAATTTCCTATTGCTAGAACAATAGAGTATAAGACCTCTAATTAGATTTCATTTTTAATGATCTGATTATCAATTATCTAAACTCTAATTCTCCATTTCATTATCTCAAATTACATGAACAACTCTAATTCTTCATTTTAATTTCTGTTTTGTTATAAGTTTTTTAAGTTCTGTTACTGCTCATTATTTTTATTAATTGTTTATTATTTTTCTATGGCCTGCGCAAGGCTTTTAAATGTAAGGGATTCATTTACATATTAGAATTAATATGTAGACCTACTGTCAGCCGCATATATATATATATAACAAAAAGAAGAAAAGAAAAGTGGAATTTAAAAAGTAAATGTGTGTGTGGTTAGAAAAGAAAAAAAAAAAGAGAGCGGAGAACGTGAGAGCTGATCGGGAACGGGAAGAGGAAGGGAGGTGCTGGCACCGCCGTCCAGCCACCGCCGCGTGCGACGTCGGCGAGGAGACTCGGATCGCCACCGCCACTGTCCTCCGGTCACTTTTTCTGGTGCCGTCTTCCTTGGGTGGCTTGATTCCTTCCGGTTCCCCCATCACCACCATAGCTTCCTCCCCCTTCTTTCCGGTGACCTCGACGGCGATGGAGGAGACTGATGGCACCGGTGGGATCCCGAGGTTGAGACGATGCCTCCGGTGTCCGTCGCTTCTCCTCTCTCACCGGCAGCAAGTAGATCGAAGAGAGGGATTGTCGGCGGTTTTTGTTAGATCCCGGTCAACTCCGGTGGCCGTTGGACGCGTGACCACCCATCGTGGAATCCCCGGGCCTGGATCTTTAAGTGGACAGCTTCGATGCACTTTCTGGCGAGTCTCCGGCGAACATCCGGCGACCGGTCCGGCGAGCCTAAGGATGACAAAATAGCAATTCCTAGTAAAGATTTTGGTTGTTATACGCTTAATCCATCTTCAGAACCCAGGTAAATGTTGATCATCACTTATTTATTTTAGAATAATTATGTCCGTTTGATTGCGGAGAAAATACTGTCGAAGAAAATAATGAATGGAGAAAATTTGGATTATTAGAACGTTTTGATTGATTTGGTTTCGCTATACACTTTCTATAATTCTTTTTAATTGATTCTATACGTTTATGAATCTTGTTAGGATCTCTGGTGGTGCTTTTGTTTGGCATAAGCTTTTCTGTGTTTTTGTAATTTTGCTTTTTGATTTTTTTTTCCTTAAGTTTGGCATTTCTTCAGGTCTAAGAAGTGAATCAAGGAACATGAGTAATAGCATAGGCCACAATTTATTCAAACAGAGTTTGGTACGTCCTGCGGTTTTAGAGAATCGAAGCAAGCTAAATAATCATGGCATTCGTTCTGTGAGTCAAGGAGTAACGGCGCCGCCAACACGCAGGTCTCCGATATTCTATAGTTTTTATGGAAACAGTTTAAAAGAGGTAATTTTCGTATTTTGATCACTACAACTGTTTAATTTGGGATTTTAATGACTGAGACAATATAGCATTTTCAGAAGTTAATTCTATGTCTAGTCTGTTGAAAAAAACGAATTGATATTTTGAATTTAGAGGACTAGAAAGTCTAATTAACATATAATGTTGGAAAGTTATTGTGGACATTAATATATTAATTAATCAGAATAAAGTTGCTTCCTTGCTTGAGATTGCTGTTTTTTTTTTTTTGAAATATTTTGCAAAGAGTCAATCCCTTTATATATATATATAGACACACACACACTAACCAAATGTAACTATTATCTCAGTTAACTAATTCATTAGTTTTAGTTTGTATGGCTCAGTAAACCATAATTTTGGATATAAACGTTAACCAAATTCTACAAATGTCATTTTAATTAAATAAAATATACAAATTAGCTAAACTAAAAATAATTATTCAGTGTAAAATACAAAATTATAAATGTTAAAAATACATAAGAAGCCATAATTCATAGTATCCAATCAAATTTTAAATCAATACATAGTTAAACGTGTCGATAAATATTTATAAAAAATATACATAAATCATTGAATTATTTTTTAAATATTTTTTTGAGACTAAAATAAGATAAATGAATTTGATATGAATAATATAAATTTGCACAATTTAATATTTGCACACCATTACAAAGGCATAATTAGCAATTTAGCAATTATATATTTTTTCATGTAAGTTATTAGCAATTTAGATATGGAAAATTACCTTCATTTTGCAACTAAAGCCTAAGGAATTTCCAGCAAGGTAAAAGCAAAAAATATAAAGTAGAACCGAAATCAAGATCAAGAATATCTCTCTCTACATTTGCTCAAGTGAAAATTAGTGAAATTATTTAATGGGGGTTTAACTTATTTTGGGTTAATTGATAATTTGAGTAAGTAGCCACTCAAGATTTCTGTAAGTTATGTATTTTCATATAATTAATTAAGGATTTATGTTGAATTTGTGAGGTAATGAAGAAAGAGAAGGCAAATTGAGCATAAAGGAGAAGGAAATGAAGAGAAATTGACAAATTAGAGCTTGTAGAGACTGGAATTGAAGGAAAAAGACAGCAAAATGGGTATGTGTTATTTAACAAGTATAGTATTTTTCCCGCTTAGTTTAATAGTTGCATTCATCCAATTACCTTCATGTTGTACAATCTTTCCCGCAAAATTTAGTGTGCATTTGATTTGGATAGTTTTTTCATAACAATTAGTTGCATTAAAGGTTTTTAATCCGACATTCCACTAATAAAATCTGTCTTTTTCTCAAAAATATAAAAATAAAATGTGATTAAGAATTTGACGAGTGTTTGAAAAATCACCTTTCATGTGAAATTGCAAGTAGCTAGCTAGGATATTTAATTTAATTTAAGCCATTCAAGACATTTTCTAGGTTTTTGTAATGAGTTCTATGGAAGGTTTGTTTGCCAGAAATTGGTAGAACCACCCATTAAAATTAATTAAACTCTAATTAAGTTAAATAAATAGGAATATTTTGTGGCTAATAAAATCAAATAATCAAAATCAGGGAATTTTAGCTGGAATGATTTTTGGGGGAACAGCAGTGCAAACCTTGATATTGGGCATCATCACCATGAGAACCTTTTTTCATATCAATTAGTTATGGCTTTGGAAATGTAAACAAACTGAACGAGTTTGTTTGTAGGCATTAATAATGCACAATATGAAAAAGGTTAATGGCATCATCACCATCGCTAATTCTGGAATGCTCTTATTTTTAGAATTCCAAGCTTAATCTAATAATGGCATTAATAATTAAAATGTTGTAATAATTTTTAGCGACGGATTAGCGATGGATAGGACCGTCGTCAATTTTATTGTTTTCGGGTGAATTTATGCCAAAATAGCAATGGAATCTCAATTCCGTTGCTAAAATTGACCAATTCACCGAATCTGCATTGTTGAGGTTAGCAATGGAATTCTATTTCCGTTGCTAAATTTAGCAACGGAATTCAATTTCCGTTGCTAAATATAGCAACCGAAATTTCCGTTGCTATTTTTGATTAGCAACGAAAAATTGACATTTTTCGTTGCTAATTTCCGTTGCTAAATTGCAATTTTCTTGTAGTGTTTGGGTATGCTTGGGATTGACCGATGTGAGTGGTCATTCACATATTGTTTATTCTCCACTAAGCTGTATAGCTTAGTATAGGTTTTTATCCGTGTAGGTATTCCAGTTGATTTTTTTTCCAACAAGGGTTTGATCTGCAACAAAAAGGCCAACCTTAGAAGGAATTAATGTATAAAGACCTCATTGGCCTTTTACATTTCCATTTTGTACTAAATCATACAATTGTAAAGATATAAAATAGTTATAAATTTCTATGTAAATAGTAATTTCTTCTTGGATATAAATGTTATCTAATGGAATGTTATGGCTAAATAATTATTAATAAATATGATAATGATAAATATGGATATTTCTATAAACATTACAAGAAAATATGAAAATAGCAACGAAAAAATAGTAACGAAATTGATTTTATTGCTAAATTAGCAACAAAATTCAATTTATGTTGCTAGAATTGGTTAAACTTTGCAAATTTAACAATGGAAAAATATTTGGTTGTCTTCCGTGGCTAAAAGTGGAGAAAATTTTAAGCGCCAAAATTTAGCAACTGAATCATATACCGTTGCTAAAATAGGCGCCAACAGATGGTGAAAAAATTTTGGAATAAAAAATAGCAACGGAATATGACTTTCTTTGCTAAATTAGCAATGAAATATGATTTTGGTTGTAATTTTAGCAACATAATTTAGATTTTATTAGTATTTTTGGTTTCAAAGGAGATGAAAAAAATTTTGGGACCAAAAATAGCAACAGAATTGGATTTTCGTTGCTAAAATTGCAACGGAACAAATATTTGGTTGTTATTTTAGCAACGAAATTTAAATTTTGTTGGTATTTTTCGTCCTAAGAAGATGAAAAAAATAGCAACGGAATTGCTTTAACGGAAAATCTATTCGACTGCAATTTTAGCAACAAAATTAAATTCCGTTGGTATTTTTTGTTCCAAAGGAGAAAAATTTTGGGACCAAAAATAGCAACGGAAAAATATTTGGTTGCTATTTTAGCAATGAAATTTTCATTCCATTGGTATTTTTGGTCCCAAGGATATGAAAAATAATTGGATCCAAAAATAGCAATAGAATTGCTTTTCCGTTGCTAAAATTGCGATAAAAAATAATTCAGTTACAATTTTAGCAACATAATTTGCATTTTGTTGGTATTTTTGGTCCCATAAAGATGGAAAAAATTTGGATCCAAAAATAGCAATTCTCAATCAGAACGGCGCCGCTTCGCCTCAAGGTATTTCAGGTATTTATTCAATCAGCATTTTCACTCTTGTTGTTTAGAGACCCAGCTTTCTATTTCACTTTCTAGCTTCTAATTTGACGATTGTTTTATTGGTTCATTAGGGGTTTTTTTATTCATTATTTGCTTAATTTTTGAAGTTGCAGTTTGCTTAAAATCCTCCAGCACTGTTCGCGTTGAAGATGTTTGCTGTTCCATTGAAAGGTACTCCACATGTATGTGTAGGTTTCATTAATTCGATGTGAGAATATCTATTTGTTGGTTATCGTTCTTAGGCAGATGAGGTAAATTTTATGTTTTGGTATGTGTAGTGCCGGTGATTAGTTTGTCTGATTTTGTTGGATTTTAGCGTATTCGTTGGTTTCACTGCCAAAATCTTGGCTGTTAATGGTTTACTATAACCAGAATGCTTGAAAAGAGGAGTTTAAGCTATGTTGATGGACCTATTCCAGTGACTGTTGATGATCCCTATCTTGCAAAAAACGTACAGAGAATCCATATTTGTGACACAGGTGTGTTTTTTTCTTTCTCTAGCTTTTGTTTATTGAGGTTATGGAGGAAAAGAAAAGAAAACATTTTTGCAATTGGCTGAATTTAAAACAATCAGCTGTTATGAATGGTGTGTCCTATTCTGAGTTTTTATTCAACTTGAAAAAAAAAGAATGGATTCAGTGTCAATTAATATATAGACAGAGAAATTAGCAGTTTGTTTTCTTTGCAGACGAATGGGCAAAAAATCATGAGATTCTTTTGTTCTGGCAAGTCAAACCTATTGTGCACGTCTTTCAGGTGATATACTTTGTGTAAGCCCAGTTTCTTTTATTCTTTATCGTTACCAAGTCATGGGACTCCAATGAGGTGAATCCCTATTTGTTGTTCCTTCAATCATTATTTGTACTTTTTCTATTTTATTTTCAAATTTTTTCAATACTGAATTTTGTAAACTTTAAATATTTCTATCAGCTTAGTGAAGAAGGACCATGTGAGGAAATGAGTGGCGACAGGGCACTTCCTAGCTTTAATGAATGGATCCTTCCTGCAAAGGAATTTGATGGCATGTGGGAAAGGTTTGTTTTCATTTCTGCCTTTGTTTTATTGATTATTCAATTCAATCGATGTTCTGACAAATGAATTGTTAAATCAATTTTGCTGTGTAATCTATTAATCTGGTCTCAAGCAAAGGTTATTGCATCATGCAGCAAGTGCACTGCACTTCACAGAGAAAGGTGTTGATCCTTGCCTTGTGTCATGGAACCTGTAAGGAAAGTCTGGCTAATTTCATTAGCATTTGCAAGTTACATATTCATTTTATATGTATTGAGCGGACTGGGGATTTGGGAAAGGTTTTCAGCAGTTTCATTATCTTGTGTTTTGCAATTCATTGTACGAGTTTATGAGATTTTAAGGTTGGGGTACTAGTATGCTACAGTTTCATATGCCCATATCCATGTTAGAACAGCAAGCAAAATTATTCCAAAACTTTCATATAGATACTGCAATAAGGAAATTTAAGGATTTAATCTTTTGGGAGCAAAATCTAATTCTAAAATAAAATGATAATTTATCTAAAAATGATTTTAAAACACTTCAAGAATTGCATAACAGCTTATGATGGTGGTGTAAGTTTAGGATGTTCATTCAACAACTGCTACGGAAAATATATAATGTGTGCAGATGTGATGCTTGTTTTGTTCAATTTGAAAAGCGTTCTTGATTCTACAGACATGCATTCCGTAATTTCTTAGAATTAGATTCCTGTTTATTTTATTGTAACTATTATTGTTCTAACTTGTCACCACTCATGTAATGTCATTGTCGATAAGCTGGGGATTTAAATTGCAATACCTAGAAAGCAGAAACATCACATGCTAATGTCAACCTAACTTCATATGTTTTATAGTTAATTAATTAGGCCTAATTCAATTTGTTAATAAAATATTCTATACTATTTGAAGGAGGGTGGTAGAAGTCGAAGTGTTTGGGACACTTTCTCACTTTCTGTAACATATTCTTTTATTTTCTTTTTTTTTTAATCATTTTATCTAATTCTAATTAATGCTACCATTCTCGGTATATTAAATTAAATGCTTCTAATATATGATGTCTAATAATTTCATTACATATATGTATTATTAAGTTACACTCTCCCTGCAGGAAAAATAATGGACTTCAGTAAACGCTGATGTGGCTGTTGATCAATACCATCATTTTGTTGTATGTATTATACATTAAAATTACAAATTAAAAGAGCTTTATTACTTGTGGTCATTTTCTACATTGAAATTTGATTCGATCTAATTATTATTTTGTGGCAATGAAACTCATTTTATTCAATTCTATAAATATTTGTAATATTTCATATTGATAGTCTTTTTTATAACTGGTGCTGCACTTGTCTTTCTTTTGGCATCTTTTTTAGATAACGGAAATTAAAAAGAGCTTAAACACAGTGAACTCTGCATGTGATGAGGTATGACAGAAATCTGAACAAAACTTTCTTCAGAGCTTGTTGCTTTCTTGTTAACTGAGATTTTAATATAATTTTCGATATAAGTTAATTGAATGGAATTCGGTCCAACTTATACATAATGAACACATTATTATGTGGATTTTTATTTTTCTTGAAAGAAGAATAAAGGAGCAACCACCAAACAGGAATGATGCCGTCGATTTTGACAAAACTATTTCCAGGTGAGACAACGAGGAACACACCAAACAGGCCATCTGTCGCTGCCACAGAGCACACACCGATGAAAATTTCTTAGTATAACAGTTTTCTCTTTCTGATTATTTCTGGTTGTCTATATCCTAGGATTGAAATGAGCTTTGCATATAATTACATCCTGTAATAATTTGATTGTCTGCACAGATATATCTTATTCTAATGTTAATTGCAGTGAATTTGCAGATCCGCTTGTTGCAGAAGCAGCTCTTAATTTTCTGAATATGAACAACAAAAAGCTCTTGACGTCCTTTCCCTCCTTACTTCCTCAGGTATGGTTTATCTATAAAACCTCTTTTCAATAAAAATATCTTGTGATATCAGATAAGAATTTTTGTTTTAAGAAACAAAGTTGCAAAAACATGTTGAGTGCAGTTCTTTTAGTTTTAAAATATCGTAAGAGAGAGGATGAAGACAGGCAATACCTTTCAGAAAAGTAAATAAACTAGTAAATGAAAGCATGATGAATATGAAATTTCCATTTAAGATATCTCTACATGAATTTGATAAATTTCTTTGCAGTTTTTTCCCTTGTTGCTGAAGCTGATTGCATGGAATGGAGAAAAGTAAGTTTTTTCCCAGTATGCTTAAGTAGTTTAACAGTATGATTATTTCTATACAGGCATAATCATTAATATGTTCATGCTTAAAACTTGTGGGACAACCATACTTTGCAATAGCATTAATATAATTGTAAGATGCAGCAAAAATCTTTTACTCTTCAAATTGCTTTCTTGAACCAATCAAATGTTATTCTTCTTGTGACAGATCATTTTATCTTAAAACAAGATCAATAAGTCAATTTCTAAAGTCTTCTGATTATAAATTTTTGTCCATAAAACAGGATAATATGCGACTATGCTGTTACATATGTTCTTTATGGAGAGTTTTAGAGGCTTTATGTTTTCTTAGTTTATATCAACTATACAAGAGAACTGTAAGGAATGAATTAATTGCACAAATGAGCTATTAGGTATACAGGAAATGAGCTAACTGTCATTTATCTGTTGTATCTGCAGATTGGAAAAATCATTTCTGAAAGTTTTTCCAGGATCGATATCACCTGGCTCATTTCTTCCTCTATTTCCATCTTTGGTAGATTTGCCAAGTGAGTTTTGAGGCCTACTACAGTGTTTTTCTGTAGGTTTTGTACACATAAATTCTTTGGCCCATTTCTGTAATGGCTGAAGTGTCTTGTTTCAGATCTAGGAATATCTAGCAAATGCTGTTTTTTCTATAGTAATATTTTATTTTTACTTTTAGTGTTGGTGTCATGAAATTGTTTAAAATGGCCATAATAGGGAGTAGGTTTTGGTACTTTTTGCCTGTATAAACCTTCTCTCTCAGGATATCTATGTTACTTGCGTGTTTGGATGGGGGGCAGGTGCAAGGAACAATTCTCAAATATCATTCTGGATCAATGGCCTCATCTTTTTTCTTGGCACTTCAGTAAAAATTGTTTGATGTATTTAAGTGAATGTGTTTAACTATCTTCTGCAGGATTATTAATTTTGTTTTCTTAAGTTAAATTAGTGTGGCTTTTAGAGTTCATTCTTGCTGCATTTCAACAATCTCCAAATTTTATTGCTCTTTTAAAGGTTTTTGCTTGACAAGTGACATCTTATTTTTGTCCATATGTTATCTTTAGCTATTTTTGAGATGGTTATATTTTTAATCCATCCATTAATAGCGATGAGCAAGTGCAAGATGTGTTAGAAATAGATTACATTATTGCAATTGGAAGATTATTTTGGTAATGGCAACAGTGTGCTTCTTGGTCTTTTGTATGGCCAAACTCATAGGGTTTCCAAATGAGATGTTTAAAATTCTCATTATGCCTTTGCTGGAAATGATAGAACAAGAAAGGCAATATTTTTCTTTCTAAATTCCCTGGGATATTTGTTTAGTATATTGTGGTTTTGCTTGCTTCAATGTTTATTTCCAAACATCTCAAATATCTTCTCGGAGAAGCAAACGGACAATGTTGCTCAATGCTTTTTTTCATTTTTGCCATCATGAGAAACTTTTTAAAAGATAGTAAATCTATATCATTGTGTGTTTATAACTATTCATCATCTCATGCTTTAATATTTTCGGTGTAATTATTTTTGTTAAATAGTTATACTCTTTTACACAAAACCTATAATGGACAGGCTTAGGGAAGCTTATGACAGCCCTGCAAAGGTTAGGTGGTTACAATTGTTTGTTATCACTGTTGAATTTCCGTTGCAAGTGCTAGGTGTCCACATTTTGATTTTTGATGAATCATCACTTTGTATGTAATTCTTCTGCAGACAGAATTAACATTACAGTTATGTTAGGCCATTGGGGAGCATGGAGGGGGTGGTGAGTCTCACAAAGATGCTGCTCGTGAGCTTTTTGAAAACCTAGAGTTACTTCTATATGAAAATCTGTCATCTAGCTAGGTATAAATTTCTATCTTCTTTTCTATTTGTGCTCTAAAAATTAACTCTGTACTTGGTCTATTGTTAAGTTTTTTCTTCTGTTCATTTGGAAAGTTGTCTGTTCAAGAAAATTCTTATTCTCTGGCAATAGTTTCTTGGTGTAAACTAGATAGTGTTTATATTGAAGTAGCAATATTCTCTTAGTTCATGAAGAAAATGGTTGTACGTACCATGTGTATGCATTTATTTGAATTTGTAATTGACTTTATGATTTCAATGAGAAGGTAATTGGAAAGTTTGTTAAATTTGATTATTTTTCCTTAAATGTTGTCCAGAGATAGTGTGGTTTTGTAATGTATTATCTATATGTATTTTGCGTAAAAAATAATAATTAAAAAATTATAATAATTTTTAGTGACGGAATGGCGATGACAATTTCGTCGTAACGTTTTTTGTAATATTGGCTAAATTTAGCAACGGAATTACTAATCTGTTGCTAAAAATAGCAATGGAACTGTCAATTTTGTTGCTAAAAATAACAACGAAAATTAATTGTCGTTGCTAATTTTGACCAGTTCACCGAATTCTACATTAGTTGGATTTTGCAAAGGATTTGAAATTCCGTTGCTAAATTTAGCAATGGAAAAGGGATTCGGTTGCTAAAAATACCAACCGTCAAAATTGCAACCGAATTTTTCATTGCTATTTTCGGTTGCTAATTTTGATTAGCAACGAAAATTCAACAGATTCGATTGCTAATTTTCGTTGCTAATTGCTAATTTTCTTGTAGTGAGAAACCTCTAGTGTAGTCTTTACATTTTGGTATCATAACATAGGTTTAGGCAGTTCTGATTACTAGCATATACGAATATGCATGTATAGGATGTGTAGTGTATTGGCCTAATGCAGCCTACCTCTATTTTCTTATAAACAATTGATCATAGAAGGGTCCAGGGAACTAGGAGATGAAACGGCTAAAAGTAACTTATCAGTGAGATCAAATCCTTATAATCTAGAATCCTCAGCCTCTATGAGGGTGATATACCTGCAACTACTTTTCCTAGGGAAGCCTTATAGAAACTTTCTCAGGATATGGCTCAAATTTTACACCGGATGATGGCTCCTAAAGCTCCCATAGCAGAAGTTAGAAAGCACGAAGCCGAGGAATTCTTTAGCACCACCCTAGAAGAGTTAGAAAAGGCAGAGTATTGGCTGGAAAGAACCCGATGTGTATTTGATGAGATCCAATATTCGGCTAGTCAAAAATTGACATGTGTTGTGTCCTTACTTTAGGGACCAGCATGTGACTGGTGAAAATTAATACTATAGCAACCCCAGTTACCTGACCCACTTACTTGGGATTTTTTTGAAGAAGAATTCAAGAAAAGATATCTAATATAGGTTTACAAAAAAGAGAAATTACAATAATTTTTAAACCTGAAGTAGAAAGGCATGACAGTAACTGAGCATGAAAAAAATTCAGCCATCTAAGTAAATATGTGCCGAAAGCTATGCTCACTGAAGCCTTTAGGTGTTGGTAGTTTGAGGATGGTTTGAATGATCGCATTTAGGAACACTTGATTGAAGCCACCTCATTGCATATAGTGGACTATTACTTATTGGTGCAGGCTACCATTCGAGTAGAAAAGAGTGAAATGGCTAAGAAGGAGAGAGAAAAAAAAAGATTTGCTAGGGGTGGTGCGTTTGCAAGAAAAAGACCTCGGGTTACACATGGAGATCAACCAGCTAAATCTTTTAATCATCCTACTGCTTGGGATGGACGACAGGGAACATTCGCACCATCTAAATTGGGTAAAGAGACATCATCGGAATAGGATCAAGGACAGTTGCCAGAGTGTACTTACTGCTTAAGGAAGCATTGGGGCACATGTAAGATGTTAACGGGGAATATTTCAAATGTGGCAGCACTGGTCACTTCAAGACCAATTATCCATTAAACTAAGAGCAGGGATTTATATAGCAGGATAGCAGGGGAACTTCTAATGCACCCTTAACTGGTAAAGGATGTGGGAGAGGATGAGGTGGAGCCAGTCAGTTTAGAGCCTAATCCAAAGATGCCTCTGAAATAGTTGATCAACCTTTTGTTCCTACACCTCCTACTCGAGCTTATGCAATGAAAGCTAGAGAAGATATGAATGCCCCAAAAGTTATAGCGAGTACCTTCTCACTTTTTGATACTGATGTGTGTGCTTATTGATCCGGATTCTACCCACTCTTATATGTGTATTGGGGATCTAGGTAAAGATATGACAAATGTAGATCAGTTAAATTTTGACATATGTTTGACTAATCCCTTGGACCACAGTATTTGTGTAAATAAAGTACATAGGCATTATCCTATCATGATTCAAGGGAGAGAATTTCTAGTGGACTTAATAGAGTTACCATTCTATGAGTTCGATGTGATTTTAGGCATAGACTGGCTAGTTAAACACCAAGCCATAGTGAACTATAAGGCAAAAATATTAGAACTTAAAGATAGAGAGGAAAAGGGAATAACAGTTCAGGGTATTAGATTAAAACCCCTAACAAATGTCATATCTTCTATGTAAGCTAGACGTTGCTGTAGGAAAGGGTGTGAGATATTTTTGGCTTTGGTTCTTGATTCTAAGAGAGAGAAAGTGAATCTACAAGACATAATGATGGTCAATGAATTTCCTGATGTATTTTCAGAAGAACTATTAGGTCTTCTACCTGAAAGAGAAGTAGAGCTATCTATAAAAACCTTACCAGGAACCTCTCCTATCTCTAGGGCTCCATATAGAATGGTATTTTCAGAATTAAAGGAGTTGAAAATCCAATTATAAGAGCTACTAGATAAGGATTTCATCAGGCCCATAATATCTCCAAGGGGGTGCACTAGTGTTACTTGTCAAAAAGAAAAATGGCACCCTAAGGATGTGTATTGATTATATATAGCTCAATAAGGTGACAGTGAAGAACATATATCCATTGCCCCGAATTGAAGATTTATTTTATCAGTTAAAAGGTGCAGGCGTATTTTCTAAGATTGATCTACTGTCGGAATATTACTAGTTAAGGATAAAAGATGTAGATGTTTCAAATACTACTTTTAGAACCTTGATATGGCCATTATGAATTCTTAGTAATGCCTTTTAGGTTAACAAATGCACCAGCAGCCTTTATAAACTTGATGAATAGGGTATTTAGATCCTATTTAGACCAGTTTGTAATTGTGTTTATTGATGATGATAATTATGAATTAAATGGTATTTTTAGTGTGATTTTAGGTATTTAATTAGTGTTTATTTAGTTGAATTATTGTTTAATTGGTTGAAATTATGTTTTAAGATTTAATTTTAAGTTTTGGTATCTTTCAGGATCAAATTGAAAGAAATGACTTAATTGTAGAAAGGAGAAATTTTTGGCCAATTTCGTAATTTTGGAAATTAAAGCAAGCAAACAGTGGCATTTAGTCCAATAGCATTTCACTTGGTTGAGCAAGGAATTCAAGCGGCCGAGCATGATAAAACTGGAAAACAAGGCTCAAAAGATGAAAAATTGCTTTAAGACAGTAAGGGTGTGCTTGGCCGTGCACAACCCTTCATTATTTTATGCTTTGTTGTGCTTGACATATTTCCTCTATACTTGGCCATGCATCACCATGCCTAAATCCTTGCTTGGCCATGCATCACTCTTCTTCATTCCATGCATGGTAGTGCACAATATTTCTTCTTTAGTTACTTGGTTCTGCACAAGAGGCATTTTTTGACGTAACTTCCTATTAAGCTAGAACTCTATTTCAATTCTGATTTGGAAGCAACAAAAGGCTAAAATTCTTCTTTGGGCAATATTTTTCAGGTCTATAAATAGAGGGCAGAAACATCTGAACAAAAGGAGAGATCATTAGAGAATTAAGTACTTAAACAGAACTTAGTTTAGTTTAGTTTTATGATAATTCTTCTTTAGTTTGTGAAGAAAAAAAGCAAGGAGCAGGAGGCATTCTTTGGTTTTTCTGTACAAGTTAATTAAGGGAGTTGCTATAACTCTATGTTTTTTATTCTTCTTATTAGTTTTGCTTTAATTTTCAGCATGAATAGTGAGTGGTTTTCTTTACTTTTGCTAAAGGATACTTGAATCCTTAACTTTTTATTGTAATGACTTGACTTGAGTTTTAAATTCAAATATCAGTTGATTATTTCTTAATTTTAAGCATATTCTTATCTTTGATTGTGTTAATACTAATTGTTGCTTTATTGATTCAATAACTAAAAATTGGTTTAGATGTAGTTAAAGATTTGCATGTTCTTGGATTAAGTCTTTACTGTATATGCGTGATTATTTTCTGATATTGAGGTACTTATTGATTGTTGAGTTGAGCTTTAAATTCAAATATCAGTTGGTTATTTCTTAGTTTTAAGCATATTATTCTTATCTTTGATTATATTAAGACTAATTGTTTCTTTATTGATTCAATATCTAAAAATTGGTTTAGACGTAGTTAAAGATTTGCATGTTCTTGGATTAACTCTTTACTATCTATGCATGATTATTTTTTGATTTTGAGGTACTTATGTGTTGATATTATTGGTTAATACTAAGAGGTGAGGAACTAAGAATAATTTAGAGTTGAATTTACTTGCAAAAGAGTTCAATAAATATTTAGGAATTTAAACTGAATTTTTATGCTAAGTATTAAATTGTTCTTAAAAAGGGAATTTAATACTTAAGAAAGATATTCTTGATTCAAGGTATCAGGTTTTATTTTATCTAGTTTTTCCATAATTACTGGTATTTTTATTGAATTTAAGTCATTACAGTATAAGATTAAGGTGGATAGTCCTTTAGTGAAAGTTATTTTTAATATTGATTTTCACCTCATTTAATTACTTGTTTTTGTTTAGGTCTAGTTTAATTGTTTTAAGATCTTTCATTGCTTTAGTTTATTATTTTCATTTTTGTTTTTGGTTTAAACTTTCATCATTACAAACTTTGGGATTTCTCTTCTTTCTTTTACATATAAATTTCATTTTAAAGTTCAAAACTTTCATACAAACACAAATTTTCCTTAGGTTCGATATTTAGGGATCATAACTATATTTTTCTATATTACTAGCCGATCTAGTACACTTGTTAGACACCGGTCAGATGATATACTGGTCTATTCTCGAAATGAAACAAAACATGATGAACATTTAAGGATTGTATTACAGACGCTATGAGAGAAGCAGTTATATGCCAAACTGAGCAAATATGACTTCTGGCTTCAAAAAGTTTATTTTCTTGGACACATTGTATCATCTGAAGGTATCAGAGTGGATCCTAATAAGATAGAAGCCATTGTCAATTAGAAGCCACCCCGAAATGTCGCAAAAGTGAGAAGTTTTCTGGGATTGGCTGGATATTATCATCGCTTTGTGAAAGAACTTTCGATCATTGCCTTACCGCTTACTAAGCTACTTCGGAAGGATGTTAGATTTCACTGGACAGATAAATGTCAGATGAACTTTGAGCAACTGAAAAATATGCTAACAAAAGCCTAGTTATTACTCAATCGACGTTCGATAAAGAATACAATTTGTATAATGATGCATCCAGGAATGGATTGGTTATGTGTTGATGTAAGAGGGAAAAGTTATTGCATATGCATCGAGATAATTAAAGCCTATAAACAGAACTATCCTACGTATGATCTAGAGCTAGCAGCTATAGTGTTTGCTTTGAAAGTTTGGCGACACACTTGTATAGAAAAAGATGCAAAATTTACACAGATCATAAAAGCCTAAAGTATATGCTTACAAAGAAAGAGCTCAACTTAAGGCAATGTAGGTGGTTGAAATTATTCAAAGATTATGATTGCATAGTTGACTATCATCTAGGTAAAGCAAATGTGATAACGGATGCATTGAGTCAAAAAATGATGGCATTACAACAATGCATATGGAGATTTTCAGTGGATGGAGCATTAATAGCCCAACTAAAAGTACGATCCAATGTAAAGCAGATAATAATTAATGCCCAAAAAGCTAATGAAAAGTTATAGTGGATAGTTCAAGATATACAAGAAGTCCCATTGGAGTACTCAATAAAAGAAGATGGAGGCGTATATTATCGAAATAGACCATGTGTGCTGGATGATAGAGAGCTACAGACACTAAAAAAAAGGGAATTAGCGATGGCAAATTCCATTGTTAATTAATGAAAATCCGTTGCTAATGCACTTTAGCAACTAAACGACTATTCATTGCTATTTTTCAATCACTGGCATATTTAGCAACTAAAATAAAAAAACAGTCACTAATAATAGCAACAAAAATTTCATTGTTAGGTAAGAAGTTCCGTCGCTAATTAATCCCTAAAATCAATTGTCATTATATTAAGAAAATATTAGCGACTAAATATTTTGTCATTATTTTTAGTCGCTAAGAAATTGATCCTTTTTGTGACAGATTGGCGTAATTAATTTTCGTCACTAGAATATAACCATGAAAAATACAGTCACTATTTCCGTCGCTAATTTTTGTTTCTAATTACTGAATTAGCATATTTTTAGCGACTAAAAATTTCGTCGCTATCTTAAAAGTTTTATTTTTTAATATTTTGAATTTATTATTTATATACCATTGAATAATAAATTAATTCATTGTTTACCCAATATTAAACAGACACCATACATAAATATATAAATTCAAATTATAATATAAAATATAATATCAAGTCATAACAAATGAAGTAACATTGAAATTACAAGGAGAGCATGATTACAAAGAAAATCCTAGTGTCAGACCCTCAATTTAAAAGAAGCCTAAGTTATTGTGTGCCTTGAACAGAGCCATGTTCAAGCCCAAGTTAAAAGAAAACATCATAGAAAACTAAATCTTTAGTTTACTTCCAAAGCTCCCTCAATGACATGTTCTTCTATCTCCTCCACGATCTTTGCTACGGCCATTCCAAAATCTTCCTGCGTCATGTGCACCCTTCGCTCCCTAATAGCAAACATTCCTGCCTCTGTGCACATAGCCTGTGATTGCAGAACAATACATCACAAGCAATACAAAAATTATGTGATTGCAGAACAAGACAAGTGATGCAGTGATACAAAAATTAAGTTCTAAGGCTTCTGCTGTAGATCTATAGAAATTTATGGTGCATTGTGACCAAGAACCTCCAGAGCAAATTTGAAAAGAAGGCCCTATTTCACTTTGAAAGTGCTTCATTTTGACACTGCTTATAATGCCTTGCTGACTTATTCAAAGGTGTTAAAAATAAAATAATAATGATAACAGAGATATTAATAGTAAATAGTCAAATGGAAATGCATTTATTATAAAAAAAAGACAAATCAATCCAAACAAGTGACCCACATGAATATTGGGCCTTTTCGCAAAATCTAATGTCAATTTCAACCCTTTATCTTCATGATATTTTATTCTGTGCTTTCTGTCTCAGATGAGCTGAGGGTTTCCTTTCTGGGCCAAAATCCAACCCTATAAGACAACTCAATACCTCCCGTGCCAGCACCTTCAAGTGTTTACTTCATTATTATTATTTATTCACCACAAACTCTGCATACTTTTAAAAGCAATGGTTACAAATTTGAAAGCTTTTATTTTTCATGCAATGTATCAATGCATAATCTTAATCGAGAGATCTAAATCCATTAATTACACCAACACATTGCACGAGTTTAAATTTCTTTCTTTCAAAAAATAATCAAAATTTTGCATAAAAAATAATTAGAAAGAGTTTAATCAATCAATTTTATACATATTAAATAAATCTACAGACAACAATCCACAATTGATAGGAAATCGATTATCAGTTAGGAGAAACTAAATCCTACAGGATTAAGTTTGGTAACTGGTTTGACATAATGCATGTTAAATAAATCTACAGACAACAATTCACAATTGATAGGAAATACAAATGTATATAATTCAATTGTGCAACAATGTCAGTATCAATAGATATACTCTTAGGCATTATAAAAAAAAGTCACCTGGACCCTTCTCTGGCGCTTCCCACGCTTTTCAGCATTGTACATGCTCTTCAAAGCATCATTCAAAACACTAACTCTCACCATTTGTTGCTGCTGCTACAAATATTTCAAAAGCTCTAATTACAACTTATAACATTAATAAGAATGATAGGATCAACTTGAATAAACTAATAGAAATTCCAAATGCATATTACCAGTAATAGATATTGAGGAATAAACCCAGAGAAATTACTCTTTAACAGTTCAAACATTCTCTGGAAAAAAAACACAATAACATTGATGAATAAACCCAAAAGTGAGTCGAAGAGCATATCACTATTAATAGACATTGAGGTGTGGCAATACCATGTGTGTCCGGGCACACATCACATCAACATTTCGGTAAAGGCATCACTGAAAATCTGTCAAGATGACTTTTCTGAAAAAATATGATAAGTTTAGTGACATTTAAATCATAAAAAATAAGTCAGTTATTTTTAGATAATAAATCGTAAGTTCAATTACCGTGGATGAAATTGACCCTAACTAAAGTAAACAGGCTCAGGACATATCAACACAAACTTCAATGTCTTACAAAAGCTTGGCAAAATGGAATTGGGAAAAAAAAAAGTTGGATCCAAACCATCAAGTAGGTCAGAAATTCTTGAGCTAAATTTCGTGTGGCTCGCATTGCCAGCCTCGCTCCTTTTCTATATATAAACAGATAGAGATAAGTTCATGTGCTTAGCTTCTTTTTTTAATTTTTTTTTTTTTTGAGAATGGAAGTAAATACATGTTTACATTAAAAATTCATGATAATTGAAAGCTAGCCGCCTCACTAAGCATAGAAATGGAAGAAGAAATTAAAAACGTGAAAACAATTTACAAAGTAATTGGCACAAGAAAAATTAATCGTTCCATAACTTCAGTCAACATTTATAACTAATAAGAGAAGTTCGAAATTCTACAACTTCTTGTAAGAAACTGCACATACCGTAGAACCGATGCCTCTGAGGACACCCACAATAGTTGTTGTTAGAGCAGAGTTGACTATTGTACACAAAAACATGGTGTAATTGAGGACAATTCCGCATCACCTGTGAAATAATAAGAATTGCCAAAAATAAAAGTAATAAATTCAATACATAAGGTTGTGCAGTGCCTAAATAATAAATTCAAAATAAAAGTCATAGTGAATTGAAGTTGTTTAGATGCACATGTGAGCAGGCAGAGAGCTAAAGTGCTGCTACAGAGCGAGCATAGATGGATTTAGTGCAACGAACTTCCATGAAAACTGTGATTTACACTAACAACTCTCCTTCAAATTTGGTGCATTTATTCCTGAAGGCTATAGAAGCACTGATGATTACTACGACACATTTGATTCATTTATACTTTACATGTTTGGTTAATGAAAGAATTTAGGCTAGAAATGTTTATATAACTAGATACTTCATTAAGTAGAGATGTAAAAATATTATTTTTATTTTTAATGGAAAAAAGCTTTTTGAAAATGAATCAAAGGGGTTTACTAACCGTTGGATCATTTCTGATTGATGAGCGAATATGAACAAAATAAATTTTAATAAAAGAATATTTATTGAGATGAGATGACACGGGGTATCATATTTTGCATTATGCTTTTCAAGAAATCGATGCTTGCCACGACTTAGTTGGTGTCTCTTATATTCGCTAGTTGTTTTCCATGAATTTTGTTCACCTTTTTTTCACCAAAACAAAATCCCAAATTCGAAACTTTGAATGTAGGGAGCAGTAGCACTATATCCTCTTTTATGGGTTCTACCCTACATGAATCTGAATCAATCATATGCCGATAAAATTAACATAGCATATGGTTTTCAAACAAAAAAAGTGACCGAGTCATACATCCGTAGATCTCTCCTATAATTACTCTATTCCTTTTACTTAATAGTAAACAGTCCTCTGGTAATTTCACTCTTATTATACAACCACCACAAATCCTCAACTACCTAAACAAATCCATCCAAAAATTAAAAGGAAAAGAACTTCTTCTTTTTCCTTTTGTATTATCTTTTTAGATATTCAAGTTAACTTCCTGTTAAACTGCCACGTTAAACCATTGTTAATTGCTGGGTATAAGGTTCATACCCCATAAAAGAAATCCCCTAAAGCATCAGAATTTAATTTAGGAGCCAGTACTCAATCAAAAACATTAAAAGTGTCGATTTTTTTTTCAACATTTTTAGTTGGATTGTACATAAAACAAGTCCATTGAAACCATGAGTTGTACAAGACTAGATTCTATGTTAGTTTTAGTTGTAGTAACAATGGTGGTGATGAAATGTGGCGCAGCTCGTGTTCCAGACAGAACAATTGTTTTTATCAGAAACGAATTGGAAACAAAGGAGAAGCTAAGTGTGCACTGTAAGTCCAAAAACAATGACTTAGGTATTTATCTTGTGAATTCTCAACAAACCTATGAATTCAGATTTATACCCAATTTTTGGAGAAGAACACAATTTAATTGTTCATTTACTTGGGGTGGCGTTTTGCATTGGTTTGATATTTACAAGGAACAAAGAGATGCTTGTGATCCTTTGTGCCATTGGACCATTAAACGCAATGGTCCTTGCATGTTGGATTATAGAACTGGTAAGTATGATTTGTGTTATCCCTGGAAAAAATTCCGATAAATTCTACATTATTTATTTCTTCCTACAATTAAATTAAAGTGTTAGTTTATTAATTCCTCTGTAGATATTATATGCTGCCTTGATTTTATTGGCTTATAATGGAACACAATTTTCCTGCATTTTGAAGCAATTGATCAGTTTTGATTCATTGACACTGGTTACTTTTCATGACTGATTACGTAATATTTGCGTGAATTTGGAGAGTTGGACTTAATTTGTACATTTAATGTTGCTAAAAAATGACTGAGCCATTTTAAAATTAGTTTACTTATAATTAATCTTTGTTGTTTCCGTTTACTTTTTTTCTTTTTTTTATTCATGTGTGTTCTCTCCAATAGATTTCATATTCAAGATCAGGCTGAAATTATAAATCTCTTTCTTCACTTAATTAACTATCGTTGGCCATAATTGATAACAATGATCAACATAACCTTCCACAACGCAATCTCATAGAAAATTCTTATTTAAATTTAATTCATAAATTTTCATATAAAAAAAATTAACGTATAGTAAATTGCGACATTTGATTCATTATTATATATTTATCTAGCTAATACATTTCTATTAGTTTTGTTCATAAATATTATTAAAAGTTAATTTTATGCATAATCACCAAACTTATACCAAATTACGTAAAAATAGCAAAAGAAAATTTTTTTTCGCAATATAATCATTGAATTTAGTATTTGTATACAGAAAAGTTATTTTGATCAGTTTTAGGTGAAAACACAATTGAAAAATTCAGTTGACATGTCCAGTCACTAGCTCCACGCATGGCATTCAAACTAATGCCACATGACACGGTAGTCATGTTAGCTAATACGTGGACCTGACAAAACAATGCATCATTATGCCATGTAGATATGTCCATGTGGCATTGACAGTATCTAATAAACAATTAAAGTGAAAATGATTTTTCTGGTTGGGTTCACATGGCTGTTCTTAGCATTTTTCGGCTGGATCTTCATTATAAACTGGTCAAAACGATTATTCTATATATAAATGATAAGTTTTAGTGATTATTAATAAAAAATTATTTTATTATTTTTGTATAATTTGGCATAAATTTTATAACTATGAGTAAGATTAAGTCCTTTATTAAGGACTGATCTAGATTACAACTTGCACTACAAGAAAATGTGGCTGTCGCTAAAAATTGAAAACCCATTCCTAAAAACGTTAGCACCAATGGCGACTGTTACTAATAAATTGCCTGTGAACCAGTCGCTAAATATTTGCAACTGATTTTATTTCTGTACTTTTGCACTTCGCAACACGCTGCTCTCTCGCTAAATATGCACCAACTTACGGTTGCCAATTTAACTTAACAAACCGCCATCATTTATTTTAAAATTAAAACAGGTTTTCTTTTTTTTTCTTTCTTTCTTTATTTTTAGTTTTATCTTTTTTAGAGTTGAGAGTTCTCGAACCTACTTGCTTGATATTTTTATCTTCCTCTTGAGTTTATCTAATTAAATCAAATTAAGATGAAATTTGTTTGAATATATGGTTAATTGGTAGAGAACTTTAATTATTTGTGTAGTTATGAATAAAAGTTTTAAAGAATAGCATATGTAATTCAAATGATTAAGAGTTTTGACAACCTTTTAATTGACTAAAATTCAATCCCACTTCATCTAAAAAATGTAACTATAAAAAAATAAAATTTTTAGATTGAAAACTTTGTTTTGTCTCAAATTATTGGAGAACCTATTACAAAATTTCCCTTGTCATTATATGTATGGAATTTTCTCATATATATATATATATATTGTGCTAAATCTGTAAGCGCACGGTTTATCAATTAATACTTAAGATATCGTTCTCACGAGGGAAATAGATTGATTATTACGCACTACTACTATTTGATCTTAATCTTGGAAATTTGCCACCATTTTCAACCACATTGAAAGCAAATTATCCTTACTCACAACCTTCTCCTTTCAACATAAACCCAGGTCTTGTAACCATTTAGCAGACCATCTAGCAAAGCTGGGTGTTAACAGATAGCAGGGTTTTATTACATGGCTATAAAAAGGAAAAAATAAATATAATAGGGATATAGAGGTATTAGCAGAAATGGTATATAAACTGAATATGTTTCTTGTGTATTATTTACAGGGATACAATCCATTTTTATACAAGAGAATATGAACTAAATATGTTAAGAATCATAAATGCTGAAATTATGCTAAACAAATCTCCTAGAATCAAGGTCCTATATACAGACAAATATTCCTATAATCATGCTAACAAGAGGTTTGACTTCTATGAAGTTTGGAAAACGGAAGTTGTAACTCTTAGTTTGGAGGGTTTACTGGTGCTTAGGGACATATATGATTTTGCACAACAAAATTGAGCTTGTTGTTGGTCTTATGGAAGGTCCATAATCTCCTCTTTGATCTGAGGAACTCGAAAGATTTTGGCAAAGGAGGATAATATCTTTTATTGGAGGTAATGCTCCCCTATGATTATATGGCCATTTATCTACTGTTGTTGAATGCTTCTTCAGTAGGCTGTGTGGTTCTGATGAGCTCCTCTTATATCAAAAGGCCTGTTGCATCTCAGACAAAGATGGAGGGGATTTCTACTGGTTGTGCCTTTTTTGTCAGTATTGGGCCCTTAAGCTTATAGGGAGAAGCGGTTGAGCTTAAGTGGTAACTTTTTACATATCGGGTGTTGATGCTACTTTGTTTATGGCTTTGTCTAAGTTGTTAGGGTCTGACATTTTCCTTTATTTACTACAAGAAAAATGCAATTTAGCAACGGAAAATTGATATTTTTCGTTGCTAATAAAAATAGCAACGGAAATTTCCGTTGCTAATCCGGCGGTTGCTATTTTTTAGCAATGGAAAATGTAGTGCATGAAGAGAAGAACAATAGTGCCAGATCATGAAAATAATAAAAAAAATGACAGTGAAACGAAGAAACACAAAATATCAAGCATAAAACTACTTACCGGTCATTGAAAAGTGGCAGATCTGAGGAAGAACGGACGGCCACAGAAAACGGTTGAGTGTGGAGATAAGAAGAACTATGCATGCTAGATCGTGAATGAAGAGAAGAACAGAAATGAAAGAAATAAGATTTTTCTTATATATATTATTTTTTAGCAACGAAATTAATTTCGTTGCTATTATAACAATGATTTCAAATTTAGCAACGGAATTTAAATTTCATTGCTAATTTTATGCATGAATTAAGTGAAGGCATTATTTTTTGCAACGGATTTCAATTTTTGTTGCTATTTTAGCAACGAAAATTAGATTTCCATTGCTATTTTAGCAACGAAAATTAGATTTTTGTTGCTATTTTATGTGAACACATTATTTTTAGCAACGGAAATTAATTTTGTTGCTATTTTAGCAACGAATATTAAATTCCATTGCTGAATTTCATCCTAAAAATTTTCTGCTATCAAATGCTGCCATTTTAGCAACGGAAATTAGATTTCGTTGCTATTTTAGCAATGGAATTTAGATTGCGTTGCTAAATTTCATCCCAAAAATTTTTCGCTATCAAATGCGCCATTTTAGCAACAAAAATTAGATTTTGTTGCTATTTTAGCAACGAAAATTAATTTCGTTGCTATTTTAGCAACAAAATTTAGATTTCGTTTCTATTTTAGAAACAAAAATTAGATTCCGTTGCTATTTTTCATCCCAAATTTTTTCTGCCGCCATATTTAGCAAAGGAAATTGTATTCCGTTGCTATATGTTGGTGCTAAAATCTCCCTCCCTTTTTAGCAACGGAATACAACCATTTTGTATTCCGTTGCTAAATTCCTAAAACTTCAACCAATTTTAGCAACAGAATTGGTATTCCGTTACTACTTTAGCAACGAAATTGGTATTTCGTTGCTACTTTAGCAATAGAATGAATTTCGTTGCTATTTTTTCATTGCTATTTTGATATTTTCTTGTAGTAATTGTAAGATAGGTGTTTAGTTCTTTGTATTGACTTGTCAAGGCTTGTTATTTGTTTCCAAAGTTCGTAGTTGCTCTAAAACCTGAGGGATTTACCAACTGTTGCATTTCCTCTTTTTAATAAAGTATTGGCTTATCAAAATTATAGAAAATTCTGCAATGAAAGACTAATTACATTAATAAGAATAGAAAGGATATAAAACATCATTGTTCAAGTTCCTAAGATATCATTCAATATATGCAAAGAAGAAGAAATAGATGAAAGATGATAAAAAGAAATCTCTCAACTCTTTTCAATCACTAAAAGATTTTTCTTCTTTTTTCTTATCTTATTTTCAAAAGAAATAATTGTTTAAAATTTTTTATAGCAAAAACAAAAATTATCTTTAAAAATAATTGTCTACGTACTTTTCTCTTTAACCATCCTTGCACTTATACTTTTGTGAGCATTATGTCCCTTGAAATGCCCCTACAGAGGTGCACAACCCTTGATGGAAGTCATACCTTTTAAGGTGTCTTTTGACAAATAACTAGCCTAATGCCACTTGCTATCGCACCCATGATAGAACACACTCTTGTATTTGTTGACTTTTTCTACTTTGCTTTGACTTCTTTTTTTCTCTTGCTGGGTTATGCTCGCGACCTTCATCGCACCAGCGATAGAAACTATGCTCTCTTTGCTCAATTGCTCCTTCCCCTTAGTTTCTTTACTTTCTCCTACACACACACACAAAATACACAAAACACATAAAAAGATACCACATTTCATAGACAAATTAACTAAAAATAAATATTAACCACTTAAATTTAAACATAAAATACCAAATTACCATACACAAAACTACACACATCAATATATATTAGAGATGAATTTTCTTGAATCAAAGCCAACATAAAGCTGAAATGTTATTAGAGACAAATTTTCTTATAGTTAACTAGGCTACCATGTTGTTTTAGTTTTGGACTATTCATATTATATTTACTGAGTTTAGCATTTTTTTTTCAAAAATAAAAATAAAAAGAGACATATAATCCAATTATTAAGTATCAAAAGAAGGAATCAAAATTGAGAACTTCCGCATCTTTGATTGAGTTCAGGCCAACAAATTAAATCATAGTTTATAGTTTTGGATTACTAAACAAGAAACAACTTTTAAGGTTAATATATTTCTATTCCACAGGCTGGGTATAAATGTATTTATCTAAAATTTTTGCTAATTTGAATAAAAAGTTATTTATACTTAATTGAAAAGATTATTTATAGATAGTATATTATTTGTTCATTTTTCAAAATAATAGAAGTAACAACTTGCTACTTTTAAATGTGAGGAAATCAATTCTTTGTAATGTTACTAATGTGTCAGTGTTGTATTTATACAGTTACAATAGAAGTGGAGCTGAGCTAAACAACTGGAAATATACAGAGGATATACAACAAAATATACCACTTAATACCCCCCATCAAACCGATGCTGGGCGAGGTATCATACATAACTTGTCCTGCAAAAAAAGAAGCCGAGGGAAAGGTAGAGGTTTGGTAAAAATATCACCAATTTGATCTTCAGTTGCTAGAAACTTAACTTGTAACTGTCCACGGGCTACACGTTCACGAACAAAGTGAAAATCAGGCTCAATGTGTTTAGTTCAAGTATGAAAAATGGGATTCTTATAGAGGTAAATGGCACCTATATTGTCACACCAAAGAATAGGAGGAGATTTAGACACACCAAGTTCATGCAGTAAGGATTGAATCCATAGTAATTCAGCAGTACCAATATTGGCAAGAGACTTATACTCATTTTTCATTGAGGAACGAGCAACGGTTGGTTGTTTCTTAGCAACCTATGAGATAATATTTCGGCCTAGGTACACTGTATAGCCATTTATAGAATGTCGATCATCTTGATCACCACCCCAATCACTGTTAGAGATGCACTGCAAATCAAAGGAATAGTCTTTGCAAAAAAATGCCCAAATTAATAGTATGTGATATATAACGTAGGAGCTGCTTTAAAGCTTTCCAGAGACACTTAGTTAGAGAGTGCATGAACTAGCAGACTTTGTTGACAGCAAAATATATGTCAGGTCGTGTAGTGGTGGCTTACTGGAGAGTGCCAAGAATTTGACGGAATGGTTTCCCATCCACTAAAGGAGAGCTGTCAGCTTTGCGCAGAGGAGGAGATGTAGCAAGTGGAGTGTGGCATCTCTTGATGTTTTCAAACCCATAGGAGTCTAAAAGATCATTGAGATACTTGTGTTGAGTGATGAAAAGGCTATCAGAAGTGCGAACAACCTTAATACCCAAGAAATAAGATAAGTCACCAAGATCTTTGACTGGAAATTCACCTTACAGTTTAGAAATAACACTGGTAACAGCATTAAGTGAATTGCCAATGACAAGGATGGCATCCACATAAACAAGTATAAGTAAGCAGACACCATTAGTATTACAAATGAAGAGAGAATGATCAAATTTAGAAGAGATAAAACCAATAGTAGTGAGAAAATTTCATAGCCGATCAAACCAGGCCCTTGGAGCTTGCTTGAACCCATAGAAGGATTTACGGAGCATGCAAACATAATCAAGCCAAGTTGCATCTACAAATCCTTTCAGTTGTTCCATGTAGATAGAAACATTTAAGAACCCATGTAAGAAGGCATTTGACATATCCAATTATCTAATAGGCCAGCACTGTGTGATTGCATATGCTAGAACGCTTCTGATGGTAGTAGCCTTGACAACGGGATTGAATGTTTCTTTGTAATCAAGCTCAGCTTGTTGGTGGTAGCCTTTGGCAACTAAATGAGCTTTATAATAATCAACTGTCCCATCTTTCTTTCTTTTTTAGTTCGATAAACCCATTTGTTGCCAACTATATTGGCATTAGGTGGGTATGGCACAAGGGTTCGGGTTTAAGTTGATAAGAGGGCATCATATTCCTGCTACATGGCATCTCACCAATGAGAATGGGTTTTGGCTTACGTGTAGATAGCGGGTTCAGTATAAAGGAAAGAAGGGTCAAGCTAAAGAGGAAGGCTGGTTGCATATTGGGTTTAAATATGTAAATAAGTTATTTGGGCTTAGGGTTGGGCTGAAGTTGCATGGGATGGGTCTGATGGGTGGTTGGGTAAAGAGTAGTAATGGGTTTAGAAAACTTAGAGAGATCAACTGCCAGATTTAATCTAGTAGCTGATGGAGATAGGGATGGAAATGAGGATAAAATCGGTTGGGTGAAAGTGGGTGAGGATTAAAGAGGTATAGGTTGGATAGATAAATCAAGAGGTGGAAGGGAAGTAGAAGTATCAAGGAGGCTACTAATAGCCTGATAAGGATAAGCAGAAGAAGATGAAGAGGGAAAATCAGATAAAGATAAATGAAAAAAGGTAGGATAAGGAGACGAAACCAAACCTGATAGAGTTGGAGATGAAGTGTGCCACACATCCAACCAAAGAGCTAAGGATGGTAAAGAGGCATCAGGTGCAACCTTTTGATCATTGGCAAATGGGAAAGTAAACTCATCAAAAACCATATGTTTGCCAATATAGATTCGACCTATGTCTTTGTCCAAATATAGAATTTCAAAGTGAGAAGTGGAGAAACCCAAATTAACATAGGGTTTACTGCGAAAGGCAAATTTATAGGAATTATAGGGATAAAGTAAAGGTTATACCGTGCACCCAAATATATGTAAGGAGGAGCAATCAAATGATTTACCAAAAAGTCTAAAATAAAGAGATTGATGATTTAAGATTGGTGTAGGCATCAAGTTAATTGTAAAAACTGAATGTTGAAAGGCATGACACCAATATCTAAAGGGTATTTTGTCATAAGTAAGGAGAGTTAAACCAGTACCAATAACATGTCAAATTTTTCTCTCAATAACTCTATTTTGTTTATAGGTATATGGACATGCAAGTCTATGTAAAATGCCATTTTGCTGAAGGAAGGAGGATAAAGCTCTAAATTCTCCTCCTGCCCCCCCCCCCAATCAGATTGTAGAGCTTTGAGCGGCAAATTAAATTATTTCTCAGCTATGGTTTTAAAATTGACAAAGCATTGAAACACATCAGATTTATTTTTAAGAAAGTAAATCCAACTAAAATGAGTAAAATCATAAAAAAATAAGAAAATATCGAAAACCAGCACTAGATAAAGTGGGAGAAGGTCCCCAAACATCTGAATAAATAAGTTCAAAAGGAGACTTTGCTGTGTGAACAATGGAAGGAAGAGATTTCCTAGACAATTTACCCATACAGCAAGCCAAACAAACTGAAGACATAGAAGAATTAAAAGAATCTAATTTATTTTCTTGATTGATTTTGGAAACAATTTTATGATACGTCTGGCCTAACTTCCGATGCCAATCTTGAAAGGAAAAAAGGTGGCTGCAATGTTGGCCTCTTTGCCTCTAGATGGTGGGAGGACGTATAGACCGGCTTCACTTCGACCCTTGAGTAGGATTTTATTGGTCACTTAATCCTTAACAAGAAAGAACGAGGGCCAAAATTCAATATAACAATGGTTGTCATGGGTAAACTTAGAAATTGAAAGTAGATTTTTATTTAAGGAAGGTACACAGTAAAGCTCGTTTAGTTTGAGATGACAAGAAGGAAGAGATAATGCACCATTACCAACATGAGAGATATGCAAACCTTGGCCATTCCCAATTCGAATTTGATCATTACTTGGATAAGGTTGAGGAATTTGAAGAGCATGCAAGTTTGGAGTCATATGGTAGTTTGCACTTGAGTCCACAAGCCATGGTTGCAACTAGTCATTGCATGGCTGAGAGTGGTAGGATTGATGTGCAAAGTGGGCTTGCGGAGGCTGCTGCTGTGATGTGTTGCTGCGAAAATTGGAGAAGTTAAAATCATAGTGCCTATGACATTTATTTGCTATGTGGTTCCGTAAGTTGCATATTTGACATGGACCCCGGTTCCTCCCTTGAGTTCTTCCTGAATTATGTCCAGGTGACGATTGGGAAGGCATAGAGGAATTAGTGTGCTGGGCAACATTAGCATGAGGGGGCTCATGTTAACTTTAAGCAAGATCTCATGAGCAAAGAGATGGCTATGAAGTTCATTGAAAGAGATAGGGTCAGCTTGTAGATTTAATGCAGTAATGATAGGATGATACTCACTTCCGATATTGTGATAAACAATCGTGTTGAACTCAACAGTGGTTATGATACGACTAGCAAACGCCAATTCATCAACAAGGGATTTGTCGCGCTAAAGGTAGTCAAAGGCAAAAATATCTCCTTTCTTTAATTCTTGCAATTCGATGTTGAGTTGTAACTGTCAATTGTGAGAGATGGCACCAAAGGTATTGGCAAGAGCACTCCAGACTTCAGCGGAGCATGTCAAACCGGTAACATATGGAAACACTTCCTCTAAGAGAGAAGATAAGAGCCAACAAAGTAGCATTTGGTCTTTCTGAAACTAGGTAAGATAGGCGGGATTTGGGATTGTTTCAGTGGGTTTTTTCGGATTTGCAATTTCTAAGGCTAGGCGTGGGAGAGTTCCATTAACATAGCCAATGAGGTTTTGATAGTTTAGTAGCGGAAGGAATTGGGTTTTCCAAGCAAGATAAATTTTGCAAGTGAGCTTAACAGAGAAGGAATGGTGATTTGTTGTGGTGGGAGGAGAAGATGCTGCACCGGTAGTCCTGATAGTTTGTTGCTTCGTTTTGATGGCTATTTAGTTAGGCTCTGATACCATGTGAGGAAATCAATTCTTCGTAATCTTATTAATGTGTCAGTGCTGTATTTATACAGTTACAATAGAAGTGGAGCTGAACTAAACTATTGGAAATATACAGAGGATATACAACAGAATATACCACTTAATATTAAAAAAGAGAAAGTTACCACTCACTAAATCCATGAAATCTATGGATAAAAGAATGACATAAACGTTATGTTTATTTAATATATCCAAATAATTTATTTTTTTTGGTAGGGATATCCAAAACATTTATTACATTCGGATACAAATTTATAAGAATCCTTCTTCACAAGGCAACTAATTATTTTTAAATTGTTTACCAGTTCTGTTAGAATTCGTCTGATATTGCTTCCCAAATAATGCATTTTCAAATTAATGAAATCACAATACATTGCCAACAAGATGCCACGTATTCACAATCAAGCACCAAAACTGACTATAAATGAGTTGAAAATTCAGGTGTATCCTAACAAGAAACTAAGCATGAATTCTTTCATGAAAACGTATCCTCTAACATTGTTGTTGGTGTTGCTAATAACAACACAACCTGCTGATAGTTTTCTACAGAAAGTTCAGGTGTATATCAGTAACTTTTTGGAGGATCAAGAAAATCTTACTATTCACTGCAAATCCAAAAGTGATGATTTGGGTGCACACACGATTCCATTTGGAGGGGTTTATGAATTTCAATTTAGACCTAACGTCTGGGGAACCACTCTTTTCTTCTGTGGATTTTCATGGAAGAATAATTTTAAATGGTTTGATATTTACAAAGACAACAGAGATAGTTGTACTGGATGCATGTGGCGCATAAAATCAACATTTCCATGCTTATTCAATGCTGATTCAGATATGTATGATATTTGTTACAGTTGGAATAAAAACTAGTACTGTATTTCACTTTTATGGAATAAAAGACCTATTCCAATGGAAGAATTCATTGGATATCGTTTTCCATTTACTGCATACGTTAACATATAATGTATATATTGATGAAAAGCCCATTAAAGTATTGCCAGCAATTAATATGGCACGTACGTATGCTAGAACAAGCTAAATAATTGGCTATAAAATGAGTTGCAAATTCATCGAGAATAACTGGCTTCTGCATTTCAGGCCTTTTACTAAAATTAAACCTTTTATCATTTGGTTTCCACACTTGAGAAAATACTCTACAGCCTGTACCTCCTCCGGTAACCTCACAAACTTGGAAATTTCAATTCTTTTAAGATGTAAAATCAAACATCTAGGCACACACTCTGGCTCATGTCACGAGAATCGACCGAATTCCTTAAACGAAATGCCGTATACAAGTTCCCGAATCGTTAAAATAATCACAATATCGAGCATTTCAGACCAAAAAATACAAAAGAAACTATATCATACCTGTGGTTTTGTACTAACACCAATTCTCCAAATACTTTTCATTTCACATCCTTCGTCAATTGTTTTTAAAATAACATCATATGTATATAACCCCCATTTTGTGGTGTGAATATAATATAATTAATTTAAGTCTTGCCTAGACTAGATTTAAGGAAAATTTATGAACCAAATTAACGATAAAAATAACAAGTATGTGAAGTTGATTGGAAAAAAAGTGTAATTGTGGTTAACATGCACAAGTGTTAATAAATCATTAGTCTTGCCCATGAATTTTTCCTAAACCTGATTTAGGTAAGAATTTTCCTATAATTTATACTTTGTGGATAAAAATGGAAGTAACAACGTACTTACTAATGAGATCTATGGATGAAAGCAAAATCACCAAGGTTATCGTTTTCTAGATATATCCTGATGATTTATTACATTCAAAAATAAATTTGGGAGAAGCATATACTAAATATATATGATTTTTTCTATGATAGTGAAATGTTCGAAATTTACTGATTTGATTAATTTAAATTTATGCCAAATAAATTTACAAGGAGGACAAAATGTCTCCTCTTAAATTTTTAAAGACTTTCCGCATTTAGAACTCAAATCCGTTTTGATTAAAGATAACAAGCCTCTATCATATCATTTCGTCTCTTGAGGCGATTTTCTTATTAATTTAATTAGTTGGCATTTTATGCTAATAGTAAAACTTTAATTTTTATACTTATATTTGCAGAAATGCTTGGATATTTTTTCCATATAGTGTATGTGTATTTATTTATATATATATATATATATATATATATATATATATATATATATATATATATTGGTGAAAAGCTTATCAACAACTGCCAGCAATATGCCAAGCAAGCAAAAAGAAGCAAAATAATTGGCTATAAAATGACATGCGAATTCCACAAGAATCACACCAAGAAGAAACAAAATCATGACTTCTTTCACCAAACTGTGTTCTCTAACGTTGTTGTTTGTGTTGCTAATAACAACAAAAGTCGCAAGTGTTAGTTTTTTAACTACAGTTCATGTGTATGTAGCTAATTTTTTGGAGGATCAAGAAAACCTTACCATTCACTGCAAATCCAAAGATGATGATTTGGGTGCACAGACGATTCCATTTGTAGGTGTATATGAATTTCAATTTAGGCCTAATATTTGGGGAACCACTCTTTACTTTTGTAGCTTTTCATGGAAAAATAATTTTAAGTGGTTCGATATTTACGTAGGGGGGAGAGATACATGTACTGGATGCATTTGGCGCATACAATCTAAATCTCCATGCTTATTCAATGCTGATACACAGCAGTATGATATATGTTATGGATGGAACAAAAAAATTTGACATTCCTTTCCGCTTTTATCGAATAAAAGAGCCTTGTATTTTACTTATTCTTACTCTGGACCTATTTAACAGTATTCAGATCATTATCCATCTGAACCAATGGATGTTGATCATGTTTTACTTCTTTATGGAATAAAAAGAACTTAATTTTATAATAAACTTAAAGAAAAATGCACTTACAAACCCCTAATTTTTTTATTAATTTTTATTATTTACCTTTGAATTTTTATTTTTTTTATAAATAAAGTTCTCAGTAGGTGAAAAATATAAAATTAAATTATACGCCTCATTCAACAGATTTTTGGGGTCTGTATCTAGACCTCAATTTGACTTGCCTTTGTGTACTTTTTGTCAATTTTAAGTTAATTGATTTTTTTTATCAGTACCTCAACCTTATATTAATAAAGGTATTAATGACGATATTATCAAATTGAAATTGAGCTACATATACCAAAGACACATGAAACTGAATATATTATTTAATTTTATGTTTTACGTGCATTGATATGTTAATATGTGAAAAAATAAAAAATCGAGGGTTTAATATTGCAAAATAACTGTCAAAACTCAAGTTCAAGGACTTGTAAGTGCTTTTATCTAAATTTAATTTCATAATCCATCTAGGGGGCGGACACAAGCTGTACCAATATAGGGAGGCCAAAATTTAGATACTACAGAAAATAAAAAAAAAAAAATTGAGACAAGCCAAAGTGTAAAAAATAAGAAATTAAAAGTCGCAAATTAGCAATTAATTAAAAATAATTTACATTGAATACCCACTTTTTAACTCTGCTTTTTAAAAATACACTTATCAATTTTTAAGTTTTAAAAGTTTTTTTTTTTAATTTTAAGTTTTTAAAAATATCCCTTTTATATATATTAAGAAGACCGGCATCTTCAATTCCGTTTCAACCTTGCTCTTCTCCTTCCCGAAAAGCATTCTGTAGTTTATGAAAACAGCATTTTGAATCTTGGCAATAGTAAAATTTCCTTGGATATTTGAGTTTTTATTAGGGTTTCGGCTTTTGCAGTTTAACATTTCAGTGTTATTTCTATAAAATTCAGTAACTAGTTAGTAAGGGGTTAGTTTTACTTATGGTCACTGAACTTATGATCAAATTAAGTAATAATTATAAAATTTTTTTTTTTCATAAAAATCATTGAACTTTGCAAATTTATACAATAAAATCACTTTGATAGGATTCCGCCGAGGAAGTCACCGGAAAATTCACATGTCATCATCTGGACTTGTCACGTCACATGCCACGTGCTATACTGTGCTGACACATGAATTTTTCGGTAACTTTTTCGCCGAAATCTGGTCAAAATGACTTTATTGTATAAATTTGCAAAATTCAATGATTTTTAAGAAATTTTTTTTTATGATTATTGTATAATTTGATCACAAATTTAGTAACTATGGATGAAATTAACCCAGTTAGTGAGATTGGGGGGTTTAATTTGTCTACTGCTCAAAGTTTGTTCCTAATGCATTTTTATGCTACCACGAGTGACTCTTCTGCTCAAAGTTCCTAATGCATTTCAGTGTTATTTCCATAAAATTCAGGTCATTGGATGTAATTTTTTTTTTCTTATATATAAAATGAGCGGTTTAAACTATCTTTGATGATATAATGTAATTTGTTGATAATTTAAGCTGTTTCTGGGTCTCTTTATGTGAATATGTGCATATGTTGATAGCTTCAAAGTATATTAACATCCTTCACAAAGGTTCTTCAAATTTCAATGATTTTGCTGGTTCATTTTTCCCTGCTTGTTGTGCAGTCTATTCTTGTTTAATTGATTTATTTGTTAAATGGACAGAGGCAAACTAAGTTGGCCCAAGATGAAAACCAACTGTTAGAAAATATGCTTCGGACTTTACTTTAGGAGTTGTGGTATGTTTACTTCAATGCTCATTTAAGTGGCATCATGTTTGTTATAGCTGTAGATATCATTTTAGCAGTTTTCATAATTGTTTATGGTTAATTGAGTTTTATTGGAAATATATTTAAACTGTTTGTTATATGCACCTACTAGTTGTATTCTGGCTTTTAAAGTACATTGCATTTATGACAAAGTCGTGCGGGTGTGTTTTGCTGCATCATGTGTATATTACCTTTTAGTTTCTTAGACAATCTTCTCATTTAGCTGAGAATTTAGCTTTATCATGAAACATTCTTCTGCAGTGCAGTCAGGGGAGCAAATAATGCAGTATGGGAAATCAATTGATGATGGAGAAAATTTGCAGGGTCAAATTCCTCATCTTTTAGGTTTGTACATTGTTTATTAAGCTTTTTTCTATAGGAAAGTACACCTTGATGGTGTACGGGCAGAAATTAAGATATTAAGGGAAAATAGTGTTCCGCATGTCATGGTTAGGTTGTATCTTAGGTGAAAAATTAAATTTTGAGTTTCTGAAATGCGCGCTAAGATGCCCGCATATCAACTTCTTCAACAAATATACAATTACTGGAATGAATTGAAAGGGATAACGTAATAGCTGTGGAATTTAAAGAATATGTATATGGTGCGAATAATGCATTATTATTTTGGCAATATATGTAAGTTAATTTTCAAATATGAAATTGATTGTAATTTGTAAGGTAAAATGGATTTTTCAATTGCAATTATCTTGTTAAGGATGGTTGTGAAATTTGTGGTTTTTGTCTAATTTAAACATGAGGATTGGAGTATAAATTATTAGATTAAAGTATTTTTATTTAAATTTTTTCAAATATATAATATAATTTCAATTATGAATTTTGGTATACCATCATATACCAGGTGGTATGCCAAAATTCAGAATACAAACATGTTCAGTATACCAGGTATTTCTGCCGGTATACCAAGTATACTGGACGATATACTAGGTATACCGGACGGTATACTAAAAAATATAATAAAATTTTATTATGAAATTTGGTATACCGGACAGTATACCAACTAGTGTACCAAAGAACAGAATCAAAATTATATTTTAAAATTTAGTGTACCGGCTAGTATACTTGATATTTAGATCGTCTTTCTTCCACCTCATGAGAGTATAAATTTGGATGCAAGCCATGATTATGCCTAATAGGTAATTTAAAGCCAGCAACAGGAGCACTAGTATCTATAATTTTGGAGAAATATTGATGATCAATAGGGGTAGAAGGTAAATTTACCTGGTAATATTCTCAGGAGATGGATCAATAGTTATTGGAGAAGAGGGGGAAACACAATCACCATCACCATTTGAAGAAGTTATCTCTGAAGAAGAAGTTACATTTACCTCTTTAATATTTGATGCAGTATCTAATCCTTGATTTCTGGTTGAGTCACCATCATTTAGAGATTCATTAAATCCTGGCCATTCATATCTCATCCAGCTCACTTCTTCATAGTAATTCTCCCTTTGATGAGGTGAGGTGGATGACTTAGCAGGAAAGAACATGTCAGATTTAAAGAAAGTGGCATCCATGGTTACATAAGTGCGCCTATACATAAGATCGAAGCACCAATACCCATTTTGGTGAAAACCATATCCTAAGAAAATGCATCTCACAGCACGAGGGTCAAACTTTATCCTATGGTCTTTTTGAACATGAACAAACACAGCACAACCAAACACGTGGTGGCATCATCATTGTAGACGACATGGTTACATAATTGGATAACACTTGAATAGGGACCTGCATCTCAAGAACTTTTGATGGAATTCTATTGATCACACAACATGTATGATAGCTTATGTTCGGTAATGGCCAAGCATATTAGCTTCAATAAACAGAGCACTAGCAGTTTCAAGGATATGCCTATTTTTTCGTTTGGTAACTCCATTTTGCTAGGATGTTTGAGAATATGAAGTCTCATGAATCATTCCATGTTGATAGAAGAAATCTTTGAATTGTGTGTTGATATATTCACCACCATTTTCTGAACAAAGAACCTTTGGTTGTGTGGAATATTGAGTGTAAAACATTTTGTAAAAACATTGTAAGACATTAAAGACTTCATCCTTATGTTTTAACAGGTAAAACCATGTCATCCTTGTGCAATTATCCACAAAAATCACAAACCAATGATAACCATGCATATTTGGTTTTGGAGATAGACCCCACACATCAGTATGAATTAACGAAAAAGAAATTGCACTTTTATTGAAACTCAGAGGAAAAGTAACATGATGGCTTTTAGCCAAAATACAAGTTTCACACTTTAATTGGGAAGTAGTCATGTCTGGAAAAAGAGAAGGAAAACACATGCTACAAGTATCCAAATGAAGGATGACTCAACCTCCGATGCCAAAGCCAAACTTGCTCCTCATTAGGTGTATTTTTAAAAGTGGTAGCAAGTTATTCCCATTTTAACATCCACTAGGTAATAAAGCCTCCCTTCTCAATACCACAACCAACAATCTCCCTATTTAGAATATCTTGAAGGAAGAAAGTATTAGGATAGATAATTGCAACACAATTTAGATCTTTGGTAAGTTGACTAGTTTATGAGAAAGGGATGGAACAAAAAGGGTATTAGATAAATGTAATTTAGGTGTCACCATTACTATCCCAGCCCATATTACTGGGGAAAGTCTCTCATTAGCATTTGTAATGTTGGTTCTTCTAGGTGTGGATTGTTGGAAAAAATCATTTTCATCATAGGTCATATGGTCGGTGGCTCCGAAATCAAGAATCCATTTGATGTGATCATTACTCTCACTGAAATCAAAAAAATTCATACCTATAACTGGGTTGTGAAATTCAGTAGTGCTAACATTGTTAGCTTGAGCTGGAATTAAGGAAAGATGTACATAACTGATAGCAACTGAACCTTGACCTCTGATTCCTTGTTCACTCTTGTTGGTGTTACTATTCCCATCTCCATTACATTTTTTCTTTGACTGCATTTCATGCCACCATTCAGGATAACTGTGGATTTTAAAATAGGTCTCTCTAGTATGTTTAGATCCTCCACAATGGGAACATTTCAGTTCATTGATCCCATTTTTAGTTTTAAAAGAGGAATTTGATTTTCCATTGTGAGAGTGGGTTGTCGAAGGATTTACAATCCTTAGGCTTTTAGAAGCAAGAACAAAACTTGATGGTTTGTCAGTCATAGTTCTTACCATCACATGTTATCGTACTGCTTCTCATCGAACGTATGTATAAGCCTGCTCCACTATAGGGAAAGGTTGCATCTTTAAAATATCTCTACGGATGTTGTCTAGCCTATCATCCAAGCCATCCAAAAATTTGTACACTCGATCTTTCTGAACCATGTTGTTATAATGGTCAATATCAGCTTGACACTGCATTAGATTTGGCCTTCGAAAGTCAATGTCTCTCCACAATCCTTGTAGGTTGTTGTATTTCCCACCGAACCGTCTGCCTGTTTCAACTGTGAAACTTTACATCGAAGGTCGTATACTTGAGAGGCATCACTTCTATTGAAGTAAGTGGTTGCTATCACATCCTATACCATTTTTATATAGAGTACCTGATAAAATTTACAATCAAAGATGGATCCATGGAATTAATAAGCCATCCTTTTACTATAGCATCATCAGTATGCCATCTTCGAAAGTTCGGGTATGTTGTTGCAAGTATAAGTAGATCACCATTAATGTATCCCAACTTGTCTTTTCCAGATATATATATCTCTACCACTTGAGACCATAGCCCATAATTAGTTCCATACAGTCTAACTCCAATTGGAGCAGTAGATATATCTGTTATCCCACTTGTGCTAGAATTCTTGGATAAAATTTCAGCCATTTTTATAGTGAGTTCTGATAAAATTGAGGAAGAAAAAACTTTTGCAATATCTATTGACTGTGAGCTTTCATCAGCCATGTCGGTAGTTTGAAATATTTAGTGGAGTATTGTATGTGTTAGTACAAGTGGGAATCAGGAACCTGGCTTTGATACCATGTTCAAAATAGAGAAAAAAGCATAATTTTTTTTCATCTTTTTTCATACAAATCAATACATATCAGAAGGTATTTATACAAGTAAAATATCTGCTATTTTTGGTATACATATCTGCTATAATCAAGACTTTGATCCTACTAGAAATAAATCCAAATTTACTCCCTAATTGACAAAAATTAACCCAAATTTATTCCCTAATTTACAGGAGCTTTTAATGCCAACACTAAAGTCATGTCAATGAAGGTACTAATCTAAAAAAATGAGTGCATGAAATGTTGTTATTGCAAAGATATCTTTATTACTCGTACAAAAGAGTTGTAGACGGTTGTGGTGTTTATGAGATTTCCTTTTAACAGAAGATAAGTAATTGGTTGTGTGGTCTGTTTTACAGAAAAGGCCAACGACTTTGGGAAGAAGAAGGCTGATAAAAATGTCAATGCAGAACCAAAAAAGATTTGCATAATTAATTTTTTTTCAAATTGTTGTGTAATTCTTATTAATAAGCAATTTTGATCATATATTTACATTTGCACTAATCCCGTTAAGAAATTTTTCTATTCCATTCTACTAAATAAAGTGCATTTCTTTATTGTTATTTTGATATAATTTTATTCCGATTAAAGAGAATCACATAAAAAAAAGACTTACAAAAATTATTGTTGTTGATGATGATTTTATCCTGCAATGATGAAAAATTTGTTGTTGATTCTTAGATTTCAATTATTGGATATGTATTTATGGTATTGTTAGAGCTTAAATATAAAAAAAGATATATACTAAAATTCAAATTTCAGAATGAAAATCATATTCTGAAATTTGATATACCGGACGGTATACCAGGTATACCAACCATTATATCAAATTTCAGAATACAAATCATATTTCAAAATTTGCTATACCTAACAGTATATTAGGTATATTTCGGCTAGTATACCATTCGGTATATCAAATTTTAAAATACAAATCATGTTCTGGAATTTGGTATACTGGTTGGTATACATAATGATATACCAAATTTCAGAATGCAAATATGTTCTAAAATTTATTATACTGGCCGGTATACCAAATTTCAGAATGCAAATATATTCTGAAATTTGGTATATCAGCTGGGATACCATTCGGTATATAAAATTTCAGAATACAAATATATTCTATAATTTAGTATACCGGACAATATATCAGGTATGCTAGTAATCAAATATTTATATTTATATTCTTTATCGAATAATCAAACCATTTTGATTCCAATATTCTTTTCCATTTTCTTCTAATCCCATTAACATTACAAAGGTAGTTGTTAACGAATATCAAATAAAATATAACAATAGTTTATTAACTTTATTTTTCAATTCATTTAGTTTTGGCTTGTTTATAGATCTGGCTTGCCATTGCTCTTTCGTATTGCAGTTGGTTTTTCATCGGCAGTCCAAATGCTCCGCACTACAAATAAAGCCAGAATACAGATATTATCTTTATTATTTATTATTATGTGAAGATGCTTATTTAATATTTAATAATTCTAAAATTATTTTAGTTCAGTAATTGAAGCTTGCAGAATCATAATCATGGGAACTACAGAGTGACAAGTTCATATTATCGGTTTCCTTCATTGCCACCACGTTTAAACATATTAGAATTGTTCTGAATTTACCATCCCCATGATGATACGGATTTCCTGCAATTCAAATGTCCATCACTACCTACACTTGGGAGCTCATTTTTCATCACAAAATAACCTCCAAATTCCAAACTCATCACCAACAATTTCCTTGAAGTTCTGTCATCACAAAATAAACCAGTAGTAATAATGAAGATAATACGTTGATACATTACCAATTTTAACCGGATAGCATTTCCATTGGCTTGATTAGATTTATATGTTATTAGTTTAACAAATATTTCCAAGCCAGTTCACAGTCTAGGTTTAAATACCTCGGTTAATACCAACAACATACTGATACGAAGCAAATATGAAAAAAATGGTGAAAAATATTAGACAAAGCACAACAATTTAGATAAAAGAAGTATAAAACAAAAAAAGATTTATGCTTATTATTGGATTAGGAATAGAATCGTATATTACTGAGCTAGATTGCTAGATTAACAAATCAATAGGCTCAGAAGCTGTGAAATTTCTGCATTTTAACTTCTCTAAAAATCCAGCTATAATCGATATTACTGGAAGGAAAAAAAAAAACAGACAAACATCCATCAACCCATGATTGCAAATACGGTTAAGAACGTGAAAGAGGAGGATAAAGCAGGAAGTATGGAAGAAGATGTAGAGTTTGAGTTAAATATAATACTTAAAAATGGATATTTTTAAAAATCAAAATTTAAGAAAAAAAAAAAGTAATTTTGAAAGAGAGAAAAAAGAAAGGGTATATTTGATTGTAACTTCTTTTTTTTTTTTTTTGTATTTTTGTGTCCAAATTTGGAGAATGATTAGATTTTAAGTGCAATTAAATTGGTATGATTTACTGGAATTTTAATTAGCAAAAATTATTTGATTGTCTTATAATAATTTTCACATACAAAAGACTGATTTCCTTATATATTATGATTTCCTTATATATTAGTTCTAGTAAATCGTCGAGGAATATAATAATAACACCTATGTACAAGTATACAGGTTTAGGGTGTATTAAAGATAAAAGTATATAATCTTATGATGGCTTATGTATTTAAATCTTAATTATATGTAGATTTTCAAATGATTTTGGGATAAATTTTTGGGTTTTATTCAATAGAGTTAAAAGCAATCATGTAAAAAAAGGACGGAAAAACTGAGTGAATCACATTTTTAACTATTTTCCAAAAATTAAAAAATGATATCAATTTACAGGAAATGTGTCTCAAATTTTTGTAACTTATTAACTTACTATGTGTATTTTTATTTGGTTAACTTGAATTAATTTCAATAACAAATTCGAGTTAGTTACATAACAACAAGTGAAATATTGTCAGTGGCTGATGTTTTGAGTAAAATGCTGCTTCTCATTTTCTTTTGTTTTCGACTGTTTTTTCTGCCTGCTTTTCTTGTTTCTCTTGCCTCTTCTTTGCATGTGTTCTTCTGTTTGCTAAAAAAGTATTCTCTTGTCTCTAATTCTCTATCCACTTGCAGAAGATAATTAAATATTGAAAGAAAACTTTAGTTATAGACAACGGAATCCAGATTATACAAGCACTTATCAAGACCAAAGAACAATTTAGGAAAGAAGATGAAAACAGTTGACTATAGAATAATGAAGCCATACACATTCCAAGACCCAATGTGAATCTTCTATATGATTAAATGAATTGGATCTCTAGCTCAAATATTGTACATTTTAGAGAAAAATAGTGGTTATCGGAATAGGATTTTCATTCTGGAATTTGGTATATTGGATGGTATACCAATTAGACCAGCCTGTATACCAAATTTCAAAATATGATTTTTATTCTATTCTTTGGTATACCAGCTGGCATACCTGGTATACTGTTCGGTATACCAAATTTCATAATAGAATTTTTATTATGTTCTTTAGTATAACGGCTGGTATACCATTTGATATACTTAGTATACCAGCAGATGTACCTGGTATACTGAACATGTTTGCATTCTGAATTTTATTATACCACCTGGTATAAGATAGTATATCAAAATCCATAATTGAAATTCTCTTTTGGATTTTGGTATACTAGATGGTATACCAAAATTCAGAATTGAAATTATATTATTTATTTGAAAATTTTTAAATAAAAATACTTTAAACTAATAATTTATACTCCAATCCTCGTATTTGAATTGGACAAAAATCACAAATTTGACAACCATCCTCAACAAGATAGTTGTAATTGAAAGATCCATTTTACCTTACAAATTACAATCAATTTCATATTTGAAAATTTACTTACATATATTGCCAAAATAATAATGCATTATTGGCATCCTATACATATTCTTTTAATTGCATAGCTATTATGTTATCCCTTTCAATTCATTCCAGTAACTATATATTTTTTAAAGAAGTTGATATGCAAACATCTTAGCATGTATTTCAGAAACTCAAAATTTAAATTTCCACCTAAGATACAACCTAACCATGACATGCGTGTAAAAATAAATAAAGTAGAAAATAAAGGTAGTTCACTCATGTATTTCTAATAGAAAGGCAGAGCCTTAAATATAGGTGGAGAACAATCAGTTAGATATGTACAAGGACTCTAACTCTTATCAAATACGCAGCAGGTATGATAAGTACAAGGAAAATATAATTAAATAAAAATATTTATCCACTAGCACCCCCTCCCCCCCCCCCCAATCTGAGCTGACGGATTGCAAAGGCAAAGCTTGTCACAATGAGCTTTAAAAGGAGCGTGAGTCAAAGGTTTTGTCATGATATCAGCAATCTGATCAAAACTTTTGAGAAACCAAATGTGAACTAAACCAAGTTTAATTTGATCTCGAACAAAATGATAATCTATCTCGACATGTTTGGTGCTAGCATGAAAGATTGGATTATAACATAAATAAATTGCACTAACATTGTCACACCAAAGAGTAACAGGATGGAACTAGTGACAACCAAGCTCACGAAGTAAAGAGACCAACCACATGACCTCAGCAATGGTGTTTGCAAGAGATTTATATTCAATTTCAGTGGAAGTTCTAGCAACAATAGGTTGTTTTTTGGAGGAACAAGAAACTAAGTTTTTACCCAAATAAATCAAATAACCACTACTGGAGTGCCTATCATTCGGACACCCTGCCCAATCGCTGTCAGAGTAACAATGAAGGGAAAAATTAGAATGCTTGGAGATGAAAAGATCAAGAGATCAGATGGCATTCAAATAACGAAGTAGTCTCTTGCAAGCTTGCCAATGCACATCAGTAGCATAATGCATGAATTGGGCAAGCTTGTTAACACTGAAGGAGATGTCAGGTCAAGTGAGAGTAATATATTGAAGTGCTCCAATGACTTGTCTATATTCCTCAACTGATGAGAAAGCCATGCCTAAGAGTTTGCTAAGATTGGGAGAGACAACCATAGTTGTATGACAGCCTTTAGAATTACCCATGAAAGTGGCTTAAAGCAAATCATCAATGTACTTATTTTGAGATAAAAGAATACTGTAAGGACCACACTAGTCTATCCGGATTACTGTTACTTATCTTAATATTTTAATAAACAATACATATAATACTGGCGATATTTTCATCTGTCATACAATTGGTTATACTTTGACTTTATAATTCATACATTAGAAAATGCTACATAAACATGTACTTTGTTACATGATAATGATATTTTGAGTTAATAATTACAAAACATGTTCATTACATTATTTTTATCGAATTTACACAATTAAAAGGTAAAAACAATACATTTTAGACATCCTAACTCCTCTTCCTAGCTGGTGTTGGCCTTGTCCCTGAAGCAATGATATATCTTGAACCTATACGAATAAACATTCGTGCTAAGCTATAAAGCTTAATGGAGAACAATACATGTATGAACAACCAATTCACAGTGATTGTTTTCAAGCACACAATAACAATAATAATGTCAAGATATTATAATCAACATGCAAGAGTTACAATATAACTCACATAGCATATTTAATATCATTACATTACTGTATAAGGATGGATCATAATAAAATAATCAAATCTTTATCAATATTATATATATATTGTTCAGTTCATACTCTGAAATTACTGCTAAAGCCTTATGAGTGTGGATAATGGGTGTTGTGAATACCTGTAGGTATCAATATATAAATACCCAAAGGTATTGTTTCTATAGATACCCGGAGGTATCAAATATGTGGACCTAATCGGGTCAAGCCTGTGATCCCAAACAGGGACAAGTAAAGACCAAAACAGGATCAAACCTGTAGCAACTGTAACTGTAACCCTATAGGCATGCCTATCTATCTACAACCAAAGTTCTATGTGTAGGAAAAGAATCATATCCCGTGTGTTATTTGATTCATAGTGTATAGTTCATCATCTCTATAATATATCAAACAATAGAATAATGTTCTTCAACTATCATATCACAATCAAAAGTACATGTAGATAATCAGTATAATCCAATCATGTTCAAGTAAATACTTTCATGTATCAATTACTATAACTTTATCTTTATATTACTTGCATATTTCATATGTTTATTGTTGTACATTATCACATACTTTATGTTTTAGGTATGCTATAAGATTTAGGAAAATGGTAGGTAAGCTTGTGCCTCTTATGGGGTCTTAAACTTTCAAGTTCAAAATTTCAAGGAGGGTCACGGTTACTATGAAAATCATTGTAACCGTGACCTAAATCATAAAATAGGGATCACGGTTACTACTAAATTTATGGTAACTATGACCTAGTTGCACTTTCGAGTCTGGACTACGCTAGACTACCTCACGGTTATTACTGGATGAGTAATAACCATGTTCTATACTTTTTAAAGGGATCACGGTTACTATGAAATTCTTAGTAACTGTGAGATAGAGTGTATTCTAATTCTGGACTGCCTCACGGTTATTATGAAAATCATAGTAATCGTGATGCCTAAATCGCCCAAAGACAGAATTTTTGTCTTGACTTCTATACCGTTTTTGACCAAGAAAACATCATTTTTAGGAAAAACTTTCTTCTACAAAGTTGTATATCTGTATGTCTAGTTTCCAAAACATCAAAAATCAACCCAATAAAAGCTATAAATCTCAAGTTATTTCATAAAAACCGCAGACTGCTCCCAAAGACAGAGGCAGCAATTAATACCCAGATTCAAGCCTATGTTTCTCTATCATCCAAATTGATTCAGGGGTCATGTTCTTCATATGAATTGAATATATGTGAGTCTAGTTTCATATCCAACTAAAATTTCTCAATTCCAATTATGATAACTCAAGATATCAATTATTTTGTCTAGACTAGTCATATGAACTCTAAGATAATTTTTCCCTATTTTCAACCAAACATTCTCATTTCAGTTTCAATCAAGTCTAACCTCTATTTTTCATGATAGTCACTTAATATAACATCACATATTACTAATCTCATATCATATTTACAATAAACACACACACAAGAAAGGTTAAGTTCCCATACCTTATTAAGCTTTAACCTTTCAAGCTTTACCTTTCTCTCTCTCTTTTCCTTCATCTCTTCTTGATCTTAGCTTTAGGTTGCTATAAAAATAACCTCTATTCTCTACCATCTACTGCTCTACCCACTTGAATCACCATCATCAACATAAGCTTAAGGAGAAGAAAAGAAACAAAGGAGAAAAATAAAAGAAAGGAAAGAGGAAACAAAAATGAACCCCAAGGCCAAGAATGACCGGGCACCACAAAAGAGAAGAAATATGATTTTTCTTCTCTCCTTCCTAGCCCCCCAAATGTCAACTTATTATTGGTGATTCAATAAAAATCTTGGCAAAATTTATTTTGGTCCCTTTTTGTATTTATGCTTCTCACTTTTATCTCTCATTTTCCTTTATTTCTAGTTTAACCACAATTCTTTTACTTTGGCTTTTCAATCAAGTCCCTAATTTTCAATTTTCCTTTAATTAGTCACATAATTAACTTCTGTCTCAAGTAAAATGACCATCTATCTCTCTTAGGGTACCATTAGGGGTATTACAAATACCATCAGCAACCTTGGAGATTTCAATACCAAGAAAAAAAAATGAAGGTCTCCTAGATCTCGAACTAGAAAGACTTTATTAATGTGGGCCATAAACCATGAGAACACCTTTGAACTGGAGCAAGTGATAAGAATGTCATCCACATAAATCAAAATAAAAAGTTTATCATTACCTTGAGTGAGAATGAACAGGAAGTGGTTGGCTTGAGAAGAAAGAAAACCAAGGCTGAGTAAAAAGGCAGACAACCACTGAAACCAAGCCCAGGAAGCTTGCTTAAGACCATACAGTAAACGTCGAAGCTTACAGACATGGTTAGGATGAGAAGGATCAATAAAACCAATTAGTTGCTCCATATATAAATTAATATCAAGAAAGCCATGTAAAAAAGCATTAGAGATGTCCAATTGGTGAATGAGCCAATTATGTACAGTAACAATAGATAGGATAGTCCGAATAGTTCTAAATTTAACTACGGGAGAGAAGATCTCCAAGTAGTCAACCTTGTAACGCTCAAAAGACCCATCAGATTTTTGCTTAATTCGAAAGATCCATTTATTGCTAATGACATTTGTATCGGGTGGCCTAGGAACCAATTAAAGTCCAGGTCTTATTTTGCAATAAGCCATCAAACTCATGCTGCATAGCAATTCTCTACTGCGAGCACTTATTTTCTTGGGCAAAAGTTTTTGGTTCTTTAGGCAAAGAGGTGGTGATAGTATAGGCTTGATAGTGAGATACGGTGGAAGGACGAAGAGTCAAAGTATGGGTACGAAAAGGGGAAACGGGTGGTTAGGTCGAATATTGAGTTATATCAACTACCAATTTAAGCCCAGATGAGGGAGAAGGACATGAGAAAAAATACCCAATGTGGTTTGGGAGCTAGAAGCATTGAATGATCAGAATATAGGAGAAGAGCAAAAGGGAGGACCGAACGGTGGAGAAGAAGAGTGGGAGGGAGTGGCTGGTAAAGAAGATCGTGGTTTTAAAAGAGGAGATACAGGGAGAGGTGGTGGAGAGGTGGGGTTAGCATGTGGTATAGAGGAAGGAAAAGAGGTAGGAAAAATACCTGAAGATGCAGTGCAATCCGAGTAAGGAAAATCAGTCCAATTTACATGCAATCAAAAAGAGTGTTGCACTACTGTTGGTGATGATTGGTCAACTTCGTGAAAAGGAAAAATTGTAGAATGAAATTTAACATGTTTAGCTAAGTATATACGACCACCAACGAGATATAAACTCCTATAAGCAGCATGTAAAGGACTCTAACCAAGATAAACACATTGAGAAGAATGTAAAGAAAATTTATGTCGATTATAAGGACGAAGTAAGGGAAAAATCACATAACCAGAAGGTTGAAAATCCAAGTAATGAGGGTCTTTGTGAAATAATTTTTGAAAAGGAGATGTATGTCGAAGGACATCGGAAGGCAAGACATTGATCAACATGGCACTTTTTTCAAGTGCATAGATCCAATATCGAAGGGGTATGCTAACATGAGAAAGCAAAGTAAGGGTTGTGTCAATAAGATGGCAAATTTTACGCTCAATCGTTCCATTTTGTTCATACGTGTAAGGACACGTAATGCAATGTTAAATACCAGTCTGTCTAAAATGAGAGTGAAGTTTTTGATATGCACCAAACAATCAGAATGAAAGGCATGAATTTTGGTGTTAAATTATCGATTAATAAGAGATTCAAATGATAAAAATGTAGAGAAGACATCACTTTTATATTTCAAAAAACAAATCCATATAAAGTGAGTAAAGTCATCAATAAAAATAACAAAATACTTATCACTCAAATTGGATTGAACAGGAGCAGGGTCCCAAACATCAAAAAAAAATCTCAAAGGGACTGAAGCTAGTGTGCTCTTTAGAAGCTAAGGGTACTTGAGATAATTTACCTAAACGACAACTAGAACAATGACTAAAAACAGAATTAGAAACAGAAACATGACCACCTTTCACTAAAGAATTAATTTTGAAGAGATTTAGATGACCAAGCCATTGGTGCCAATCATCAACACTGGGCACAATAGAAGCAATGGAGGCACTTGATTAAGTTGAACGTAAAGTGTAGATTCCATCCTCACTGGGACCTTGCATCAAGATTTTCCTAGTTTGTTGGTCCTTTGTCAAAAAATATTTTGGCCAAAATTTAAAGAAACAAGAATTGTCAGAAGCAAACTTTTGAATAGATAAAAGATTTTTGGTGATGTGAGGTACACACAAGATTTTATTCAAAGAAAAATTTCCAAGAGAATGACAAAGAAAGGTTTTACCAGTATAGGTGATATCCAGTCCTTGACCATTACCAACAAATAACTGCTAAGGGCTTGTATACTTATTGGCAATGTTTAAGAGTTTAGCATAAGGTGTGATCTGATAATTAGAAGTAGTATCCATAAATCAAGTAATGAGGTTGGAGGCAGTGGAAGAATTAACAGTAGGGAAGTGGGAAAGCGGTGCAAGAACATGGAAAAATGAGCAAAATTCTGGTTGGATTTGTTGTATTGATTTGAGGGCTGGTCATGGATATAACATTTGCGATAGGTAAGGGCTTTATGGTTTCTATATCAACAAATTTGGCAAGAATTGGAACGACCCCGAGAATTAGAGTTGTTGCCAACATAACGGTTTTGGGAAGGAGAATTGGTAGGCCTTGGACAAAAAGAAATGGAGGTGGGAGTTGGAAGAAGAGGAGAAAAAGGTTTAATGGTTAGGTTGCCCACTAGTTCATGAGAGCTTTTAAGAAGAATTTCATGTGCAATTAAATGACCATGAAGTTTATAAAAACTGTTTGGTTTAGGACAAAGATTAAGGGATGCAATAATATGATGAAATTCATACCTGATATTGTGATATATGATGGCATTAAATTCTGCTGTTGTGATAAGACGACTAGCTGCACTTAGTTCATCACACAAGGATTTTACTTTATGAAGAAATTGAGAGATGGAGAGATCAATCTTCTAAAGTTCCTGCAATTTAATATGAAGTTGTAAATGTCTATTTTGGGAGATTGAGCCAAAGGCAGGAGCTAAAGCAGTCCATACAGTATAAGAAGAGTCAAGACCAATAACAAAAGGAAACAGTACTTATTCGAAAAGAGAGGAAAGAATCCAGGAGAGAAGCATTTGATCTTTCTTAAACCAAGCTTCAAATTCTGGATTTGGGACAGAAGTAGTGGGTGCGGTAGCAGATGAAATGGTTTTCAAGGGAGAAGGAGATGAGCCATCAATAAAACCATGAAGATTTTGGTAGTTAAGTAAAGAGGTAAATTGTGTTTTTCAAGGGAGATAGTTTTTGGAGGTTAATTTAATGGAAAAGGAATGGGTAGAGGTAACAGCAGTTGGGGCAAAAGCAAACGAGGAAGATGAAGGAATGAGGGCCATGACTAATTTGCAGAGATTAGGAGAGACTCTGATACCATGTAAAATTAAATAAAGTAAGGAATTGAGGAAAGGGCCATGACTAATTTGCAGAGATTAGGAGACACTCTGATACCATGTAAAATTAAATAAAGTAAGGAATTGAGGAAATTCACGTGTATATTTCCAGTAGAAGGTAGAGCCTTAAATACAAGTGTAGCACAATCAGTTTGATATGTACAAGGAATCTAACTCCTATCAGATGTACATCAGGTATGATAATTAAGTGCAAGGAAAAATAAAATTAAATAAAAATTTGTATCCATTAACAGAGACATGATCATTATACTGACTCATTAAAGAATTCCTAATGGTTAAAATTATCATAATCCATCAATAGGATATTCGCTTGAAAAATGTGATGCAAGAATTTTCTTAAACCTGGGATCATCATAGTAATTAATAAGGTATGTATCATTTGCTATTGGACACATACTGCCTTAGGATGATATAGTTGAAAGGATATTGGATATGATTAAATGCTTGTAAAATTAATTATTGGTTTAGATGGAATTTGTCAAGTATATATATATATATATATATATATATATATATATATATATATATATATATATATATTGACAACATTGATGTTAAACTCACAACCAAGACTTGACAAATTCCATCTAAACCAATAATTAATTTTACAAGCATTTAATCATATCCAATATCCTTTCAACTATAGGATGTATATATTTTGATAAGCTGAAAGTTATTATTGATAGAGTAATTTACAGTTCATGAAAATCAAGCCCAGGATTGAAGGGCACAAATACTGTCAACAACCAAAAACAAGACAAAATTCCCCAAAACAGAGTGCTAATTAGAGGACCCCACTAGAACAAAACAATAACAAAATACTCAAAAGCGTCACATGCAGATCAAATCGAGATGAGATCAATACCAAAAGCTGAGTTCTTTGTCTGCCTGCAAAAAGCCAAAGAAAATACCAAACAGCCGGCAAGTATTGGCAATAGAAACGAAGAAAAGCCACCAGGCAAAAGTTAGCAGCAACAGAAGGAACAAGCACCGCCAAAACTGAAGAAGAATCGCAACTACTAACAGGGTTCAGCTACAGAGCCTCCTCAGTATTCACCGTGCAAGGATTTTTTTTTTTTATTATAATTCCTGCTAATATCCACCATCAGAAGCTCAGAAAACCAACAAACCACGAAGACATACTGACAACAGGCAGCAAGCAGCACAGATTCCGAGTCACTAAACCACTGGAAAGGAGAAGAGCCACAACCAATGAGCAGAGCAATCTCCACCGGTACATTAGAACATAGTTTCGTAATTCCAGCAGGCAAAAACACAATCATCAGCCACAAATAAGAGGTGAAGAGGTAGTACAATAGAGGAGTTCAAGATTGTAACCGTAAAATATCAACAGTTCTGACTTCGTTGCCCATCAAATCTACTAGTTAAGCCAAGCAACGAAGTCAGAACTTCGTTGTCAATAATTATAAAAGAACAAATTAAAACCTTTGCCGAGGCAATTGAATAACAGAAGACAAGAGTTTCTTAACTCATTTATTGGTCGATTATAATTGACATGAAAATATAATTGGTCACCTATTAGAATTTGACTGTCAAACCATATCCTAGGGCGATCCAGTTAAGGGATAGTAATAAAACTAACTTGGGGTTATCAGACACATACCGCCTTAGGATGATATACTTGAAAGGATATTGGACATGATTAAATGCTTGTAAAATTAATTATTAATTTAGATGGAATTTGTCAATTCTTGGCTATGAGTTTAACCTTTATGTTGTCATTAATAATAAACGGACAAATTCAAACCTTTGCGGAGGCAATTGAATAAAAGAAGAAAAGAGTTTCTTAACTCATTTATTGGTCGATTATAATTGTCATGAAAATATAATTAGAATTTGACAGTCAAACCATATCCTAGGGCGATCCAGTTATGGGATAGAAATGAAACACTGCATGAATTTTCCTATTTGGAATAAAAACAATTAAATAATATCTCTTAGTTAATTTTTGGATTATATATATATATATATATATATATATATATATATATATATATATATATATATATATATATATATATATATATATATATATATATATATATATATATATATAAAGGGCTTAATTATAAAATTTAATATGAAATTGGATCAAAATAGAGGTGGCAAATGGACGGGTTAGGATGGTTTGGGTTGGGCCATAAATGGACCGATCAATTTTATACAGATCATAAATGAGTCAAAAAGTATGGGTTATAATTGGATCAATGCCTAAATGAATTTGACGGATTTAGGTCGATCCATGAATTTAATGCAAATTGACCTAGATGAATCGCATGTTTGGCCCAGATGGATCGTATTGTGGTCCAGATGTGAATCAACTTAATTGACACATTTTTATAACGAAAGTAACACTTTTATATAATAATGTACGTAATACAAAAAATACTGCATTAAAAATGTTGAAACACATGTGTTGGATAGCCTAAATGGATCGGATGGTCCAAATGGATAAATTAATTTGACTTATTTTTTTAATAAAATTTACACTTTTATATAATAACATGATATAAAAAAAATAGTGCAATATAAAAAATAGTCATCCAAATATGTTGGATAGCCCAAATTGATCAGATGATCCAGATGGATCACATGTAAATCAGATCGAAAGCAACTTATTTGACTTATTTTTTAAATAAAATTAATACTTTTATACAATAATATGATACAAAAAAATTATTGTAATAAAAAATAAAATTATTAACGTTATATATATATATATCTAACGCATCACTGCATTGTTTATTGACAATATGAAAAATTTCTGCACACAAGATATACTGCAATTTGAAAACTTAAAAAAAAATTATTTATAGTTGATAATAATGCATGTTTTAATAAATATATTTTCTTAGGAGTTGCCCATTTAAGAGTTGCACGGCATTCCACTAAGAGAGAGAGAAAGAGCCACACTGCATTCCAATTTTGGAATTGGAGTGAGCACCAAATAGGTGACAAGCATCAAATAGGTGATTTTTATTTCGGTTAGAACATTTGCTTTTGAGAACTCTATAACAGCACATTCATTATTAATCATTTACCTAATTATTTGACCCAATGCAAGTGTATGTAATCAACATTCAGAAATTAAATTCAAAGGCATTTGTATATGATAATAACAATGGTATTAAAACCGGACTAGCCAGTCAGATCGTTTCAATTGTGATTTAGCAGTTGGTTTGAATTGATCCAATGTATAAAATCGAAATGGCAAAAAATAGATGGAGCTGATATGAACCGGCAAAAAACCAATTGAACTGGTAGAAACCGAAATGGACCGAAAAGAAGACTGGATTGAACAAAAAAAAAATCAGTTTGAACTAGAAAAATCAATTTTTGTCCAAAATATCCCTACAACATTGTTTTTCTCTGGAAAAAAATAAAATATTAATATAAATACAAAAAAATTGAACAATTTTAGAGAATGTTTTCTGAATAAAATAAAAATTATAGTTTATATTTATTATTTTTTTAATATTTGCAACCTTTTAGTGTATTTATCTAAAATTTATGTTATACATGTTGAATGATTTAAAAATAATATATGATAATGAATGTGTTTTAATAACATTGGATAATGCTTTAAAAAAATAACATTGGATAATAGTAAACTCATTGTTTCGTCATACATAGATTTTATTAGTTGCTTAAAATTCTCTTAATTCTGCCAATAGAGTCAAGCCTATAAATAAGCAGATATGCTTCCTTTAAAAATAAATAAATAATAATAATAATAATAATAATAATAATAATAATAATAATAATAATAATAATAATAATAATAATAATAATAATAATAATAATAATAATAATAATAATAATAATAATAAGAGAGCTGGACGGCATTCCAATTTGGAATTGGAATAAGTGTGACTTTTAATTCAGTTAGAAAACAACCAGATTTGCTTCCCTTAAAAAAAAAAAAAAAAAAAAAAGGAGGCTGGACGGCATTCCAATTCGGAATTGGAATAAGCATGATTTTTAGTTCAGTTAGAATGGACTTTTGAAAACTCTATAACTCCACTTATATATTGATGTTTAGAAACAGTTAGCAAAATCACAAAATAATTAAGCAGACTTCATATACAAAATAATTAAGCAGACTTCATATACAAAATAATTAAACAGACTTTATATACAATCATGATCAAGATTTCATTGTTCATCCTATTCCTTCTTATACTGCCCGCAATTGTTATCGGAGAATGTACATGCGACGCTGAAGAAGAAGAAGATAGCCACAAATCCGAGGCTCTCAAGTACAAAATCGGAGCAATAGCTTCGATTCTTGTTGCGGGTGGAATCGGAGTTTGGATTCCGATTATTGGGAACTTTTTCGAGTCTTTAAAACCCGGAAAGAACGTGTTCTTCTTGATAAAGGCATTTGCGGCTGGTGTAATTCTGTCGACAGCTTATATCCATGTGTTACCAGATGCCTTTGAAAGTTTGACATCTCCTTGCTTGAAAGAGCATCCATGGGGGCAGTTCCCTTTTACTGGGTTCGTGGCGATGCTTTCTTCGATTGGAACGTTGATGATCGATGTTTTCGCTACCTCTTACTATACCAAAAGAAACAAACAACCAAGTGCTAAGATTGGAGATGAAGAGGAGGTCAAGGATAATGTTCATGTTCATGCTCATACACATGGCGATAATGATGGTCCAGTTCATGCTCACACACATGGTGCTATGATGCTAGACAATTCTGATCCATCAGACCTCCTTCGCCACCGAGTCATCTCTCAGGTGATTATTTTAATTACGTGAATAATTTTACAGAAAAAAAAAAAATCTCATGACTTTTTTTTATTTTAATTTTTTTTTTTTTTTTTAATGTGTGAATGTGTAGGTTTTGGAATTGGGGATTGTGTTTCATTCAGTGATAATAGGAATTTCTTTAGGAACGTCTCAAAGTCCAAAGACAATAAGACCATTACTTGCTGCCTTAACCTTTCATCAATTCTTTGAAGGCATGGGACTTGGCGGATGCATTACTCAGGTAATATTTTAATACTCTTTCTCTCTATGGGAAATTTCTATCGAAAAGAATGCTCTTTTTGTCTATATATACAAGACATTTTGCCACAAATCCATGCGATTATTTTTCTTAAGAATTGGACATATACTTGGTGATAACAAATTAACAATTTGCATAAATTAAAAATTGATTTATTCTCTTGCAGTTTTTATTTTCGAATTATGAGCGATTATAAAAATTATTAAACTTTTTATCTGTTTAAATTATTCGTAATTACCAATTTTTAAACCTGATTCTAGCTCAAAAGAAATAATTATTCCTAAAAACAAGCTACATAAGTTTTGCAGAGTTTGTATGAATAAAAGAAGCATTGACTGATTAATTTAAAATTGATATTGGCAGGCAAAATTTAAAGAGAGAGCCATAGTTGTAATGACATTATTCTTCTCTCTAACAACTCCAGCTGGTATTGGGATTGGCATTGGAATATCCAATGTGTATAAAGAGAACAGTGCAACAGCCCTAATTGTTCAAGGGGTATTTAATGCAGCATCAGCTGGAATTTTAATATACATGGCACTGGTAGATCTCCTTGCAGCTGATTTTATGAACCCTAAAGTACAATCCAATGGCAAACTTCAATTTGGGGTTAATATATTTCTTCTTCTTGGAGCTGCTTCTATGTCCATCTTGGCTAAATGGGCTTAATTTATTCAATCCAGTGTCTCGTACTGTTAGTAGCTGAAGGATTAATTGTTATCTTCTCTAACTAATGAAAATTACTTTTCCTACTGTGTGTCTATTATTGTGTTTTTGTTCTTCCCATTCCCTCCTCTCTCTTCACGCCTCCATATATATACGTGAGAATCTTCACTTGCACACATTACATATTTCCCATCTACACTGAAAGATGCTGATATTTGGCTGTTGATGTTTCTAGAACCTGTATTTTTTTTTTTAAAACCAAATCGATTCTTTAAATCTGAAATTCATTTTATTTTCAAGAAAAGAATAAGCCCATCAACCAATAACACTTAGTTCATTGCATCTCCAATAACACGACTACGTGACTTAATAAATTCCCATGTCAATAATACATATACACGACTGGACAAATTGCATATTCCACGTCTCTCTCTCTCTAATGTATGTGTGTGTTGTAACAATCTTATAATGTTGACAAATGTTATAACAATCTTAAAAAATACAAAGGACTTGTAACAATCTTAATAATAATTTATCACTTATATATTCTATCATCCTAATAAAGAATGGATATATTCACATATGTACGGATGATGGGTATGTACACATCTTTTCTTCATTTGACTTTTGTTTTCTTTCAATAGATTCTTGTACGTCAATAGCTTTAGCGAGCGTAGGATCAAGAAAACCTTGCAAAGGAGATGAAATTGCTTCAACGAAAATGCCTGATTTAATGGTAAGGTTGGCCATTGGTTCATGAGAGTTTTTAAGAAGAATTTCATGTGCAATTAAATGACCATGAAGTTCATAAAAAACTGACTGGTTCAGGACGAAAATTAAGAGCTGAAATAATAGGATGAAATTCATACCCAATATTACGATAGATGATGGCATTAAATTCTGCAGTGGTGATAGGACGCCCAGCTGCAAGTAGTTCATCACACAAGGATTTTGCTTTATGAAGAAATTGAGAGACTGAGAGATCATTCTTCTTAAATTCCTGCAATTCAATATGAAGTTGTAATTGTATGTTTTGGGAGATTGAGCCAAAGGCAGAAGCTAAAGCAGTCCACACGGTGTAAAAGAGTCAAGACCAATAACAAGAGGAAACACTTCTTCGGAAAGAGAGGAAAGAATCCAGGAGAGAAGCATTTGATCTTTCTGAAACCAAGCTTCAAATTCTGGATTTGGGACAGAAGTAGTGTGTTCGGTAGCAGATGGAATGGTTTTCGAGGGAGAAGGAGATGAGCCATCAATGAAACCATGGAGATGATTGTAGTTAAAATGATTTAAATAGATTTCCAATAAAACTCAATTAACCATAAACAATCATTAAAATAGCTAAAATGATATCTACAGCTATAACAAACATGATGCCATTTAAATGAGTATTGAAGTATACATACCACAAGCTCCGGAAGTAAAGTCCGAAGCATATTTTCTAACAGTTGGTTCTCATCTTGGGCCAATTTTGTTTGTCTCTTTCCATTTAACAAATAAATCGATTAAACAAGAATAGACTCCGCAACAAGCAGGGAAAAATAAACCAGCAAAATCATTGAAATTTGAAGAACCTTTGTGACGGATGTTAATATACTTTAAAGCTATCAACATATGCACATATTCACATAAAGAGACCCAGAAACAGCTTAAATTAGCAACAAATTACATTATAGCATAAAACATATTTTAACCCGCTCATTTTATATATAAGAAAAAAAAAATTACATCCAATGACCTGACAACAAGAAAAATAACCCGAGGTTTAATTAATTCTTTAACAGTCTGAAGAGCGAAACTTTGAGCAGAAGAGTCACTCGTGGTAGCATAAAAATGCATCAGGAACAAACTTTGAGCATTAGACAAATTAAACCCCCCAATCTCCCTAACTAGTTACTGAATTTTGTAGAAATAACACTGAAATGCTAAACTGCAAAAGCCGAAAGCCTAATAAAAACTCAAATATCCAGTGAAATTTTACCATTGCCAAGATTCAAAAAGTTGTTTTCATAAACTACACAAAAATGAAACGTGACGATAAATTATTTCAGAATCAAAGATTACAGAAAGCTTCTCGGGCAGGAGAAGAGTGAGGTCGAAACAGAATTGAAGATGCCGGTCTTCTTAATATAAAAGGGGTATTTTTAAAAACTTAAAATTAAAAAAAAAATTATTTTAAAATTTAAAAATTGATAAGTGTATTTTTAAAATGTAGTGTTAAAAGTGGACATTTGGTGTAAATTCTTAAGAAAAAAATGTTAAACAGACAACCTAAGCTTGTCAAAAATCAAGTCCAAGCCAAGCCCGGTAAAAAGCCCACCAATGAACAAATTTTATATAGATGGTGTATTATTAATACATTATTCGAACAAATGGGAAAGACAACTCAGTAAATCCATGAGATCTGTTAATAAAAGGAAAATGTATAAGCTTCCGTTTATCCACATATCCAAATCTTATCATTTTAGTTAATCTTTTATGCAAATATCAAAACTTAAATTATGTATTTTATTTTTTAGAATTTTACCAATACTGATATTATGATATTGCCAGCTGGATAAAAAAAAGGATTAAGCAACATAATTGACTATAAATACATGGTGCTAAATCCACAAATTAACTCAGACCAATAGGAAAAAACAAAACATGGCTTGTTCGATCAAACAGTGTCCTCTAGTAATTTTGTTAGCGTTGCTATTAGCAAAACACAGCAGTGGTTTTTTTGGGACAACTCATATATATATAATTAATGTATTGGAGAAGCCTCAAGATCTTACTGTTCACTGCAAATCCAAAGATGATGACTTAGGTACACAAGTGATACATTATGAAAATATTTATGAATTTCATTTTAAGCCTAGCTTCTGGGGATCTCTATTCTTTTGCAGCTTTTCATGGCAAGGGAATTTCCATCGGTTCGATATTTACGATCAGCAAAGAGATGATTGTAGTAGATGTTTATGGAAGATACAAAATGCTACACATCCATGTTTATTTAATACTGATACAAATCTATATGATAAATGTTATCCTTGGAACCAAAATTAACTTGTATTTCGCTTAATTTTATGGAATAATATACTCATTACAGCAAATTTAGTTTAATATATATGTATATCTATTTCCTGTTAATAAACCTCATGTCATCACCCTTATACAAAAGAGTAATTAAGGGATAAAGATAATATTGTAGAGTTGATTTAGTAATTTTGAAATCAATAATTCTGTGCGCGCATTAAAATTTTATAAAAAAATATGAGGCCCATAAGAAATTTGACCAACTCATTGAGGCAAAATGGCTTAATACAAATTAGTGACTTGAGATTCAAGAAAACAAAAGGCAAAACTTAAAAAATGTATTATTTATGTATTATCCATGGAAATGGAAGTAACAGCTTATCCATGATACATGTTAATTGAAAGAAAAGGTATGATGCTTATATGTATCCACATATATCCAAATGAAAGTAGAAAATAATTTTTTAAGAAACATTTGGGAAAAAGAGTTTTTAGGTATCTGAAATTTATGTCTTTTTAGTCCTTAAAATAAATTTTAGTATACATTAGATTTAATTTTGCAAAATTTTGATACAATGATAAATTATTTTAGTATACATTGGATTCTTTAGGGCTTTTTTTAATTAAAAATCTATTTGGACCAAATATGTATTAAAGAAAAATATTTAAAGATCTAATGTTATGTAACAATAATTGATGAGCTCAATAGCAAAAGAAAAGGGAAAAATGCATTCTCAGGTCCTTGAACTTATAAGATTTTTTAATTGAATTCTTAAACTTTTATTTGGTTATAATAGTTTTTAAATTTTTATTTTAATACATATTGAATTTAATTTAGAATTTAATAAAATAAAAATGAGAGTTTTAGGATTCAATATACAAATTAATTTATTTAAATTTAGAAATATTAATGAAAATAAAAGTTTAATAACCTAACATAACCAAATAAAAGTAAACATTCAATATAAAAAAAAAGGTTTAAATTTAAATGTTTAATAACCTAAGGATATGTTTTGTTAAAAAACAAAAAAAGTAATTATAAGACGCATTTTTCCAAACATTTAATGCTAAAATCTTTGGAGATATATATATATATGCATTTACAGCATCCCGGCTTTCGAGGCAATAAACATAGTTGAAAAGGAAAGAAGATTTTTAAAACGCCTTCGTGCATGCACATTTTAATTTTTATTATTAAATTATGCTTTTTTAAATTATTTTTTGAGAAGTTATTAGTGAGACTTATCAAGATATTGCCAACTAGATGACAAGTATGCACAAACAAACAACATAATGATTATAAAATGACATTGCTAGTTCCATAACAAACAAAAAAACATGAGTTATTTCATGAAATGGAGTCCTCTAACATTGTTGTTTGTGTTGCTATTAGCAACACAGGGTGCTGGTTTTTTCACAACTATCCATGTGTATATCATAAATATATTGGAGAAACCTCAAGATCTTACTGTTCATTGCCAATCAAAAGATGATAACTTAGGCAAACATGTGATTGGTTATGAAGATGCGTATGAATTTCATTTTCAAACAAGTATATGGGGAGATACGGTGTTCTATTGTAGCTTTTCATGGCAAGATAATTTTCATCGGTTCCATATTTTCGAGGAGAAAAGAGGTGATGATTGTACCAGATGTTTGTGGCGCATCCAAAATACTACACATCCATGCTTATTTAATACTGTTACTAATCGGTATGATATTTGTTATGAATGGGCTAAAACTAATTTGTTGCCAAAACACTTGTAGTTCATTCTCATGGAATAATAAATAAATAAATAAAATACCACAGTAAATTCAATAATTTATCTTATTCATTTTGTTGTAAGCATGCTTACGTGTATACATATACATGTTTATATAACCAAAGTCAAATTAATTTGGATTGATAAATGTCATGAATGAAATGAGAAAATATGTAATATTACTGTAATATGATTGATGGAGGAACCTTGTCTCATTTTTCCTCCTTTTAGTGGTCCTAAAGTGGTTTCTGGAACAGTTCCGAAGCCAGCTTCATCTTCTTCTCCTTCAGTGCCATCGGAATCTCCTTTGGTTTCCTCACCGGAGAAAACCTAGCCTAGCTTAGTGATAGCAGACATTTCTTAGAACCTGGTCTTAGTGGCGCTACTCCAGATGCTGAGGTACCTTCAAAATTACAGCTGGCAATCATTGAGAACTCTAAAAGTCCCTCTTCGGTTGCTGGTCCTTTGTCCCCTCATGTTTATTCCGTTGGGAGTTTTACAAAACTACCCAAAAAACAAAAGTCATAACTAAAAATACATCCATTTCTTTTTCCTTTTTAACATTACCTCTTTTTAAATTTCTATTTTTAAAAATACCACTTTCTAAATATGACCCAAACTCTCCTCCTTCCTTCGTCCTTCTTTCGTTGCTTCCTCTTCTTTCGTTCTTCTTCCTATTAGACGATTTTTGAGTTGAGCAGATGATGAGAGATACTGATTTTAGAAACTGCTGATCATACATGAAGCTTTCGAAATTGAGGTTTTTAAAACTGATGCTTATAGTTCACTCTCACTCGTCTTTAAATTCTGCAAAATTTCTTTATTTTTTGGAAAAATCTTGAGTTTTGGGTCACGATCTGACAGGGATTTCACCGAGCAGAGCAGTTGCAATCTTCAGATCCGGCAAAAAGGGAGAGGATTACACAGACACAATTAAACAAATCCTGAAATCGGAAAAGGAAAGAGTCGAAAAGATGAAGACGAAGATGACGAAAGAGTTCATATGAATAAAGAGACCGGCGAAATCGGAGGGCCCAGAGGACCCAAGCCTACTCGTTACAGCGATTGGGAACGAAACGGCCGTTGCTCGGATTTTTGAGATCACCGCTTTCTTGTTTCCTTTGTGATGGTTTTAGATCTCATTTCATGACCTCTTATGTGCATCTTTGGTTTTGAAATAATGAAATAGCAAAAGAAAACCATTACGATACTGAAATAGCAAGGAAGTCAAATTGCTTTTTGGGTGTGATAGTGAAACCGAATTGGATAGGACCCAAGGCGACGATAAGGACACAGAGGACCACAGAAACGGCATCGTCTTTGAGGACCTGAGCAGAGGAGCCCATCATGCTAGATTGCCTGGAGCTCATTCTATACCAACTCCCAGTGTGGAGAAATCGTTTTCTAAGTCCATCTTCGACATCTTCTCTGGAACTCATAGTGCTTGCTATCTAGAAAAACCTCTGTCTTGGGCAAATTGTAAAACAAGATCGACACTGATCTAGGTGAAGCAATCAGACGCTGATCGCCGAAATCTATTTTTGTTTTTTTTTTAATGTTTGAAGCAGACAAAAAATTGATGCTTAGTTGTATACTTTTAAGTGATAGCAAGTTATGTAACATCGTCTGAGATGATTTAGTGTGAGTCAGTCAAATTTAACAAGTTCCACAGTGTTAGCCTTTGCCTTGATGATTACTCTACTGCCATCTGTTCTCTGGTTGTCTAATTTGATGTTGAGATTCAATAATTTTTCTAATTAACTTTTTGACATCGTAAACGATTGCGTTTTCAAAGGAGAATATGCTTAACTTCAAGCAAGAGGATAAATGGATGATGAACTTTCTTTGTATAAAACTGAAAGTAATGAAATGTCCTTTGCGTGAGGATTTAGTTCTAAGAGAGCAGAAATGAAGGCTCTCAATTTGCTACGTATTGCGAGCAGACAGGACATTGCTTCAGGCTTTCAGCCTTTCTCGAGGTCTTTTATAGGCAAAAAAAAGCATTTGCATTTTTTTTTCTTTGTTTTATTACGTTAAGTTTCTAAATCCTTCAGCACACATTAAATTAAGTTTTAACAATTGACTAAACAATTAAATTGTTTTTTTAATACATAAAAATGCGAGATTTGGCACAATGTTCATCTTTGTATATAATTTTATTTTGTTTTATGATACTATTTATAATTACAGCACATTATTTTAAATTGAACGGAGATATATTAATTTTGAGACTATTTATATTATATTTTATAAAATAAAAAATAGAATAGAAATTCAATTCTATTAAACATATGAAATTTGTTCATGCAAATTACTCTTATGTTACATAAAAGGTTAAAATACTCAATTGAAATATATACCAATCTTAGAAAATAAAAATTCTCTCTTTTTGTATTTATTTATCTTAAATCTCTACCTTTTTTTAAATAATAATTAAACAATCCCTATTATAAAATACAATTTAATATTTTTAAAAATTTATAATTCATAATAATTTTAGTTCTGAAATTTTGTATACCAGACGGTATACCGGTATACCACCTGATATACCAAATTTCAGAACTAAAATTGTATTCTGGAATTTGGTATACCAGACAGTATACCGGTATACCACCTGGTATACCAAATTCTAAAACTATAATGTCTTCTAAAAGATATAAAATGTATACATATAGTGTAAATATTTCAAGAGAGAATATATAATAATAAAATTATACCATGACATACCATGTATACCAAACGTTATACCATTGGTATACCATGTATACCGGATGGTATACCATTGGTATATCGGATGTACCATGTGGTATATCATGTATAACATGTGGTATACCATGATATAAAAGGTATACCAGATGGTATACCATTGATATTTCAGGTATACAGCATGGTATACCATTGGTGTACCGGATGCACCATGTGGTATACCATGTATACCAAGTGGTATACCATTTGGTATACTTGATGTACAAGATGATATACCATTGGTATACCAGATGTACCATGGTATACCGTGGTATACCATTGGTATATTGGATCTACCAAGTGGTTTACTTGGTATACCATTGGTATACCAAAATGTAGACTGTCAATCTCAATTCTGAATTTTAGTATACCACTGGTATACTTGGTATACCGGTGGTATACCAAAATCCAGATTAGCAATCCCAATTCTGAATTTTGGTATACCACTGGTATACCAGGTATACCGGTGGTATACCAAAATCCAGATTGACAATCTCAATTCTGGATGTTGGTATACCGCTGGTATACCTGGTATACCGGTGGTATACCAAAATCCAGAATTGAAAATGGTATTCTGAATTTTGGTATACAAACGGTATACCAGGTATACCGGTGGTATACCAAAATAAAAAATAAAATTTAATTTTGATTATTATTCATAAAAAAGTCTTACTTGAATTGAATTTAAATAAATTTTATAAATCAAATTAATAATTTATTAACAACCATATATCTTAATCATTATTTTACTTTTCTTTTTACCAATTTTACATGAATGGTAATAGCTATTTGGTTTGTAAAATTTGTCTAAAACTAATCTTAGAAAGACTTTTCCATAAAAACAGTTCTCATCCTCTTTACCCATTCTTGACCATCTAGCATTGACAAAGCTCATCTTTTAGAAGATAGAGAATTGGACAAATATGTTTTACTCCTTCAATATCACATGAACATTCAACAACCATTTCTCTCACTCTCATATACACACATCACCGATTGAACGAATATCAACCATTTCTTCTTTTCCTTATTAAATATAAAGATGCAGATTGGGAATCGAATTCACATTTTTATAATTCTACAATACGTTCAATAACACTATACTATTAAGGTGATTAGTGTTTTTATCAAGTAAAATGTCACGAGAATGCTAAGACATGTATATAGATTAAATGTTAGGAGGGGAGAAAAACCATAAGATAAGAAGAAAGTGCATGATTACAGGGATATTAATAGGTGATATAGTAAAATAATTTTGCGATTTGAAAGCATCCTCCATCTCTCTCTATATATACATATAAAAGAATCATCCATAAAAGGTAATAAAAATAAATAATATCACATTAATCATAGTTCAATTTTGCATACCAAAATTAAGTAGCAATGACATAAAATTTCTCTAAGTTAATTTGTATGCTTTACTTAGAAAGGAATTAATGGAATTAAATGGATATAAATTTGTGTGGTTCTAAGATAACGATTCCCTTGTGATAAAGAGAAAGATGGCCCCATCGTCAGCAAAGAGAGGAAAGGCATTAGTGAGGTAGCCTCTTGTTGTCAATTAGTGAGGAAAGGCATTACCACAATTTGCTATTGTTGTAAGTAGACCTTTGCTCTTCCCAGGGTAAATACCTAAGGTCCGGCCAGAAAACACTTGAGATCTCAGGACCATCGTAGAGAAGACGGAGAACTAAAGAAAAGCTTTGTTAACAGAGCTTGAAAGAAGAAAGAAATATTTCAAGTATATCGTCTTCTTAATGAATGAATATAAGATTGTATTTATACAAGAATAAAACAAATAACAGCCTCTCTAATAGAAAAGACACGTAAGCAACACAAGAAACACGTGAAGTGAATACAAGAAGAAGCGCTGGAAAAACAGGGATGAACAGAGTACAGAAAACTAACTGAAAAACTAAGTAATTAATAAACCAGCTAATATAATCTACAAAAACATTGTCGTTGTCTAAATAGAACTTGTAAAACCTTGTCAAAAAGTTACTTCCACTTCTGGAAAAAACAAGTTGCGTGTCCCTATTGAAAAGTTGCAGATGAAGCAAGGTTGGGTGAATCAAAACTTTGCCACAAAATGCCTTGAGTGATTTAATTTCTTCTCCATATGTTGTGCATTGCTGTACAATTGAAGTTTTGAATGAAAAATCAAAAGAATTTCTCAAGCCATTGATAAACTGCAGAAACATGATGATGGGTAAATTTCAAGCAAATCGCTAAATTAATTTCAGAAGTATCTACTAATCCAAATTTTGAATTTTCTATTTGAGAGGGAGAGAGCAGACCTAGCATGGCCTCTTCCTTGCGATCTTGGACGGAAATGAGATCGGACAGGAAATGGAAATCTTCCTAAGTGGCGTTGCTTTCACCGCCGCCTCCGCTGACAATGGCGGGGGTCGACACTGATGAATGGGCTGGTGAAGAACTGTTCATTTTATCTGCTTGGCTAATTTTCGTAGAAAATCGTTTTTCTTTGTTTATTTGGACCCATGAAGCCCACATCCACCTATAAAAATAAAAAGAGGTATTTTTAAAAACATAAGTTAAAAAAATGGTATTTTTAAAACTTGAAAACGGATGAAGGTATTTTTAAAAATGAAAGTAAAAAAAGTGGTATTCTATGTAATTTCCTCTATTCCGTTTCCTATTCAGACCAGGCCCATAAACTCACCGAAGCCCACCAGCCCCTTGCCTTAGTGGCTCTAGATCGTAATTCTGCTTCTTCCTCTCCTTATGTGGGCTCCGATTATGAATCATGAGCTTTTTACAAAAATATATAGGAAAAAATAAAAATAAAAAAATACGACCTTTCCATAATTTTTTCAATAATATAATTTTTAAAATTTTTAATATCAAAAATACAACTCACCCTTGCAAAAATACAACTAAGGGTGTACAGAACCGAACCGAAACCGCAAACCGAATGGACTTTGGTCTGTTTGGTTCGGTTATTTTAATTTTCGGTTCGTTCGATTTTGAACCGAAAAAATCAATTTAATCGGTTTGGTTCGATTCGATTCTTAAATTAAAAAACCGAACCGATCAAAGTTTGCATATTCATCAAGTTTCAATGAAAAAAATGGCCACTACCATATGGATGCATCTCATATTTTGAATCAAATAGATTCAAAAATTTATTAGTAAGATCAATAGCTAACTGAAAAAGCAAAACAATATCATCCAAAAACTAAAACGATGGCATACAAGCAGATACCTTGGACCTATAAAAGAATTCACCAAAATCCTCACAATGGAATCCAATCTGCATGCCAAAAAAGAGGTGAACAATCATAGTTGTCACTAACATAAAATTTTAAATTTAAATTCCTTTTTTCCTTACAAAATGTAATTTCATTTTCAACCAATATATATATATATATATATATATATATATATGTGTGTGTGTGTGTGTGTGTGTGTGTGTGTGTGTGTGTGTAGCATACATCATCTACATTTCTAGATTCTCTATCCAAACGGGATCGAGAACCTAAAAGATGAGGCTTCTTTGATTCTCTAGGATTTGTACGAGTAATCAATGGCCTTGATTTCGACTTTCGATAGCTTTTGTTCGAAATGAAGTTGCACTCATCTTCATCATCCGAGGACAAAATGACAACAACGTTTCTTTTCCCCATCACTTTTCACACCCAAAATTTAGGGTTTTGTATTAAAAAACCGAGCTGGACACAGTTTCTCCATAGTTAGAATACTCAATGATTTGACAACCACAATATTACAGAGGTAGAAAATCGTTAAACCCTAAAGACTATTAATTAAAAAAAAGTTGTATTTTTGAAAATAGAAATTTAAAAAGTAAGATTTAGGAAATATTAGAGGAGGGGTTGTATTTTTTGAAAAAAAAAAAGGGAAAATTTGGCATTTGGGGTAATTTTCTTATGAATCATCTACCCCAAATAAGCCCACGCTCCTTCAAAACTCCAGCAAATTTTTGGTATTGGAAAATTTAAGGGAGTTAGCAGTACAGAGGAAACATAGAAAGAAAAAAGCTAAAAGAGTTAAATCCTTTTATCCTTTGGCGCCAAAGATGACTGCCCAACATCGAAGGAAGAAGAAATCTAAAAAAGGGAGACTTTCTCAAAAAATACCAGTAGCTTCAGGATCTTCAAATGATGATCAAGTATCAGAAAGTGGGACTACTGCTGATGTCTCAATCTTCGATGGCTGCATAAAAAATATAAATGTTGTTCTGCTTAAATCTATTCCATCAAATTCGGTTGAGGCTGATTGTTTTCTGGAAGCAAGAAAAAATCTTGAAATAGCTGGCCTCATGGGTATAAATATCAGAGACACGGAGGAAAATTTCTTGAACACTATCAGTCTCATGGAGAAATTTGATATGGAAGCTTGGGAAGGATCCTTAGCTAGTTTGGCTCATAGGGCAAAATAGATGGTCCCGGTAGTTTTTGAGGTTGTTATTTCTTGGTTTTTTCTCTATATTTTCTATGTCAAATTTTTCTTGGAATGTTAGGGGTCTAAATTCTGGGATTAAAAGGAATGTTATAGGTACCTGGTTAAAAAAGAAAAATAAAGGCATGGCATTAATTCAAGAAACTAAAATGACATCTCCCTATTCTTCTAAGATTAGACAATTATGGGGAAATTTGAACCATGATTGGGTTTATATGGCTTCAGAGAGTAACAGCTAGCGGTGGTATCATCATCACGTGGAGGTTGGATTTTTTTAATGGGAGTTTATTTTCTAAAGGGGTAAGATGGTTAGCAGTTAATGGCACTTTGTCTTCTTTTAATACTAAATATATAATTCATTCTATTTTTGTTCCCTCAAAAGAAAATGAACAATTCCTTCTCCGGAATCATATTGCGCCACTAACTAAATCAAGTCTGCCTATTATTTTTTATAGCGATTTTAATGTTGTGTTGTGCAATGAGGAGAGGGGGAATTCAGGTATGAATCGAAAAGATTAAGCTTTTATGGATTTTGTACATTCCAATGGGCTTATTGACTTGCCTATTATTGGTAAAAAAATTCACTTGGGGAAATTCGCTGTGAAGAAGTAGATTGGTCAGATTTCTCATTAATGAGGATTTAATCTTTAGCTTGGGTTTTGTTAAGCAAGTGTGCTTGTCTAAAGGCTTATCTGACCACTGTCTTGTTCTGTTAATTCTTAATAAAGAAGATTGGCAACCTAAGCCTTTCCGTTTTTTGGACTGTTGGTTGTAAGCTCTTGGATTCATGAATTTAATTAAAGGGTGATGGTCAGGTTTAGAGAGGGACTTTCCTGGTGGTTGTCAAATTCATCATAAATTCAGAGCCTTAAAAAGCCAAAATAGCAGCGTGGAACAAATTTGATTTTTGTTTAGTAGATAAAGCCATAGATCAATTGGTGAAAGAGTTTGAAACTATTTGTGTGAATTTGGAAGATGAGGACATCAATGTGGTTGTCAAGAAACACATGTGGGACAAAAGGAGGCGATTACTGAACTTCCTATGGAACAAATATAGAATCAAGGAATCCATCTAAAGGCAGAAATCTAGATTAAATTAGGTCAAAAATGGGGACAAAAACACCCACTTTTTTCATCTATCTGCATCCATGAGAGCATCGGCTAATCGCATTACCCAACTTCATTCTCCAACAGGTCTTATTCGTGATCAGTCCTCCATCAAGAATGAGATCCTCTCATTCTATGAGGACTTCTTCAAAGAAAAGCAAGATTTTCAACTCTTTTTGCCAGATGGTTTATTTAAGAAACTCTCTCCTAATTCAGCTAATGTATTAGAAAGGCTTATCTCTTTGGAGGAAATTAAGAGAGCAGTTTGGAGCTATGAAGGCTCAAAAGCTCTAGGTCTTTATGGGTTCAACTTCAGCTTTATCAAGGTAGCTTGGGGAATTTTAGATTAGGAGATTTTCAAAATGGTTCATGATTTCTTTGCCATTGGTAAACTGCCAAAATGTTTTAATTCCTCCTTCATCACTCTAATCCCTAAGGCTACAAATGTATCATGTTTGAAAGACTTTAGGCCCATTAGTCTCCTTTGGAGCCTATACAAGATCATTTCAAAAACTCTTGCGTTAAGACTAAAAGACATTTTAAAAGAAGTGATTTGTGAGGAACAGAGTGCTTTTGTTTGAGGAAGGTAAATTCTAGATGGAGTCATGGTGGCAAATAAGGTGATTCATTCCTTAAAAAATCCAAGCACAGAGGGCTCTTACTAAAAATTGACTTCTACAAGGCTTTTGATTCAGTTTCATGGTCTTACCTGGATTATGTGATGGAATCTATGAATTTTGGCTTCAAATGGAGATCATGGATGAGGGAATGTATATCAACAGCGAGGGTGTCTATTCTAATTAGTGGAAGCCCTTCAAAGAAATTCATTTGTCTCGTAGGCTTAGGCAAAGAGATCTAGTGTTGCATTTTCTCTTCATCCTTGCCTCGGAAGGGCTATCAAACTTGATTAAACTGGCAAATCAGCTCAATCTCTTTAAAGGACTTAGAGTTACCCTATGGGACCCTTTGAGAATAGAGGTTAATCACCTTCAATATGCATATAACACTTTGATTTTTATTCAAGAAAAGCCAAAGATTCTTATAAATGCTAAAAGGGTTTTAAGGCTTTTCGCCTTAACTTCTGGTTTACATATCAATTTTTTTAAAGATCTTTGATTGGAATAAATATGCCCCATGCTTCTCTCTCTTCTTATGCTAGTTTGGTCAAATGCAGTATTCAGAGTCTCCCTTGTACTTATTTGGGTCTCCCAATTGAAGTAAATCCCTATAAAAAAGAAATATGGAATTCGATGACTGATAGATTCTCAGCAAAATTGACCTCTGCAGGGAGATCATACCGTGAAGGAATCTTAGCCACTTCCTCATCTGTTAGTTTAGAAGGTTGAGCTACAATCTCACGTCCCTTGTATTCCTCAATGAAGCTCCTGTCTATCGATTGACTGCTGCTAGAAGTCATCTTCGGCGAGGGGAAGAAGTAAAGAATGTGATAAATGAGAAGAAAATCAAAGGTAGGTAAACATATATTATTTACTTACTTGGATAATCTCACAGAAACTTTGAGAAATCTCCGAAATCTGAAAGCGAAGAATTGTTGCTAGAGTTTCAAAGAACAAATGTTCACGAAGAAAATTTTGCAGAATATTGACAAGGATCGAAATGAAGAAAAATTATCCCGAACTTACATATTTATAGGCAAAAAATTTCTAGAATACTCCAAATACCTCTTCATGGGATGACCGTCACGTGTTATCAAACCATTATTACGTTACAAAGAATGAAGTGTTACCCTCGCCGTGCGCGCACAGCATTGAATGCAGAGATAGCAGCCTCAATTGGACAGACGCGTCTTTTCAGATGAGCATCTCCTAAAATTCAAAAATTTTGCTGAAAAACAGAATTCGCTCGATCGGACTATTTGGAGGGGGGACAAGTGATAACCAAGAAAAAAAATATTTTTTAAGGCCCAAACAGTCGGTCTAATAGCACTTGGCAGAGCCCAAAGCCCATTAGCAAGGAGAACCAAGCGTGAGCTGGAAGACAAGACAGGATTCGCATACCGTCTGACCAGACTGATGGGATAGTATGTCCTATCAGTCCACTGACACAAGTCAACGTCCATACCTTTCACCTACTCCTTGTTACTTCACTGCTCACCTGCTCCAACTGCCAATTATCACGTTTCGAGTACTCAAGTACATCTCCTTTATCTTCTATAAATAGCCCAACACACAGTGACTCAAGGTATTGAGAGACTCTCTCTAAGTACTCTCTCTTGAAGTGCTAACACCTAGTCCGACTGGGCGCTCTTTCTTGCAGGACCCAACCACCTGATCGGGAATAACAACCACCAACTTTCCTTTTTTTCATATAAAGATATTACACGTCTTATCACTAACCTTTAATTAAAGATAAATCTTTGCAATAGTCTTTAATTTCTTCTCAAATTTATTTGATTTTTCTTTAAAAATTCAAAGAATTAAAAATAGAATTTTTTATTTTTGTTTCAATAAAAGTGGAAAGATAATAGATTTTATTGATTAAAAACTTAAGAAATAAGTTAAAAAAAAAGAGGGATAAAAATAAAATTTTGAGGCAAAATTGTCTATATATATATATATATATATATATATATATATATATATATATATATATATATATATATATATATATATATATATATATATATATAAAATTAAAAAATTTTCAAAAATTGCTCCCCTTTAAGACTCTTAAAGTGATGTCGCCAATGTAAGCAGGACAACAGTTAGAGACCAAAAAAAGGTTAGAATTGCATTCACCAAAGTATCTAATTGTTGATACATTTATGGTTACTTTAAATGACTTTTTATTCCGTGATAAGTGAACGTAATTTTGAAATTAAAATTTATACAAGAACCATACTTCGTAGGTTTTCTTTGCACCAAACAATTTATTAGAGATACAAGAATATCGAACAAATTCTACGTAAAGATCAGCATTTATTGTTTGATTCGGAGCCATTTCCATGTTCTACAACTTTGAGAGTCATGCTATGGGCATGAAGAGCTAGTAAAACCAGGGAATTGCCGAACCCACGAGCCATGGCCAACATAATCTCTTTCGTTAAACAATTAAACTCTTGATTATCAATAACCCCATTTTTATCTTCATCAAATCTCTCAAAAATGCCTTCTTGAAGATCATTAATCTCTTGTTTTGATTTCAATTCGCATTCTAATGCCATAATCTTACAAAATCCATCACAAAACTCTTCCTTTGAGATCACTCCATCCTCGTTAATATCAAGCATTTTAAAGTTTTCTTTGGCATAAATTTCGAAAGCATATTTATCTTCAATGAATTCTACCACGGCTGGTCCATTGATGATAGCTAAAGTCATTGCTTTTTCTGAGTTATTTTTCCTTATTTTTTTCCTCCGATATAGTTATATATATACATAACATTAGCTCCTTATTTAGTGTTTTAGTTCCTAATTAATGGTTGGTGAGGCTTAATTTTAGAGGAATACAACTGCCTCTTCTTTTTTTTTTTCTCCATGTTAATTAATTTTCAGTTATGTATTTTAGTTTGATTTTGGGTATTGTTGTGGAGAATTAATATCGTTGTCAAATTTTGGCTATATTTATGAACTCAATATGCTTTGACAAACAAAAAACAAAAAAGAAGAATTGAGAGACTGTTATTTCTCCTGCCTACAACGAGCAGTAGTTCAATGTGCATCCATCTAGATCATTCGATCGTGCACTCGTCATTGGCAGACGGTTTATATGCCTATACATGCATCGCATCACACTCCATCTGCAATTACTTTGTTTATATTATTTTTATTTTTTTATTTTACATATGTTATGAATATAAAAATAATTATTTTTATATAAAAACAAATGAATTTCTTTTAATTTTTAATTATGCTAGATTAAATAAAAAATGAATTCAAATGACTTGGCCCATTTTGATATGTCTAACTCAGAAGTCGCTCAATTGGATCGATTTTCCGGATAAAATATTCAATTGCACATTTTCGCCTAATTCTAGTATTGATAATTACCTTTAAGTCCCTGAATTTATTCAAGCGATCAACCAATGATATTATTCAAATAAATTCATTGTCAAATTCACTTAATGATTACGTAATGAACTTCAAAAATTAGTCATTTTAACTTTCCAATGATCATCCAACACAAACCATTTAATCAAAAAATTTAAGGGAGTTTTACAAAACTACCCAAAAAAAAGAAACCCCAACTAAAAATACCCTATCTTTTTTTTTCTTTTAACCTTACCTTTTTTTAAATTTTCATTTTTAAAAATACCCCTTTTTAATTTAACACAAACTCTTCATCTTTCTTTTCTTCTTCTTCGTCGTGTTTTTACCTCCTCCTCCTCCTCCTTCTTCTTCTTCTTTCTTTCTTCTTCCTGCTGCTAAACAACAATTGACGATTTGTCTTCCTACCGGATCTGTATTTTTGTTGTTGGAGATTTCACTATCATACAGTGATTAATCTTTTTATAATCTGATACTATGTTAAATCTGTATAAACCTTAAAGTCCAAGTTGAAAATTGTGGGGTCAATATTGCTTTTGTAAATTCTAACGATGATTGTCACGTCATTGAAAGTTCGAATGAAGGCTTTTGGTCTCACACTTAAAGAAATTTCTACTGCAAGCCAATTCAAATTGTTATTTTTTTACTTTCCTTTGATAATCATATGTAATTGGCTCAATGAGTTCTTGTTATTGTTGTTTACTTTTTCATTTATAATGGCAGATAAAGTATAGCTGATGATAAGCACAGTCCTTGAGTGTTATCATTCATCAGTTCATGGCTAATTTTGCAATTGTACATATTAGTCCTTTAGGAACAGAAAATGTATCTCCGAGATAGAAATTGTGGCTTATCATGGTGTAAAATTTGATATCTTAATTGCTGCATACAAATGTTTGATAAAATGTTAATATGAACTTTTTCAGAATGACTGATCTTTTTTTTTTTTCTGCTTCCCATGTCTTAGGAAATGTCTTTGCACGTGTTCTTCTAGGGAGATACATTTTTTTGGTATGTGGTTCTGTTAACTGGGGCTCATATTCCAATTTGCCACTTTCTTTTTAATTGATTCTATTTATTTTTCTGTTCTCTTCTATTATGAGGTTACATTGGCTATCAGTGAGTTCTCTTTGTAATGTTTGAACTTTAATTCCAGGTTTCAGTTGCTCTCATAACCTATTGTCCATTTTATATGCAATTCTTCCTGGTTGAGACTATTGTCCATGCTCAAAGGAGGGATTAAAAATCAACCTTCTTAACTAAGATCCTAAAGATTTTCCATGCACGTTATGAATCAATGGCAGATGGTGGTACCTTTATTCTAATCAAACAAGCTCAATCTTGTTCTATGCTATTACTTTGTATTTGAGTTTAGTTTTCCAAACAATTCTCTATTTATGCACTCCTGCTGAATTCCATTTAATTTTCCTACCAAACATAACATTTGAGATTTTCATGAATATTGGATGGATTTCATCAGTCTTTGCATTTACACATTTAAAATAGTTTAATTTTCATAATCCTGAATGGATTAGCATGCCTATTAACACTTCAACATCACTACCATCACACTTGACTTTTTAAATAATGTTTTAATATTAAAGGAAAATAAAGGACCTTATATGTATATTAAAAATTTATCGTGGGTGTTAATTAGTTGACAAGGTAGTGTATGTAGTGCAGTGCAACTTAAAATGTCATCAAATCAGAGCATCCGCATACTTTTCGTTAAAAAATAAGTCTACTTTAATTAATTATTATCAAATTATAAGCATGATACATTATCACGCTTCTTGATATATGCCTACCTTCTTTTTTGTATCTTTATATATTTTAGATAAAACATTTACAATAAAAATATGATTTTCATCCAATAAGGTTAGAAACAACAAATTTAATCAAATTTATAAATTATATATTTCAATATAAAAATCTGCTACAAAAAATATAAGATGTTTGCATTTTGTATTTTGGTATACCGGCTAGTATACCTAATATATCGCTTGGTATACCAAAAAATAGAAGATGTTTGCACTCTAAAATTTGATATACCAAAAAACAGAAGATGTTTATATTCTGAAATTTAGTATACCGCCTGGTATACCAAAAAATAAAACATATTTGCACGTTGTAATATGGTATACCGGCTGGTATACATGGTATACCACCTGGTATACCAAAAAACAAAAGATGTTTGCACTCTAAAATTTAGTATACCGGCTGGTATACCGATATACCACTTGGTAAACCAAAAAACAAAAGATGTTTATATTCTGGAATTTGGTATATCATTTGGTGTACCTGGTATACCGCCTGGTATACCAAAAAATAAAATATGTTTGCACGTTGTAATATGATATACCGGGTATACCAAAAAACAGAAGATGTTTATATTCTGAAATTTGGTATACCGGCTGATATACCTGGTATACCGCTTGATATATCTGGTATACCTTATACCAAAAAACAGAATATGTTTGCAAATTGTAATATGATATACCGGCTGGTATACCTAATATACCGCCTGGTATAACAAAAAATAGAACTTGATTTTCTTTCTCAAAATTGAATTTTAGTATTCTTTTTTTGTATTTAAACTCTAACAATATAATATTTTTTTGTTCATGGATTCGGTAAAACAATGCTAAAATATTTTTTTTAATTGCTCATAATTTAGTAAAATGGAATATAGATGTTTATTAATGAAAATCAGTGATAATAATCAATCAGCTTATAAATTGCCATAAAAACAAGGTGGACAATATTACAGAAAAAAAATTGAAAATAGACAAAAAAGAGAGAGAATATGATATATATATATATATATATATATATATATATATATATATATATATATATATATAAGAATTTATGATTCCTTGCAATATGCCAAGGTTGATGAAGGTGAGGAAGATAATAGAAAATCTAATTGCTTACTTATAAATATGAGATATTGGTACAGTGTGCAAGTTGATTCTTAGAGGCACTGTTATGGTCAGTGTTCATGCACATTGGTACTGATGTACCACAGTTTGGTTAAATGGGGAGCCCCATTTGAAACAAGACAACTTCGTTCCTTTCAAAATTTAATATTTGTACCATAAAATTATATATAGTAATGTCCAAATTCGGCTGTATTTGTATCTTGGTAGGGTCCCCACCCTCCTAGAGGGCAATGGTCTTAGTGTAAATAATTTTTTTTTTAAATTCATTTTTTATGAGCAAATGTTCTAAAATTATTTAAATTATAATTAAAGTTAATCCGATGATATAGAATGCATGTTACACACTTTTCATGTATAAAGCGACATAAACAATTATTCTCCTTCTTTAAGAAAATGAGAACAATAATTTACATAATTAATTGTATACTTGTAAAATAAAGACCATGTTTTTACATTAAATGGGTTTTTACTTTGGACCATTGAATCATCTGAGAAGCCATTTTAAAGCTTTGTCTTTTAATTATTAAATTCATAATTGCAGTTAATTTTTTGAAATTGGTATACCAGATAGTATACCAGTATACCACCTGGTATATCAAATTCCAGAACTAAAATTGCATTCGGAATTTTGGTATACCAGATGGTATACCGGTATACCACCTGATATACCAAATTCCAGAACTAAAATTATATTTTGAATTTTGATATACTAGACGGTATACTGGTATACCACCTGGTATACCAAATTGCAGAACTAAAATTATATTCTAGATTTTGGTATACCAGATGGTATATCGGTATACCAAATTGCAGAACTAAAATTGTATTCTGGATTTTGGTATATCAGACGGTATACCGGTATACCAAATTTCAAAACTAAAATTGTATTCTGAATTTTGGCATACCAGACGGTATACCAGTATACCAAAATTCAGAACTAAAATTGTATTCTGAATTTTGGTATTCCAGACGGTATACCACTTGATATACCAAATTTTAGACCTAAAATTGTATACCGAGTTCTTTTTAACGTCTAATGTTGCGCAGTTAATTATTTTTTTAAAATCTTGAAAGTCACCTTAAGCTCTCTAAGTGAGAAAGAAAGTGACTAAATTGCAAATGAATTAGGAAGAATGTCCTTTTTAGCTTCTAATTCTCAGTTGTTATTATATTAAATAACTGTAAGAAAACTGCAGATCACCTAGAAAAACTGTTACTTTATAGCTTTTAATTATCTGCAGCTATTATTTTTAAAGCTCTCAAATTATAAGACGAACCGATGAAAGGGAGCAAATTGAGGTGGATAATAAGTAGGAGAATATTCAATTCAATTGAGTTTATAAAATTATTGGAAATACGGAAAATGGGTATTCAATTTCTGTTGAGGTGCTTAAGAAAATATATTTGTCAGTGAGCTCGTATTTATTACATGGATGCCATATCATTACTGAGTCTCCCTTTTCAATTCATTTGACATCCTATTAAAAATAATTAAATAAATATTAGTTAATATTATATTTAAATAATATCATGCTACGATTTGGAAGTTTATGATTAGAATGCCACCCAAAGTTACAGTCACTTCCTGCTGCTCCTCAGTCTATGTTAATGTTTGCATAAATCCAACAGAAAAAGCAGATTCAAATACTTTTTTGTAATTTCTATTAGTCTGTTAAACTTTAGATGCTTGCATTTCCTGTGAGATAGTGCTACTGAACAACTGGAATAAATGACATCACAGGATTTGCAAATGTAACCAATATAAGCCAGGAAAACTGTTGGGCAATGAACATAATATACTTAATAGTACGATAATTGGAATATTTATTTGTGAACTAATCAAGCTCACATCTTTTACATATAGATAGAAAAGGTGAAGTTAGAAGAGGAAATAAAGCAACTATACTAAGAACTGACCAGAGCTGCAATCTAACAGTTCGATCTTCAAGGTATATTGTCTTTGATAGAAAATCGATACCTATGGTAGCCTGATCATTAGCAACAACGGCACAAATAAGCTCATAAAATGACGTATAATTGAACAGGAAAAAAATATACTATAATGAACAATTTAGCCTAAAAAACTTAAAATGAAAGAGGTTTACATAAAGAATATGAGATATGACAAGAATAGATGCCGGAAAAGGACAAATGAAAACTTCTATCTCATCAGCATAAGGACTCCGGTCGACATTTAGAAAGTATATGCTCACTGAATAACTTCATTGATCATCACATAGCTAAAACTGCTTGGATAAATGCGGACACATAACGTGACCATTAATGATAAGACTTGACGCCTAATTTGACTAGAGCATATAAGTTAATTTGAAATCCAAATCAAGTGAAAATGTTAAACCTTTTTTGCTAGACTGACGCCTTTTTACTTTTCTTTTCTTTTTCTGATTTGCAGTCACGCCGTGATTTAGGAATTTAACAGGACTACAATGGTCATAGTTTGAGCAATTGCATCAAAATATTTTATTAACAGTATCTTATGAGAGACCATTTGGAATCCAGTTTTGGGAAACGGATCGTAGAAATTTAATATGCATACGGATAACTGATATAATTATCAAACCACGATGAACCATATGGCACAACAATTAGCAGCATAGCGAGATACAATGAGATCCATCCACGCAACTATATCCAACTCTTGGATCCATGCCAAAAGCAGGAAGCAAACAAATATTTGTAATTCCTTCGACAAATTACTTGATATGTATTGTCGAATTTGTCGTACATAAAGCGAGTGATGATACTGGTTTTGCCCACAGACTGATCGCCCAAGAAGACCAGCTTGTACTTGGCCAGCACCAAAACCGGAGCCATTGGGCGGATCTATCTGAGGATCGTATCACAAAGTCGGGATCTAGAGAGCAGAATTTATGGATGACGCCTCCAGATAGATCACCCGGAAATCGAAATCAGAGATTTCGTAGCGATGGCGAATACAATGAACAGAAGAACTAAGAGCTGCCTTTGTTTGGGGGCCCCTATTCGATGTTTGCACGTGAAAAGTTTGAAGGGGTTCTTGCTTATGAACTCCTACCAATTGGATCCAGCCGATTATACAGCCCACACCCATAACATAGGGTATTTAGGGCTAAACATAAAAAAAAACGGCATTTTTAAAAACAAAAAATTAAAATAAAGTATTTTTAAATATTTTCAAGTTGTGGCTGCATTTTTTAAAATGAGAGTTAAAAAAGTGGTGGATGTAATACAAAATGTAATTAATTTTTTGTTTGTTAACACAAATTTTTAACAATGTAATGTAATCATATTTACAAATGTATTTGTGAATATATTTACTAATGTATTATCAAATCCTTCAATTTTATTCTGTATTTCTCATTACATTGTTTTTACGAATTTAAAAATTTTGTAAATTATTTTAACATGATATTGGAGTATTGATGTTAGTTTTTTATTTTAATGAATTAATATATTTTCAACATGAATTAATTTATTTTGATGCTAGTTTTAACATGACCGGGTGAATAATACCGTTCAAGAGTCACCGAAAACTGTAAAATTTTTATTACACCACTGAAAAGTATTGTTCATGATGAGTATAGCGATATAATTTGACGTAAAAATGAATTCATTTAAACCACCAAAAATCAGAAATAAAAATAAGTAGCAAAGTCGTAAAGAGTCGACCAAAATTTTGATAGGCTAAAAATTTTTTTTACAAATCTTAAAAAATTATTCTAATCACATAGAATCTTTTGAAATAATGTAAATAAAACATTAAAAGTGAAAATTTAATTTTTAGATAAATCCAAAAAATTGACTTTCGGACTGATAATTTAATTTTGGATTCTGAAATATATCGAAACAAACTCATTTTGGGCTAAAATTTTAAAACCAACCTAAATAATATTTTTGGATAATTTTGGAATAATTTTGGTAAAAATTTGATAAAAAAATAAATTGGACAAATTATAGGTGGACAAGTGGATTAATCATAGCCATTGGATAAAAAACTTTATGATCAATTTATGGTCATTGATCAAACCATTTATAAGCATTATTTATTTGAAATTTCCAACTATTTTTCACTCATAATTTGGATTAATCATAGCAAATTGTATCTTTTCTGTAAATTTATATTATTGTAGGATGTCACTCAATTTAAATTTGGAAGGGTATATGAAAGTTACTTTTACCTCATACATGATATTTAGATTTTTCCAAAGATAATTTTGAACTTAAAAAATATGTTAGATCCACTGTTAAAATAATAAAATAAAACCAATAATAGTATCTAAACCAGAAAGAATAAACATGGATGCATAGTTATTTAATTATAAGTCATGTCATATTGTTAATCAAGATACGTCTCTCATCCTTTTGCCTTAAAATCCTTAGGATTAGGTTACGTAATTTGCTAAATGCTACAAAATATTTATCTAAATTGGATTTATTTAATTGATCAACTAATATATATTATTGTTATTATTATATATAATTCTGGGCATTAAGGTAGATTGAATTTTTAATCTATATTTATTTTATTATTAAATAACAACTATTCATCTTCAATTGTAAATATTAAAAATTAATGTAAGTTTTGTTTGAAGGTAAAATTAATTTAAATTATGAAATAACTATCAATTGTAAAATTTTTAATAAATTAAAAATTAATGTAATGAAATAACTAATCATTGTAAAATGTTTAATAATTTAGTAATTGCACAATTGTTTAATATCTTGGCCACACTTATTTTTGAGACACATAATTTGTGTGTGTATAAATATAAGTATTTCCTTCAAAGATTTGATACTCATTGGATTCAGTAAATAAAGTTTATATATAATATGACGATTTAATATTATTTTATTTTTATCTAACGGTTTACAAGTGTAAATTTTTAATTCATCTCATAAATTTGAGTTAATTTTATTTATGGTTATTAAATTATTTCACTTTTAACTGAAAATCATAAAATAAAATTTTTTAATATAAAAGTACATGATTTTAAATAAATATTTTTAAAAAATCACTTTAACTAAAAAAAACCCTTATAATTTTAGGGAGTTACGAAGTTGTTCGCAAACTTTAGAAAGTTTAAGCGTGTGGTTGCTTCACCTTTTTTACAAATTACTTAAAAAATAATAAAAAAGCTTATGAACATTTACACTGTACTTGAAATAAAATAATTCAAATGGTGAAATTTATTTACAAATAAATTTGATATGAAATTTATTTGTAAATGAATCCCTATATTTAGAATAAAATAACCAAAATATAAAATTAAAAATAAATTTTTTATTTTTATGTTTGGAATAAATGAATAAGAGAATTTATTTCTATTTTATTTATTAAAATATATCTTCAATACCAATTCAGTGTAGACAACAAATATAATATTATGTCTATGAAAATTATACCAAATTCATGATTCCATATTTTTCCTTAGCCAATCAAGTTTAGTATCAGCATCACAAGCAAAAAATCTTCCAATCAATTATTGGTTAATATGCGATAACAGTTCGAATTTATAGGGCTATCACCAAAGTCAAGCTTGAATCGTGATATTCTTTATAGCTCCAAAAAGACCTAAAAACAAAGAAAGATCGGTAGTGGTTCCGATGAGATGAATATTTGAAGGTCAAGTAAGTAAAAATCTTAAGAGAATGTTTAGAGTATATTTGGCTAAAAGAGAGAAAAATATCTAATATCCTGCCTATTTATAAGGGTAAGAGTCCTATTTCAATTAGGATTCCTAGTGTTCATATGATTTCCATTAAGGAAGATGTACAATATGATCTAAAAACTAAGCTAAACTTCCAAAATGAATGTTACACCCTCTTTAGGTAGCTTACAAGTCCTTGTCTTAGTAGGACTCCATAAAACAACATCACTAAGGTACCAATTCGGATCCTAACTATCCAAATAACTTGAGAACTAGGTTGCTCGAGGGAGCCCGTAGACATAGTTCGGTTATCGTAAGTCCCCCCTTCCCTAAAGTAGGAGACATTTATGTCTAGAAAATCGAGCATCTATTAAGGTGCAAATAAGTTTGACATTTGACTGAACGCCTTCAATCTAACGGTCTTGTTATTCTATAAATACATTTACCATTTCCTCATTTCCACCTTTTTCATTTTGCAATTCCAGTTTCCTTCTTCATTCTGCTCGGCTCCTTTATCTTACTTTCTTATGTTCTTACATTATCTAGTTTCTTCGCTCATTCTTGTAGGTTAGTAACTTATATTGTAATACCCCTAATAGTACCCTAAGAGAGGTAGATGATTATTTTGCATAAGACAGAGGTTAATTATATGATTAATTAAAGAAAAATTATAAATTAAGGATATAATTGAAAACTTAAAGCCAAAGTTTTATGGTAGAAATGTAATAAGTGAAAGGTTAAAGATTAAAGTAAGAAATAAAAATACAAAGAGGGACTAAAATGAACTTTACCTAAATTTTTGTTATCAACCAATAGGAAATAAACATTTGTGAGGTAATGAAAAAAAGAAGGAAAAATATAATTTCTTTTACTTGGGTGGCCGGCCATTCTTGGCCAAGAATTCCCTTGTTTTGTTCTTCTTCTCTTCTTTAGTGATTTCTTCTCTTCTCTTCAAATTCTATGAAAATAAAATGACTCTCCAAAGAAGGTAAAGGTTGTAAATGGTAGAAGAGAAGGATTTTTACAGCAACTTAAGGCTAGAAGCAAGAAGAGATGAAGAGCAAAGATAGAGAGGATGAAGGAGAAAAATAAAGAAGAGAGAGAGAAAGGTAAAGCTTGAAAGGTTAAAGCTTAAAGAGGTATGGGAACTTAACCCTACTTGTATATGTGTTTATTATGAATATGAGGTGATATTAGTAATATATGATGTTATATTAAGTGAATGTCATGAAAAATAGAGGTTAGACTTGATTGAAAACTGAAATGGGAAGTTTTGTTGAAGATAAGGGAAAAACTGTTTTAGGGTTCATTGGACCAGTCTTCAGTATTTTAATGATATCTTGAGTTATAGTGAGTATAATTGATAAATTCTAGTTGGATATGAAACTATACTCACAGATCTTCATTTCTTATGAAGAACACAAAACCTGAATCAAACTGTAAGGTAGAGAAAAACTTGATTGAATCCGAGTCTTGACTGCTGCCCTATCACTGGGATCAGTCTTCAGTTTTTATGAGATATCTTGAGATTTATAGCTCTGATTGAGATGAGTTTTGATGTTTTAGAAACTAAAAACATATATCTAAAACTTTGTAGAAGACAACATTTTCAGAAAAAGTCGTTTGGTACACCTAAATTGAGGTACAAGTTGATATTCTTAACCAGTCTATAGGATTTTGTGAGTAAAAGAAGTGTTGTTTGGGCCGTTGCCCACTGCCGCGAGCGCGACACTTGCCACGAGCGCGACAACACACGCTTGTCCCCTATATTTGCCTATTTTTCTCCTTTTTCTACTATAATAGACTATTTCCCATGTGTTGTTACTATAATCGGGCATAATAGACCTTAAAATACGAGTTTACATGAATGATAAACACGAGAATGTACCACATTCAATTTACATATACATAAATTATATATTGAAATGAAATGTAAAGGCAATATTTGTGAAGCATAAGAGTAACTATTCTTTCTTAAAACATATAGTTTACCTTAAATACAAAGTATATGATAATGCTCAACCATAAACATATGAAATGTATAAGTAATATAAAGATAAAGTTATAGTAATTGATATATGAAAGTATTTACTTGAATATGGTTGGGTTATATCGATTATCTGCATATGCTTTTGATTGTGACATGATAGTTAAAGAATATTATCTTATTGTTTGATTTATCATTCCATATGATGAATTGTATACTATGAATCAAATGATACATGAGATATGATTATTTGCCTGCACATAAAGACTTGGTTGTGGATAGATAGGCATGCCTATAGGGTTATAGTTGCAGCTGCTATAGTCTGACTCTTATGAGTCCACAGTTTGTCTCTACATGAGACCATAGTTCTGGCCCAATGGGTCCATAGATTTGATACCTTCAGGTATCCACAGAAACAATACCTTCGGGTATTTATATATTTCTACCTACGAGTATTCACAGCACCCGTTATTCACACCCATAGGACTTTAGCAGGTATTTCACAGTATGATCCATCTTTATACAACAATATTATATGATTAATTATGTTATTTGAGTTATATTATAACTCTTACATGTTGATTATAATATCTTGCCATTATTATTATTTATTGTGTTCTTGAGAACAATTACTGTGAGTGGTTGTTCATATATGTATTGTTCCCTACTAAGCTTTATAGCTTAGCACGGGTGTTTATTCGTGTAGGTACTTGCAGTCAATATGCTTTCTGTAGGGACAAGAGCTGTTAATGTAAAGCCAACTCTAGAGATAGGAGAGAGTCAATTATATTTGTAATTTATTTTTTTCTTGTATTTATTATGTTGTACTAAAGAAACACTAAATTAAGAGAACATTTTAATTGATTATATAGAATATTAAATGTAATACTTTATAATTTCTTATAGTATATTGAGGTGTGCATGTATATATAATAATAACAACCAACAGGACTATAAAGGAAATAGATTATCCTATGTAAAAGAACTTATAGAATGAAGAGTTTGGGTGGATTAGTGTGGTCCTTACATATATCCTTCCCTATCTTTTCTGCATTTCCTTTTTCTGTTTATTTATCTTTCAAAATAAGCAGGTCAGTAGGATCTAGTGAGATTAGTGTTAGTGGTTATTCCCTGGCCAAACATTTAGTCTTTTATGTAATGTCACATTTTATTTTATAAAATTAAATTTTCTTTATGTTATTATATTGTTAGCATGTTGCATTATAATAATATATATAAATAACAATCTAATATTATTTTGACTATCCCTAGTCATTTACCATTAAATGAATAATGATAAATAAAGAATAGTATGAGTTTGATGGATAATCATGGAATGATTATATATAGTGATATAAATCAAACTTATAGATACTTGTTGGAGAATAGGATACTGGATAGACCTGCTATGAGGTACTACATGGATTAATATAATATAATTAGTGATCTCATAATTGTTATGCTAACGATCCTTAGACTTGACATTATCACAGTATACTACATGAGAAACATTATGTTTTGACATAATCAAATATTATCTTTAATATGATAATAATAAAGGTTATGATCGGACATGATTAGAATCATATAGAGGATAGTGAATAATTAATATGGAATTCGTCCCTCTCCAATAAGAGAGATATCTATTGGGCCACTTGATAAGTAGGACTGAGAAATGCATGGTTGAGAAATGTATGGCCATGCTCAAATGAATTAATAGAATGATCAATATCATTTGATATTATCAGTCAACTTAGTGATCGAGAAATTATATGTTTGGACTATATAAGTTTGACATAGACCATGAATTATGTTCAAACAATATATCATGCGACAAAAGGATTATAACATCTTCCATTAGATTAAAATTGAATTATTGATATTCATATTATTTGGACAGTTATAATATCTTGTTAGAGATTGTTTATGACTTATGGACCCGTGATGAAATTGGGACCCACTGCCAATATAATATGGATCTATTAGATTGCACACATAGAATGTGATGAATGGACTAAGGATTAATTCGAATGTTTTGAATTTTATTTTATGATAAATTAAAATTTGAAATAAAAATTTAAAATTAATATTATAATTTTTATTTTAATAAGAAATAAAGTGTTTTTTATTTTAATCAGAAATATAGGCTCAAATTTTTTTCTCTCTCTAAATTAGGGTTAGGTCACCTATATATAGATCATGATATGTAAAGTTTTAACCCTAATTATGCATACTATATTAGAGTGGCAGCCATCACTTTATGTGGAGAGAAAAGATAATTTTTTGTAATCTTAAAAAAGGATAGAAAAATCAAACCCTAGCCGTCAAGGAATGGAGCTAGCACCCCGGGCCAATTTGTTCATTATATTTGAGTGTGGATACTGGTAGAGGGTATCGTTTCGTATGAGATTGCACTTGTAAATTTGATTTGTATGCACTTCGAGAGGTTAGTAATCATTACATCCTTTTTATTGAATCAATTGAATTGTAAGGATCCTAGTGGGTTTCTATTTTTTGCCATGATTTTGTTTTTAATTATTATTTCAAAATCCAACAATTAAGATCCCAAATGGCTTTTTAAATGATAGCATGGAGAGTACTTCTGCTCACAATTCATCTACAAAGAGTACCCCTACAGAACTTCCAATGTTTTAGGCCCTCACACAAAATATACCAAATGTTGTGTCCATAAAAAGTGCTCAATTAGATATTTTGACTTCCAAGACTCCAAAATTGAGTAGGCTTCGACCTAGAAAATAATTAAGAGCTAACCCTCATGTTCCTAAGATTAGGGATACTAGACCAGTACAACCTACTAGTTTCGAGCTCCCACATCACTACCGACTTCAATTTCAATAACAAGAAAAAAATGGTGCCTTATGAGGTCAATATTCAAGTTGGAGTCACCATTCCACCGACCTAATTTGAGATAAATTTTTTAAAGTATTAAGATCTCACCATAAGCTAGCTACACCCTAATGCTTAGCTCACTTTGATCGCTCTATAGATTTGGATATTTGAGAATGCCATCGATCTTATGGTTTGGTTATTCAGAGCAACCAATATGGTCGAGCTCCGCTATATAATAGAGGACTATAATTACATATAAGCTCATACAAAGTGCTCTTGGTGAAATTACCAAGTTGAGCTAAGATAAAAGTGTGTTTTTAGAGAAACTATCAAATATATCTAGGTAGTTACAAAGTCCTCTTGGCAATATTGTCGAACTGAGTAAAAATAAAAACAAATGCTTTTGGTAAAATTGTTGAATGAAGATAAATAGTTGCAAAGAGCTTGCGGTGAAACTGCCCATTTGAACTAAAAGATGAGAAAAAAGCTCGTTTCAAAATTGTCGAGTTAAGCTAAGGCAATAGGGCTCGTGGAAAAATTGTTGATTTGAGCCATACTACTAATGATACCCTTTCAAGTTGGAGATATTCCAAGAGTGCGATAAGATCTTTCTAGACATGTCTCTAAGGCAATAAGCCTAAAAGTTTACAACTTTATGCACTTCAAACGGTCCTGCTCATTTAGGACTCGGCTTATTGATGCCTGCTGCTGTTTGAGTTTCAATAACTTTCTTGAGGATAAGTTTGCCTATATGCAATGTTCTGGGCTTTAGCTTGCAATCATGGTATGATGCCATACGCTATTTGTATGCCGTAGCTTAAATTCGAGCATGCTCCCTCTTTTCTTCAAGCACAACTAGATGATGCAATAAAAATTCTTTATTCCTTCATTATACTGCTCAATCCTTGTGTTCAAAATCCCAATCTCACATGGAATAACTGCTTCAACTTCGTAAGTTAAAGAAAAGAGGATTGCTTTAGTGGCCGAATGAGGTGATGTTTAGTATGCCCATAGCACGTTGTTCAGCTCGTCTACCCAAAAACCCTTAGCCTCATCAAACCTTTTCTTTAACCCTATCAGGATTGTCTTATTAGTCACCTCAGTCATGCCATTTGATTATGGATGATAAACCAATGTAAATTCGAGCTAAATGTACAATTCTTTGCATAAAATTCTTGAAAGATTGATGATCGAGCTATTTTCATGATCTATAATGAAAGTGTACGAAATATCAAACATGGTTATAATGGATTTCTGGATAAACTTAATTATGTTGCTGGAGTGATAGTTGCCAAAGGCTCAACTTCAACCCACTTAGTAAAATGATATACTACTACAACCAGGAATTTCATTTATCTAGTGGCTAATGGAAAAGGTCTCAGTATATCTATCCCCCAATGTGTGAAAGGCCATGGACTATATATTTGGATTTACTAACCTGATCCCTAGTGAATAATTTTTTCTAAATCATTGGCACCGGTCGTATTTCTACACTAGCTCCTTTGTATTGGCTTCTATTTTTGGCCAATAATACCCCTATAATAAGGCTTTCTGATCTATTGTTTGAGCTACCTCATGGTACCATAGATGCCTTTATGAATTTCTCTGAGGATATAATTACCTTCTTTCGAGCTTAAGCACAATGACCAGGGATGCTCTGTACAACTTTCCATCCAATATGGCATAAGGGTTGGATCGCTGAACAATCTTTTTGGTCTCAATTGGGTCCTTTGTAGGGATGATCATGAAGCAAAAAATTTCCATCCTTGATGGGAAACAACCCTTAATAGGGCTAGAAATCCATGAAAATTTCCCCCGTAAAGGTGAAAACAGGGAAAAAATATGCCCTAACTTAGAATTTGAGGTAGGGATAGGGATTCTGGTCCGTGCCTCAAAATTTCCATAACCCAAAATTTAGTAATTAAATTTAATTATATTTAAATAATTTAGTTTAAAATTATATTTAATTTTAGTTTTGTCAATTGTTAAAATTTATATTAATTTGATTTATAATTGAATTTATATTTTTTTAATTACTAAATATTATATTTCAATTATAATTAATTTTTAAATATTATATTTTAGTTATAATTGGATTTTTTTAAGAAAATTATTTTTTCTGTAGGGACGGGGATCCCCGCGGGGCGGGGATGGAGGAAATTTTTTCCCTAAAATACTACCGAGGATGGGGATAGGTAATCCCTGCTCCTACATGAAACAATTAATGGAGAGTCATTCCCCATCCCATGATCATACCTAGTCCTATTCCCCAACCCTTTCCTCACCCCGTGGTCATCCTTAGTCCTCTAAAAGAGCACTTGTATCAAGAATCTGCTAGATTGGTAACTGCCATCTATCAATATGTTCATTGAGTTGCACTATGTAAGTCTTATAAGATGGCTGAGTGATGACCGCCCAAACTATATCTTTAAATTGTATAGTGCTATTTAGGGATGCCTGTTTGGTAAGAAAATTGGCTCTTTTGTTCTCTTTGCAAGGTATTTATTTGATTGCCTACAAACTCCTACCTTTTTCCAGTTGAGATAGTAGGGTAGATACTAGATCTCGATACTTAATAATTGTTTGCTCTTTAACTTCAAACCTTTCACTAATTGAGTGTCAGAATTAATAAGTAAACAGTTAGGTTTTACCTTAAGTGCAAGTTATAGTCTAAAGCATAGTGCTTCATATTCTGCAATATTATTGGATGCTGGAAAAGATATCTTAGCCATTCCTCGAATGTAAATCCTTCCCAAATTAGATAAAATAACTCATTCTCTGACTCCTTTCGAGGACGGTATCTTGCTTGCCTCGATGGAAAAATCATGTAGCTCGAACACAAAATCAACTAGTATTTGTGATTTTATCTCCAAACGAGGTTCATACCAAATATCAAACTTGCCTAAATGAACCGCTCTCTCTATTAGTCTCCTTGATGCCTCTAGCCTCTGCATCACTTTTTTGAAAAAAGTGTTGGTCTGAACTATTATCGTGTGTGCTTAAAAAAAGGTGAAGTTTTACTGCCAAAGTGACTAAAGCTAGAGCCAACAGCTCAAGGATTGTATATCTTAATTTGGATCTACGGAGGACCTTACTGGTATAATAGATGGAAAACTATTGGGTGCTCTCTTCTTTGACCAAAATTGAGCCTATGGCTCATTCAAAAACTAATAAGTACATGAACAATGTTTCACCCAATTGAGGTCAACTGAGTAAGGAAGGGAACTAAGGAACTTGTTTAAAGGATTTAAAAGCTGCCTGGCACTATGAAGTCCATTCAAAGTTCTTCAAATATTTTAATGCTTTATAGAATGTAAGACACCAGTTAGCCGAATAGAAGATGAATCTTTCAAGATCTAGCTGTGATTTTTCCATTTAATATTTGCACTTTTTTAATTGATCTCGATGGTTCCATTTTTAGTATAGCCTCAATTTTTGTTAAATTAGCTTTTATCCCCCTTTTCAAAATCATAAAATCCAGGAACTTGCCCGACCAAACTTTGAAGGCACACTTCTCTAGATTTAAATTTAGGCCAAATTTTCTGAGCGTTAAAAATGTTTCCTCTAGTTCTTTTGGCAGATCTATTGAGGTTTTTCTATTAACAATCATATCATTGATATACACCTCTAGGTTTTGACCTATCTGATCAATAAAAAACTTGTTCATTAGCCTCTGAAAAGTTACACCAGCAGTCTTAAGGCCGAATGGCATTACTCTATAGCAGTATGTTACTCTATGAGTAATTAATGTTATTTTTTCTTTTTCTGAATTCATGGGGATCTGATGATAACCAACTGAGGTATCTAAAAAAGCATACTCTTTGAAATTGGCTATCGAGTCCACTAGCATGCCAATGTTCAAAAATTGGTAACTATCCTTGAAGCAAGCTTTTATTAAGGTCAATGAAGTCGATGCACATCCTCTATTTCCTATTAGACTTCTTTACCAGAACTACATTTGATATCTAGTCTAGGTAGAGTACTTCTCTGACGAATCCATTCTTTAACAAAGTGTTTATTTTATTTCTTCATTTATCGCCAACTGCTGCTCGAGTGCATGATTGCATTTCTTTTGTTTAACTGGGTTGCAGTTCGGCTGGATACTCAAAGAATGAGATATGACCTTTAGCGTGATACTATTAGTGGTTATGCCCTAGACTAAACATTTGATCTTTTATATAATGTCCCATTTAATTTTATAAAATTGGGTTTTCTTCATGTTATTATATTGTTGGAAAAATTACATTATAATAATTTTTGTAAATAACAATCTAATGTTATTTTAACTATCTCTAATCATTTATCATTAAAGGAATAATGATAAACTAAGACTAGTATGAGTTTGATTGATAATCATGGAATGATTATATATGGTGATATAAATCAAACTTGTAGGTACTTATTAGAGAACAGGATACCACATAGGCCCACTATAAGATACTATATGGGTTAATATCATTAGTGATCTCATAATAGTGATGTTATTGATCTTTAGATTTGAGATTATCACAGTATCCTACATGAGAAATATTATATTTTAACATAATCAAACATTATCTTTAATTGGATAATCATAAAGATTATGATTGGATATGATGAGAATCAAGCAGATGATATTAAATAATCAAGATGGAATATATCCCTCTCTTATAAAAGAGATATCTATTGGCCCCCTTGATAAGTAGGATTAAGAAATGTATGGTCGTGCTTAAATGAATTGATTAAGCAATCAATATCATTTGATATTATAAGTCTACTTAGTGATCAAGAAATTATATATTTGGACTATATAAGTTTGACATGGATCATGACTTATGCACAAACAAGATATCACATGACAAAGGGATAATAGCATGTTTTAATAGGTTAAAATCAAATTATCGATACTCATATTATTTGGATAGTCATAATATTTTGTTAGAGGCTGCTTATAACTTGTGGGCCCATGGTGAGACCCATGTACTCAAGATGAAAAGGTATCTTGATACTCTTGAGAAGCTTGAGGTACTAGTGCCAAAGGAATTGGCCACTAACTTGATCTTAGGATCATTGCCTGCTGCTTATGATCCATTTGTGATGAATTATAACATGCATGCAATGAACAAGTCAGTCACTGAGCTTCATGGGATGCTTAAGAATATTGAAGAGAACATTCAAAAGACCAATCCGTACTAATGGTTCAAAAGGGAATTAAGAAGGGACCCGCTAAGGGAAAGGGAAAGGGAAAGGCAAAACCCAAGTCAAGTGGGAGTGCACCTCAGGCCCAATCCAAGCCCAAGGCGCCAAAACTCAAAGAGAGTGAGAGCACTTTCTTCCATTGCAACAAGATAGGGCATTGGAGGAAGAATTGCGCTCTCTTCAAGGAAGAACAAAAGAATAATGGAGCCAAGGCGTTTAGTTCTGGTATTTTTGTTGTTGAAATTAACCTTTCTATTTCTACCACTTGGGTATTGGATACCGATTGTGGTTCTCACATTTGTTCAAATGTGCAGGGGCTAAGAAATAGGCGGTTACTTGGGAAGAATGAAGTGGACCTCCGTGTAGGGAATGGAGCACGAGTTGCTGCCATGGAGATAGGTGACTATCACCTCACTTTACCTTCCGAACTTTGTATTGTTTTGAATAATTGTTATTATGTGCCTGCTATGAGCAGAAACATTATTTCAGTTTCATGTTTGGATAATGATGAATTTGATTTTGTTATTAAAAATGGCAATGCTCATATTCGTCGCCAAGGCATTTCTTATGGCAATGCCATGTTGCAAAATGGCCTTTATATCCTTGATTTACAAAACAAAGAGTCAATATACAACATTAATACAAAGAGGGTTAAATCAAACGAATTGAACCCTACTTACTTTTGGCATTGTCGTTTAGGACATGCAAACGAAAAATGCATTTCAAGACTCCACAAAACTGGAGTGCTTGGGTCATTCGACTTAGAGTCTTATGACACATGCGAGCCATGTTTGCATGGAAAAATGACAAAGAGTCTTTTTAATAAAAAAAGGTGAAAGGACTAATGGCTTATTGGAACTAATACATACCGATGTATGTGGATCTTTAAGTACACATGCTAGAGGTGGTTTTAGCTACTTCGTGACATTCACAGATGACTTCAGTAGATATGGCTATGTCTATCTAATGAAGTACAAGTCTGAAACTTTTGAGAAATTCAAAGAGTTTAAGAACGAAGTAGAAAACCAACTTGGTAAAAGTATAAAAGCCATTCGATTAGATCGAGGTGGCGAATACTTAAGCCAAGAGTTTGACAGTCATCTAAAGGAGTGTGGTATTATTTCACAGCTCACTCCTCCTGGAACACCTCAATGGAATGGTGTGTCCGAAAGGAGAAATCGAACTCTGTTGGACATGGTTCGATCTATGATGAGTCAAGCTAATCTTCCTATCTCTTTTTGGGGTTATGCATTAGAAACTGCTGCATTTCTATTGAACCGTACTCCAACTAAAGCAGTTGAAAAGACACCATATGAGGTATGGACTGGGATAGAACCCAATATGTTTTTTTCTCAGGATTTGGGGCTGTGAAGCACATGTTAAGAAATTAACATCCGACAAACTAGAGTCCAAATCCACTGTCTGCTTGTTTGTGGGTTATCCTAAAGAAATAAAGGGATACTACTTTTACTCACAAGCCGAGAACAAAGTATTTATTGCTCGCAAGGCTGTTTTCTTGGAAAAGGAGTTCCGTCTCAAGAAAGACAGTGGGAGTAAAGTAGAACTTGGAGAAATTCAAGCACCACAAACTCTTATAGAGGATGAGTTGGAAATGGGATCAAGTTCACAACCAGTTGTGGAACAAGAACCCATTACACAAGAACCTAGAAGGTCCGGTAGGGTACGTCAGGAGATTGAGAGATATGGATTTCTAATCACTGACAGTGACACTATTGAGTTAGTAGATCGTGAGGATCCTACTACCTACCAAGAAGCTATTGAGAGCCCAGACTCGGAAAATTGGCTTGAAGCCATGAAATTCGAGATGCAATCAATGTATGATAACCAGGTTTGGACCTTGGTTGATCCACCGAAAGGTGCTAAGGTAATTGAATGCAAGTGGCTATTCAAACTCAAAGCTGATAAGACCTACAAAGGTAGACTAGTAGCAAAAGGTTTTCGACAAACTCATGGTGTAGACTATGACGAGACCTTTTCGCCTGTAGTCATGCTCAAATCCATTAGGATCTTGCTTGCCATAGCTGCATATCATGATTATGAGATATGGCAAATGGATGTCAAAACTACTTTCCTCAACGGAAATTTACTTGAGGATGTGTATATGACACAGCCTGAAGGTTTTGTCAATCCCAAACATCCTAAGAAGGTTTGCAAGCTTCAAAAATCCATTTATGGATTAAAGCAAGCATCCCGAAGTTGGAATCTTCATTTTGATGAGGCAGTCAAAGAATTTTACTTCATCAAGAACGAAGATGAGCCTTGTGTGTACAAGAAGGTTAGTGGGAGCATAGTAGTATTTCTGGTCCTATATGTGGACGACATCCTTCTCATTGGGAATGATATTCCAACATTGCAAAAGGTTAAGCAATGGTTGGGAAAATGTTTCTCAATGAAAGACTTAGGTGAAGCCGAGACAATACTTGGTATTCGAATCTATAGAGATAGATCGAATCGGCTTTTGGGACTAAGTCAAGAGAAGTATATAGACAAAGTACTAAAGCGTTTTAGTATGGGAGACTCAAAGAAAGGGTACATACCTTTGGCTTTGGGAGTTCCTTTGACTAAAGAACAGTGCCCTAAAACCAAAGAGGAAAGGGACAACATGGGTAGAATCCCATATGCATCTGCTATTGGATCTATCATGTACGCTATGCTATGTACTAGATTGGATGTTGCTCATGCACTGAGTATAACCAGTAGGTTTCAGCAAGACCCTGGTGAGAAGCACTGGTCTGCTGTAAAAGAGATTCTAAAGTACCTGCGAAGGACTAAGAATCACTTCTTGGTGTATGGTGGTCAAGAAGAGCTCGTCATACAAGGTTATGCCGATGCTGCTTTTCAGATCAGCACTCAGGATTCTAGATCGCAATCTGGGTTTGTTTTTGTTTTGAATGGTGGTGCTGTCAGCTGGAGAAGCTCAAAGCAAGAAACCGTTGCCGACTCAACTACAGAATCTGAGTATATTGCAGCAAGTGAGGCTGCAAAAGAGGCTGTTTGGATTAAAAATTTCATTTCTGGATTAGGAGTGGTCCCAAGCATCCTAGATCCATTAGAAATTTTCTGTGACAACAACGGGGCCATCGCACAGGCCAAGGAGCCCCGGTCACACCAGAAATCCAAACACATACTCAGGAGGTACCACCTGATCAGAGAAATCATTGATCGTGGGGACGTCAAGGTTAGCAAGATAGCAAGTGAAGACAATGTAGCCGATCCTTTGACGAAACAATTGCATCCAAATCTGCACGAAGCTCATTTGAGAGCGTTCGGTCTTAGGGCTATGCCTAATTGGGACTAGTGCTAGTGGGAGATTGTTAGTGTAAGCCCTAGCTCCAATGCATTGTAATAAAGCACTTTGAATTAATAAAATGAGGCATTTGTTTTATCATTTGTATTCCTGTGCATATCAATTGATAAAACTATCCAAGAGTGTTGTTTCGGTTTAAGTTATCATGTGTGAGGCACATGGTTGTAAGACCTTGAAACAAATGAGACATCATTCTAAATATCCCTAGTCAGTCATTGTTATGGGAATAACAATGAATTAAGACTAGTATGCTCTCTTTGATTTTATGAGTTCTGTCTTACGGATCATTAGGACAAGGGTGTCAATCAGAGATCATAGATACATGTTAAAGAACATGGTATCTGGATACGATCCGCTCATGAGAACACTACATGGTACAAGTCATAAGTGTTTCTCATATGCAAGTTTTGTATCGGAGTTCTTAGACCTGAAATCTCTATGAAACTCTTTATGAATTACTGTGTACTTTGACATACACCTAACGTGCTCGTAACAGAGTGACAAATACGGGTATGATTGGGTATGCATTGATTCATGTTAGAGAGCATGAGGGAAGTGAAGGGATTACCCCTCTCAATAAGAGAGAAAATATCATCGGCCACTTGATCAGTGAACTGAGAAGTGTATGGTCATACCGAGATGAAATAATGAGTAATCATTATTTATCTGAGAGTTCAGTGTCACTGGAATATCAAGAAAGGAATTAATATATGTAAGGATGACTATTTCCATGCCTTATATTAATTCTGATATTTATGGGTAAGGGACTATGCAAAATTGCATTAGGTCACTAAATGCCATATGCATTTTCATTTAATTTGGAATGATATAATATCTTGCTAGAGAATATATATAGCCTTTGAATTAATTTATTAATTTATTGCCAACATTAAATGGACCTATAGGATCGCACACAAAGCATTGGGCTTAAAATACTTAAATTAAGTATTAGGCATTAATTTGGACTTTTAATTAAAGTCAAATTAATGTATGTAATGGGTTATAAAATTGTTATTGGGCTTTGGTCCATGAGAGAGAGAAATTCAGCCCACAAGGTTTAATTTCAATTAATTAATTATGTTACATTAATTAAGTTAATTGAGTATTAAAGCCTAAAGGAATTTAAATTAAATTAAATCACTTATATATTTAATGATGTGGCCGAAATTTCAAGAGGGAAATCAAGGAATTTCGGCACATGCTATTTATTTAAATTAAGTGATTTCATTTATTTAAATGTCTTATGTTTTATTTCAAATTTGAATTTAAATTCAAAGGAGTTTAATTCAAAATATATTACTTATCTTTAGGAAGTGATAGAGTTTGAATTAATTATCTTAGGATGGTTGAATTCAGATCAAAGACTTGCCAAAGGATAAGCATATATATTAAAAAGAAATAAAACCCTAAAGAACTAAGTGAGGTTGGCGTGAAAAACCCTAGTTTTTATTCTAGCTTTTGGCGTGAACTCTCTCTCTCTCTCTCTCAATTATTTTACCCAATTTTTACAAGGAGAAAGGATAGTTCCTCATTCTCTTGTGTTCTTGGGTAGTAATAGCAACCTAAGAGAAGTACAAAATCAAATTTTGTAGCTTTAAACTATAACCATTACACAATACCGAAAAAGAGAGCTAGCAATTTCGATTTTAAGCCGTCGGTGCAAGTGTGTGTGTGAGAATAGAGGGAGTGGCGTAAAAGGCTGTTCCTTGGCATTGGTGATCGAGATCTAAGGCGGACAAAGTCATCTTAGTTGCTGGCCATCACCTAATTCAACATTAAAAGGCATCAAAAGTTGTAAGTACTACAACCCTAAAATTGCATGTTTCGTTTCTAGCTTTGGATGTGTATGGTATGTATGATGAAAAAATTTTTGTTTTCCGCTGTGCCATCATGATATTCATACCATGTCATATTCCATCATGTGTTTACCATAATTTGTTGTACCAAGAAATCCCCAATCATTGCCTCTATTATCGATGCATCATTGTGGGGTTTCCAAACATATTTTCCATCCTTAAATGAGAACTAAATGATATCTATTGAGACAGGCAAATTGGTCTTGAGTGAGAAAACTTCCTTTGCCTTTAACTTTTTAGAGTCTCCGAACACATCATAATGCTTCCCTCTTGTAGTCACATGGATTACTCTTACCGGGGCTTTCCTACTATTGCTCCCTTCCTTTTGGTCTAATTATTGAGGTGGTGATGGTCGATCATCACTCTTATTCTCCTTAATGAACTGCTTCAGCCTGCCCTTTTAATCTACTATTTTATTTCCCTCTTAAGTCTATAGTCGTTAGTTTTATGCCCCTTATATTTGTGAAAGGTATAGTACAGGTTCTGGTCCCTATTCAGATCTTCTCTCATGGTCTTTGGCCAAGTTATCTAGCCATTCTTCTTTATCCAGGATAGGATTTGTGTAGGGGAGGCATTTAACTCGGTGAACTGCTCTTCACTTCGGCAACTAGCATATGATTTTGATACCATGTATGCTATGTTGAACCCTTCATAGCTTGGCAATCACCCCTTCTTGAATTGTCTCTCTCTACCTATTTCTCATTAGTGATCATTGTCCTTCTTTGTCTGTGCATTGTGGTTCAACCACCTAGCTTTGTCTATATGCATGTTCTTATGAGCTTGGGTCATTAGTTTGATAAAATCAGATGGGGGTTTTTTAATTAGGGAGCCGCTAATATCTTAATTAACACCTCGTGTTCCTACTGAGCAGATTAATGGCGACCTCCAAGTTCATATTCTGAATGTCCATGGCTATTAAATTAAACCTCTCCACATAACTGCGTAGGGGCTCTCCCTTCTCCTGGATGACCTAATGTAGGTCAGCTGAAGCTTTAGCTGGTTAGATGGCTGCTATGAACTTTACCATAAATATGTTACTATACTGCTAAAATTTAAATATTAAGAGTTTTGGTAGATTTCTGAACCAAATGTTGGCAAACTTGATCCGGGTCTATAGAAAAACCTTATAAAAGGCTGCATCATTTATAGTATAAATTAACATGGTGTGATGAAACTGATCCAAATATGCTAAGGGTTTCGTGCTTCCATTATACCTTGGTAGATTAGGCAATTTAACATTAGAAAAATGAGCTGAGAGTATGGCTCTAGAAAGAGAAGAGCAAACACTACCCTGATATTGCAGCATGTTGCGATTTTGGTGTTTCAGCATCCTTTCTTCAAAAGGTTTTTCAAACTCATCCATTGTTAACGGATTGTGGATGCTTAGATGTTTGGTGAGGGCATAAAGTTTTAGGTTTTAGTGTTTAGGGGGGTGTTTGTTACGGTTGTAGTTTATGGCGATGGTCGGGGGTGGCGCTTGCACTGCTAGGTGTGATAATGTCATAAGAAGGGCTTGTGCAAGCTATGGAGTAAGGCTTGGTATGAGAACTGTAAGGATTACAAAAGGCAGATCAGTGATTGGGAGGTTGGCCAAGGCATCCTGGGGAGTTGGTTTTAAGGGTGAAAAGACAGGTATGTGTGGAGGTGGTGGCGTAGTGCTCCGATCGTCTCTGGTTTGGGTGTTTTCCGCTTTAGGATTCATGATTTTTTGGGGATAAAGGTCCACACTCACCGCACCAAATGTTAATAGTTTGAATTTATCAGGTTGTCACCAAAGGCAAGCTTGAGCCGCAATATTCTTTATAGCTTCAAGAAGATCTAAAAACAAAAAGTTAGGTGGTGGTTCCGATGAGGGGAATCTCCAATGAACAAGTCAGTAAAGTTCTTAAGAGAATATTTAGAGTAGATTTGGCTAAGAGAGAGAAAAAGACATGACATCCTGCCTATTTATATGGATAAGAGTCCTATTTTAGCCAGGATTTCCAATTTTCATAGGATTTCCATTGAGGAAGATGTACAACCCGATCAGGAAACTAAACTAAACTTCCAGAACGCATGTTACACCCTCTTTAGGTAGCTTATGATCGAGGTCTTGTCTGAGTAGGACTCCATAAAATTAACAACATTATTGGGGAACCAGTTCGGATCCTGACTATCTGAATAACTTGAGAACCGGACTGCTCGAGGGAGCCCGTATACATAGTTTGGTTATCACTACATAAGTAATTGGTGATGATACATTAAAATTAGAAAAAAGCTTGCATATGTTAAAAATACAAAACGTATATAAATTATAATAAGGTTATTATAATTTTTTTAAATTTGACTTCTTAAAAATAAGAATTAAAAAAATTTAATTTTATGAAATTCAATTTTTTTTTCATTTCAAACATGAAAAAAATAAATTACATATGAATTGATGGAATTCATTTATTCCAAATATCCTCTTAATGTTATATTTACAAATTTAGTATATCTAAATATTTAGCAGAAAAAAAAATCCATCTGCTTTTCAAAAATTGAATTATCGCACCTGATAGTTAAATTCGCATTACGTGTCTTCTTATTTTTTGAGAATTCCCATTATGTGTCAAACTATAACAATCTTGTTATATCAAATTATAACATTATTGTTATAGTGATGAATAAATTATCTCAAAAGGCCAAAAAAAAAAATCATATTTAAAATCTTGATCTCGCATATGGTAATAACAAATTAAACATTTTATATAAGGTAGCACTTGAATATATATAGTCAGTATTTGAGATTTATGGATCCGACTAATTAAAATCACACTGCATAAATATATAAAAATGTCATTATCTTCAACTATTTAAAGATATATTGTATACTCAACATTCAAACTCTAAATTTCTAATTAATTTATGTAAAAAAAATAAATAAATTCTATCATTTCATCCTATCTCTCAAAAATTAAGTAGTCGTCTTTTAAAGGCAATAAATATCTCAAATTCATACAAATCTTTACTGAATACGTGTCAACATAAATGTTCATGTATCATATTAGATTCATATCTTTCATCTGAAGGAAATACGGCCAAATACAATGAAACTGATTATTCCCTTAAGTAGTGTGTCTATAAATGTTATATTTAAAATCAATTACCTATTATATAATCATTGTATCCATTTACATCCCATATAATAGATGTGTGTCTGACAATTAACCTAGCTAGATAAATTCACTTGAAAAGCATTTAGTTTTAGAAAATAGAAAAAAAAAAGGGAGAAATTACGACAAAAACATGAAAACCATGGATAGGAATTTGCTGTTGCTAATAACTTGGCTCGTGTTGCTAATTATAGGTGCAAGTGGCGGATTTTCCATCTTCCCCAAGATCACACTAACCATGGAAAATAAAGTGGGACCAGGATTGGGTGATCTGACCGTTCATTGCAAATCAAAAGAAGATGATTTGGGTATACATACAATGCCATACAATGGGTCTTATTATTTCAGGTTTAGACCAAATTTTTGGGATACGACGCAGTTTTATTGTTCATTTGCATGGCAAAATAGTTTTAAATGGTTCGATATATACCATTATAAAAGGGACAGAAACAGATGTGGAAGTAGAAGTTGTTGGTGGATTATTAAGGCAACGGGTCCTTGCCTTTGGAATGATGATCAACAAATGTTTAGTTTATGTGATCCTTGGAATCCTCAGCCCTCCTTGGAATTTTATGTCTAATTCATCCTATCATCTGCTCGTGTTTTTCCAGTTAAATGAAGGTTGTAGATTTTGTTATTATTTATTCTCAATAATATCAATAGTATATGTTATTTTATTCAATAATCTTGCTTTTATTTTTATTTTAATCTCTTTTTACATCATGTGTATATAATTTTACGTAATGAAAACTTTATAAGTTGGATTTCTACTATATTTATTAAATTAAAATAAATAAAAAAATACTCCAACAGGAAAATGTTAATTAAATTATTATGATTTATGGTACCTAGGATGAGTGTGGACTGGCTAGTTTTTGGAGTTAATTTCATCCATGGTCACTAGACTTATACCTAATCGCCCAAAAGTAACTGGCTTATTTTTTTTTGACTTAAATGTCACTGAACTTATCATATTTTTTCAGAAAAAGTCATCTTAACCGGTTTTCGGCTATAATCCTTACCGAAATGCTGACGTGGCATGCTATGCCATATGCCTGAACACACATGGTATGACACGTCAGCGGCTATGTCACCAAAAGAGGCCATATCACACCACAGATTAGCACACCACGTCATATTTCTAGACACTGGCGACGCTAGGTGGAAAGGAAGGGGGCTATTATTTTTAATTTTTTTTATTTTATATATATATATATATATATATATATTAAATTAATAGTTTTATTCACTTAAAATTTTATTTTGACCCTCTTCTTCTAATTTTATTTTTTAATTTTAAATATAATTTATATTTTTGCCCCCCTTAATTATCAATCCTAGTTTCGGCACTATTTCTAGACACACGTGACATCTTCTAGTAACGTGTATGGTTGCTAACGTATCGTGCCACGTGTGTCCAAGCATATGACGTAACGTGCCACGTTAGTTTTCTAGCAAGAGTAATCATTAAAAATCGATCAAGATGACTTTTCTGCAAAAATATGATAAGTTCAGTCACATTTAAGTCGACTTAAATAAATTAGCAAACTTAGTGATTAAGCATGTCTACGTATGTAGACTTAGAAATTAATATACCATTATCGACTTTATGTACTTATTTCTAGAAAGAAAAAGAAAATATCATAATAATTACATATTTATAGATTAAATTATTTAGATATAAATTTATTATTAATATAGTCACTAAATAAAAATTTAGTTTAGATTAACTTATAATTCAATTAGTTTAGATTAACTTATAATTAAATTTTTTCAATTTCATTCCGTAGGGAAATTCCCTACGGAATACTTTTCCGTCGGTAATTTACCTATGGAAAATTATTTCCGTAGATAATTTCCCGACGGAAATAGGTTTCCGTCGGTAATTTACCTACGGAACTGTTTTCCGTCGGTAAAATACCGACGTACGGAATAGTATTTCCGTAGGTAAATTACCTACGGATAAAGGATTCCGTCGGTAAATTTCGTGAGAAATTTTAGCCGCGAAATACTGGCGCCAATTTTAAGACGTATTTTAACAAATCCGTCGCTAATTTCCGTCGGTAAATTTGGGCGGCAAATTTTCCTCCATTATTGACGACAGATTTATTATTCCGTCGCAAAATACATACTTTTAGACATTTTTCCCTACGGAAATCAATTTTCGTCGGTATTTGAGAAATTTCTTGTAGTGGTCATGAAAAATAAGTCAATTATTTTTAGGCAATTAGACATAAGTTCAGTGACCATGAATGAAATTGACCCTAATTTTTATTATTATTTATTCTCAATAATATCAATAATATGTGTTATTTTATTCAATAATTTTAATTTTAATTTTAATTTTATTTTAATCTCTTTTTACATCATGTGTATATAATTTTACATTACGAAAACATTTTTTTTAAAAGCATGACATTTATAAAAGAAAAAATCTCAAATAAGGAAAGAACATCCCAAATACTAACATAATCATACAAAACTGAAGCTCTAACTAACTTATAAGCCTCAAAATTGTTAGTCCGATTAATCTAAGCTATCTCAATGTTATGAAAATTTTATATATCAGTTGGATTTCTGCCATATTTTATTTAAAATTAAAATAAGTAAAGATTACTCCAACAGGAAAATGTTAATTAAATTATTATAATTTATGTGGTAGGATGGGTATGGATCAATTAATTAGTTAACATACTATTTCTTAAATCCAATTCATTAACAACTTGTTACCTGCTAATTTAATCGGTATCGTTAAATGCATACCATACCGTTGAGTAAGTGTTGAAAAATTAAGCCTATATAATTATTCTATATTAAAGAAAAAAAAAAGACATACATCAATAAATTAACTTATAAATTTTAGAAGTTTTAAACATAAAAGTATAAAAAAATTCAAGTTATTGAAATTTTATATCAATATCATAAAAGAAAGTTACGTAATTGCTCTACTAGCCAATAAAAAAAATATGATTAATTATATTTATGTAGATTAAAATAGTAATAATTAAAATGCAAATTTTATTCGTAAATCATATATATATATATATATATATATATATATATATATATATATATATATATATATATATATATATATATATATATATATATATATAATCCGGTTAACTTAACATCAAAGGTTTGAGTCTGATTCCTAATTTGAAACCAAATTTAGAAAAAGAAAAAATTTATCAAAAAAATTTATCTTTTCCCCAAAATTGAAGGTAAAATTTGAAACTAAAGTGGAGGAAATAGGCGCTAATTGTTTACGATGGTAAATTTTTTCATTGAGAATATGTACTTTGAATTTTTTTATTTATTTACTAATTAAAAATAATTTTATTTAATTAAGTAGTTATTATCATTTGCCAGCTTGGTTCAATAACCTCAAATCCAGCTCAGATTTAAAAGAATTCACTTAGACATGCCATAAAGGCCCAGGATCGACTCTCCCTAAGGGTCAGTGCCCAGGTAGCCAAGCAAGCATGAAAACCAAGGAGATAAAATGATTTGATTGGATTGATAAAACTTGGTCTCCAATGCTCCACTGACACACGCAACCATCATCACATGATCAGTGTTACATCGTCGGAGCCTACTCTACACCCAACTAAACCACTCAAGTGGTTTTAAGGTGTCTCTTATAAATATCAAGTCCTCCGTCAAGTAAAATGGGTTGAATTTTTTCAATCTCTCTCTTGCATTACATTCTTTCAATCCAAATTTTTTTCGAACTTAAATTTTGGAGTGCTAACACATAATCTATCCAGGATAATATTTTTTTTGCCCGATTCATTTTTATTTTAACCTACCGGACATAGCAGACATTGTCTCTTCAACACAATTTCTAGCTAGTTGACTTCTTCCAAAAGGCCCATCTCCTTTATTAAATCTAAGGATTTATCATGTAACTTGAGTATTATAATTCTCAAATTGTAGACTTAGTTTATAATTTTTCAATAATCATTACAAGAGCTATAATTGTTAAAAATAAATTAATAGTTACACTTTGGATTCGAAGATGTTCTCATTAGAATTACTTTTCCATATACCCATCCACAAGCTCACGTTATATATATATATATATATGCGTACAATAGTGATATTTACAAATTTTTGAAAACATTCAAATTCAAAAATTGCGGTAGAATTGCGACACTTTTTTTTTTAACTGGGATTGCAACACTTGAAATGCATCGCTTTAGGTAATGATATTAATTTAAAGAATAGCGTTATTTTAATGACTAAAATCCATCGGCAATATACAAAATAAAGCAACGGATCATGAAATCAGTCTCTAAAAAATATTAAAATTATTGACGCCCACTTATCCATATCTTTTTTTTTTTTCAAATTCTTTATGTATGTCTTTTTATAATTAATGTTTTAGTGTTAATTAACATTAATATATATTTTTTTATGAGACTCCTATACTATATAGCCAGTATTGCTTCACTTCGTAACACTGATACTCCAATATATATATATATATATATATATATATATATATATATATATATATATATATATATATATATATATATATATATATATATATATATATATATATATATATATATATATATATATATATATATTAACCTATAAAAATCAAATATATGAAATTTTTTTAATCTTATTTTGATTGTAATCCACTATTTTAGATTTAGAATCCGTCCAAATTCGTCTGAAAAATTTATAGCAATTTGAAACATACAATACTTGATCATAATGTACATAAACATAGAATTTGTATATACTGATGGGATCATCTATCTAGTTATTGTACTTGTCGATTTTTCTGGATTAGACGCGGTTAAGATAAAATTATTTTTCTTTTGGGAGCTTGTGCCCTCAAAGTTAGCAAACTCAATGCAATTTTATTTTCTTTTATGGCTAGAATTTTTGGTGGACAACTGGGAAAGCATATGATCTTACACCTAGCATTAACGTAAAGCGGTACATATCCAATTGGCTGACGTGCCGTTGGTACACTTGCACACGCTGTCATAGCACGGTTGAAATGGAGGCGTCCATGTGCACTGTGCAACAACAGCTTTTCTTTTTTTTTTTTTTTCTTTATATATACATTTTTTTACAATAATCTATTCATTAATTGTATTTATCAATTCACATGTGATAAACATCAATTTTCGCTATATTAAATAAATTAAAATTATATTACATTTAATTGTACTGATGCGTTATCACATAATATCAAAATAAATTAAAAAAATCAACCGATTTTATTTCAATTCCTACCTTTCATTGTTGAGCAAAATTCATATTTTTATTTTTACTGCTTAAATATTATATCAGTAAAATTAAAAGTCATGGCGGTTTAAGTTTTTTAAAAAATAATATGAATTTATATTTATCATATAATAAATATAAATTTACACTATATTAAATAAATTAAATTATGTTACACTTAATGTACTAATAGATTATCATACAATATCAAAAAATAAATATAAAAATCAATCAATTTTATTTCAATTCCTATCAACTGTATTTTTATTGCTAAGGTTTAAATATTACATCAATAAAATTAAAAGTCATGGCATTTTAAGTTTTAAAAAAATAATATAAAATAATATTTGTTATATTTGAAAAATTTATAAATACAGATGTTAAATAAATTATTATTAAAATTTAAATATTTAAATGGATTATGGATTTCATTCAAAATTGGTCTTTATTTTTTTATTTTTTATTTTTTTTGTATGGAAGGGAAGCATTATCCGTATGATAGCTTTTTGCCTATAAAATGCGTTGCCTATAATGGATTTGGCTATCAAAATTTGGTAGACGTTGCCTATATTCTCAAGTAATGCAACACTTGAAATGCATCGCTACAGGTGTTGTCTTCGAATATGTCTTTTTTAGGTCCCGTCAAGCTAAACTGTTTGAATTTTTGCTTGAATTATTTATTCTCCCTGCTCATAGCTATTGAGGCGAACTCATCTCTCCGCTTCTTCATACGATTGCGGTTTGGCATGCACATTAAAGATAAAATCGTTTCCAATGGATGAGATAGAGGATCTGCTAGAGATATATGGTGAGTCTCTACTCGAGGACATTGTCCCCTTCCCTTTGTCATATCTGCCTGAGATTTTGGTTCCCGCTCTTCTACCGTTATGAGCTCTTGGCTCGTTGATGGAAATCTCTTTGTTCCTTCTTCTTCCGAAGTTTTCGACCATGAAATCCATTTCATTACCTCTTTCAGAAGTTCTGGGCATTTTACCATTTTTTAATGTTTGGACTATGCTAGTGAAGTCACTAAGAATGACACGCATATCCCTGATAGTAACAGGGGTATCCTCCGATTGTTGCATGACTACATCATCAAAATCTAGAAGGAGATTACCCCTGGTAGGCGATCTAGAAAATCTCTCTCTTCTTCCTTTGGGTATAGATCTGCCCTAACTGTTGGGATCGTACTCTCCAGAGGCTGCGTTTTCATTAGATCTTGAACTTGCCATCATCTCTCAACGAAAGCACCAAATGATAAAACCTGAAATATCTTTATCTGAAATAGAGAGCTTGTGGCTGCAAGTCTCGATCGGATGTTTGATCCTACAAGATGGAGTGCCCGGTCGGATCAGGCATTAGCACTCCGAAGTTTAAGTTAGTAGCTTTTAAAGAAAGAGTGTTTAGAGAGAGAGAGTCTCAGATGTTCAGTACCTGGAGCTCTTATGTTTTTGGCTATTTATAGGAGATAAATGAGGGGTACTTGAGTATCTCGGAAAGTTATAACCGGCAGTTGGAGCAGGTGAGCGGCGATGTGACAGGGAGCAGGTGAAAGGTATGGGTGGTGGCTTGTGTCAGTGAACTGATAGGACGTGTTGTCCCATTAGTCCGATCGGACATCGCCTTCTTATTTTGTCTTTCCAGCTCATACTTTTGCCTTTTTGTTAATGGGTTTGGGCCATATCAAGTATTGTTGGGCTGATTTGATTGAGCATTTGGAGATATTTTTTTTCATAGTTATCACTTAGTGTAACCAATAGTGATATTTACAAATTTTTGAAAACATTCAAATTCAAGAATTGCGACACTTGTTTTTTTAACTGGGATTGCAACACTTGAATGCATCGCTATAGATAATGATAGGGATGAGCATGGACCGGTTAACCGGTCAATTAACAATTTTTTTAAATCAGTCCATTACTATCGGTTAATCGCTATATCGATTTCGGTTTTTAACTAGATTTTTCAAATCGATTTATCGGTTAACCACTAAAAAATTTTAATATATAAATTTAATAAATTATACAATTTATAATATTATTTTAATAGTTAAAAATGCTTTAAAAATGAAAAAAAAAACTAATTAAATACAATATCCATTAAAATAATCACAATAAAAATAAAATTTCCATAATTAATTATAAAAATTAAAAATATTCAATATAAAACTAATAACATAACACTAATTATGCACATAATTTTAATGTTTATTTACTAAAAATATATATTTTACAAAATTATATATCATAATATTTATAAATTACACAAAAATTAAAAAATATAAGTGTAAAATTGAAAATATAATTCATAATATATATATTCGGTTTCGGATCGGTTAATCACCGATTTTTAAAGTAAAAATTATAAACCTAAAATTTCGGTTCGATTAGCCTAAAAATCGGTTCGATTTTAAATCGATTTTTCGGTTAATCAAAATATCGGTTAACCATACTCACTCCTGATATTTTGGTTAATCATGCTCACCCCTGGATAATGATATTAATTTAAAGAATAGCAGCGTACTCTTATCGCTAGAAATATTTTATAGTTTTAGAAATATAATAATATATAATAATAATAATACATAGACGGATAATTCAGTGACTAAACAATCACCAAAAATTGTGCAAATTTTGACGCGTAGTGACTGTTTCTATTTTTTTAATCGCAATTTTTCTTTACTATCTTTGTTAATATTTACTCCTAATATTATTTAACCAAAAAAATCGCCGGTTAGTTGTTAATTAATAATGGAATTATACATTTTATATAAGGTAGTACTTGAATTTTAATCTTTTAATAAAGGCAATAACATTTTATATAAGGTAGTACTTCAAGGGTAATCTTTTAATGAAGGAAACAAATATCTCAAATTCATACAAATATTTAACATATTTCACGTATTTTATAAGATTCATATATTTCATCTAAAGGAAATATATCTAATACAATGAAACTTATCCATTTGGATTCTATATAAGTGTGTTTGTCTATTTGAGGAATTGGATTATCATGATAAAATTACTTGAAAAACATTTTGGTTGGAGAAATTACAACAAAAACATGAACACCTTCTGTAGGAATTTGTTGTTGCTAACTTGGTTTGTGTTGCTAATTATGGAAGCAAGTGATGCATTTTCCATCAACCCCAAGATCACAATAACAATGGAAAATAATGTGGGACCAGGATTGGGTGATCTGACTATTCATTGCAAATCAGAAGATGATGATTTGGGTGTGCATGTAACCCCATACAATGGGTCTTATAATTTCAAGTTTGCACCAAATATTTGGGCGACGACGCAGTTCTATTGTTCATTTGCATGGCAAAATAATATAAAATGGTTTGATATATACATATATTACAGGGATAGAGACAGATGTGAAAATGAAAGTTGTTTGTGGAGCATTAGGCAAACGGGTCCTTGCCTTTGGAATGCTGAAGAACGAATTTTTAATTCCTGTGATGCTTGGAATTCTTAGCCTTCACCCCTTCAATTTTATGTCTAATTCATATCCTACTTTATGTGGATCTTTATCCAAACTTATTTAAATAAAGCTTCAAGTCTTTGCTATTTATTATGAATAATATGAATGGCATTTTTTATTATTTTATTCAAGAATTTTACTTTTATTTTAATTTTCTTTTTCTACGAGAGACACAATTTTTATTTATAATTCTAAATTTTACTAGAAGAAATAAACTCAAATATATATTAAAACCAATTTTACCGTTACAGTATCTCTAAAATGACTAAAAATTGAATGAATCCAAAACAAATCCCAATTAAATTTTGATTTATGTACAACAATCCATATAACTAACTAAATATATCCTAAAATGGATGGATATAACCTCAAATAAAATGTTTTTTGGCATTATCTGCTGGCTTAACATGAAAATACGCATTAATAGTAATAAGACACTCACCTAGTTCATATCTTTAATTTTATGTGGCGATTGAATATTTAACTTAAACCCAATACAAATAATAGCACCAACAAATCTTCCTCAATCCTCACCTTAACCAAATTTACAAACAAGAAAAAGAGATTAAAACCAAAATAAAATGAGTATAATTATGAAAATATCGGTGGTAACAACAATATTGTTGATGATGGTATTAGGAGGAGTGATGGTCTTTTGATTCCACATAAAGTGACAGTGAAAATTACAAACGATTTAGGATGGAACAAAGACCTAACAACCCATTGCAAGTCAGGTACAGATAATGATCTAGGTGTTCATACCATCGGTTATAAGAGTTTCTATTCCTTCAAATTTCGCCCAAATTTTCAATCAACCACTCTGTTTTATGGTTTCTTCAAATGGAAAGAGGCATCGAATTGGTTCCATATTTATATATCCGATAGGGATAGGGATCGTGATCGTTGCCAGGCTACTCATTATGCTTGTCAATGGAATATTCAAGCTTCAGGTCCTTCTATGCTTAATCACAAAACTAATAAGTTCGAGAGTCGTTTTCCTTGGAATCCTGGTAATTAGTTGTTTTTGCTTGGTTTAATTTCTCTATAGAAATAGCCATGTTGAAAAACTACATAAATAAATAAAACTCTTATTCTGTGTGGTTGATTGTGTTTAATCAACATGGGCGTATTCAGAATTTTCAATTAATGCAAGTCACAATTTAGTGTGATAGAATAAAGTTATTACTTGTACCAAAATGATAGAAAATCAGTTAAAATTTAATTATAATATATACAAAAATACCTAAAATTTTACGGTGGATCTATACAAGTTTTTATAGTCTCTGATAACAGTTTGGATCTTCAGGCTGCTATCTGGGTTAAACTTAAATGAGAATGTCCTTCATAGCCACTCAGATACCTAAAAGTAAAGAACTCCGGCGAGGGAAAGTTTTGACGATTAAGTCAGTATAAAGCTTTACAAAATGCGTTTTAGAGTAAAACTAACTAAGAGAGAAAATATCTGAGATCCAGTTTATTTATAGGAATGAAAATTATATTTTAGTTAAGATTCGGTTTTCTAGCTAGGGTAGATTCCTATCGTCAATAGAAAATCCATTTAGGAAGACATCTAGCCTGATCAGAAAACTGAGCTAAGATTCTGAAATAGGAGCTCTACCTACTTTAGGTAACTAGGAGTCTTTGTCCAAATGTAACTTCTGAAAATGACTTCACTTAGGTACTAGTTCGGATCTAGAGTGAACCAAGCAACTTATAGTCAGGCTAATCGAGGGAGCCTGACTATGCAGTCCGGTTATTATAATTCCCCCTGAAGTATAAGACATTTATGTTGAGAAAATGTTACATCTGCTAGGATTTGATAGATCTGACACTCGATCAAAACAAGGTGCTTGTTCAATCAAAACAAGGCGTCTGTTCAATCTCTGCCACCTCTATAAAAGGTGTGTTTCTTTGGAAGAAAAAAAGGAGGAAGGAGGGAGAACCACCACACTTAGGTCTAAGGTTTTTCCCTCCATTTTTCTTGTGTTTTTCCTCTATTTTTATGTTGTAGTTTAGATTTATTTCAATGTAAACCTTAGATTAGATTCATTTTCAATGTGAGTTAGGGTTAGATTTAATTTTTTGCATTTACTTTAAGTTGTGTTCTTCATTTTGTTGGAGTTTTGAAGGAGGAGGCTTGGATTTGGATTAGAGCTTTACCAGCTGCAAATGGCTTCATGGGCTTCCTTTTTCCTTTCTCTTTTTACTTTATTGATGTTTAATTTGTAGTTTTGTTGCTAGGGGATCTATGAATCCCCATATCTATGTATGGACTGAGTTTATATTTAATATATGAGCTTGAATGTTCTATTCTTCATTGTGCTTATTCATTTATCTATTTTTTTTGTTGAGCATTTTATCATTTTACTTCATTTTAATGGATGGTTATTGTGCTTGGAATGGAATGGGTAACTGCATGCTTTGTTTTAGCCTTGTATGAGCTGTAAATCGAAGGAGATTGGATTTTGGAATGGAGGCCTTTGGTTCGTAGGTTGTGCATTGTTAATTTTAGAAATAGTTGAAGGATAGATGGGTATTAAATTAGTAGGCTCCGGAATGGGATATTAGTTCATGCCTAGATCTTGGGACCCGTGCTTATGTTCACTATTTGGAAGGCTTCGGAATGGGATATCGAATAGTAAGAATAGTAGGCTCTGAAATGGGATATTAGTATTTTAGATGAGTTGTCCACATTTAAGCCATATGAATCCTATATGTTTAGTCCAATTGCATTTGATTTGAGGAGGATTAGAATTCCTTGGCAATGTTTTAATCTCTAGTTTAATTAGCTTTATTTTATTTATTTATTTTGTTAATTAGATTTAGGCTACTCTTTCAATCGAAAACTTGGAAATTTATCTCGGATTAACCCGTTCAATTATAGATATTTAGCTTAAAACAACCCTTATCCCTTGGGTATGATATCTCGGAGTCTTAAAAATACTGCACTTTATTACTTGTTGATCTAGTGCACTTTTTAGTGTTGCAACAAATTTTTGGCACCGTTGTCGAGGATAACGGTGTTGTTTGTTTGATATCTTTATTTGAGCTTTATCTGAGACTTCTATTTTTCTTTGTTTTTGATTTGGTATTATTCTTTGTAGGAAGATTATTATGCATTTTCAAATGATGCATGGTACTGTCCAAGATGATGAATTGATTATGTTAAGAGCACAAATAGAAGAGTTGAGGAGAAAAATACGGGAAATGTAGTGCTCATATTAGCCATTTACTTTCTACTCATCGCCATCTTTTGAAGATCATAGCTTACAGTGGATATCGTAAGAGTTATATGTCTCCAAAGTTCAAATACTTATTGAATTGCTTGAAAACAAGGATAGGCAATTAAGAGCTAAAAGAGAAGAGTGGATGCTTATAATTAATTCTCAAAAGAAAAAGTGAAGATTAAAAATTAAGAGGCTTTGTTGCAAAATCAAAAACATTTATTGAAAACTCAAGAGCATCTATTGAGAGATAAAGAATTGGAACTTAAAATCCTAGAATCCCAGTTGGAATTCTTGAGTAATTCTATGCCAAATCAAGGTGATGGTGATAATAATGCATAGCTAGAAGATAACAAAAAAATCAAGTATGGGGTGCATGCATTGGAGAAGGGACTAATCATGGTTGATGACAAAGCCTACCGCTTAGAGGATGAATTTCAATCTCTTGTGAGGAATTCTTCACCAAAAGAGCAAGAATGGTTCAACACTTAAGTGAAAATATTGAATTCAGCCCATTTGAAGAGTCTATTAAGGCTAGAAGAGCCTGAGGAGTACGTGTTTGAACAACCTGAGGTAGAAGGGTACTTCATCGAAGACATAGTGTTGCCCACCTTGGTGAATTTCGATAGGTTTTCCCTACTAATAGGGGAAAACGAGGAACAAGTTTCAGAAAGACCAACATTTGGGTCACAAGCTCGACCTCGAAACAGTAACGAGAGTCGAGCTGGGACTCATTAAATCAGAACTAATTCTTTTGCCTTATTTTTTAATTTTTTTCATTTATTTTTACTTTATTTTTTTAGTTTTGCTTGTGTTTTTGCTAATTTTGTGGTGATTCATTTAAGCATTGATTTTTGCATGAATAAGATTAGAATTGAGTGTGTTAATATGCATGAAAGTGGGTGTGAAACTTGAAAAATTTGCAGGAATTTTGGTGCACATGGCAGAGACCAAATTGTCTCAGTCGTGTCCAATGTGCAATCTTGATATAGAAGGGGGTACACGGTAGAGACCAAAGTATCTCAGCTGTGTGCAATTCAAAAGTCCTATTTTCTATCTATCTTTAGGCATTACATTCCATTTTTACCTCTTCTCATGGACATTTTTAATATAAACACTCCATTTCTTGTGCATTTGCATCAAATTTGGCATGATAAACATGAATTCACCTCATTTAGCTATTTTTATGCTTTATTTTCTATTAATTTTATGTTTTGTCTTAATTTTATACTTTATTTTACTTTATTGTTGTTTTAGTTTTTAATTTATAGTTCATGTTATTATTTTGTTATCTTTAGTTTATTTTTCAGTTGTGTTTTGATTATAGTTTAGTTATGATGTTTGTTTTTATTTGTTGTTGTTATTGCATATTTTTGCACCTAGTTAGTTTACCCTCGTAGTTGTTTCTGTTGTGAACAATCTTGAACTTAGAATTAGAAAGCTTTATTTAGATTAGTTGGAGAGAGTAGTTGATTGTTGAACGAATTTTGTTTTATCGGTTAGTTTCAATTAGACCAATACTAGCAGGTCTCTTAATAAATGTTCACTTTAGGCCTAATTTTGAAAATAATAAAAATCAGTGCATGAAGTTGATTAAGTATGAATTCTAGAGCGCTAGAACCTTCCTCATTACCCTTCAAAGCAAATAAATGACTCAAAAATGAGAATAGAAATGACTTAGGCAATTATTTTTCGTGATCAAATTTTAAAAAGATCTTTTGACCTATCTTTACTATATATATCCCTTGTAAGCCCTTTTGAGCTTATTTGAGCATGCTAAATGCGTGTTAATTTTATGTTTGTTGATTACACCTACATTTTGATCCCTTAAGCCTAAAAACCTTTGTTTTATCCTTTTCGAACTAGCCATTCTAGAAGTAGGTGAGATAAGTTTTTCGTGGAAAATGCTAATGAGTAAAAGGTTGTGCTTTAATTGTGAGATTCTAGAGTTGGGGATACATTGCTAATATTAAGTGGGATTGAAAAATTTTCAAAATATAGTTCTTCTTTAAAAAGAATTTTTGTGAGCCCCTACTTATCAATTGTAAAAATGATTGCTTTAACTATTTAAAAAAAAGAATAAAGCTAGCAATCTTGGTTTCATCTAAATGTGGGGTACTCTATGTATAGAAGAGAAGGATTATAAGCTCTTCAAACATCAATTGAACTATAATCTTAGTAAAAAAATTTAGAGGGGATTCTTCTTCTTCTTTTTTGTGCTTTTTCCTTGAAAAATTTTCTACATTTTAGATATCTGAAATTTGGCAATGATGATAAATGAATAAGGATAGAGTTAAAGTCATATTTTTGTGAGAAAAGTGGTGAGCTGAGGTAGAAATGGTAGTTCAAACTTGCGTATCTTAATCATTTTCTTGATAGCCATACCTTAGCCACATTACAACTTTTTAAGTTCTAAGATCATTTTCTTGTTGAGAGTTGTGTGCGGAGATGATCTTCAAATTTTGGTGCTAAAGAAGAGGCCTATGACATCCTTTCAATTTTAAGAGCGAAACCGCGTGTATAATCTTTTGTACACAAATTCTTTTCTCAGTTATCAGATTACGCTGGAGTTTTTTGTTTTAAAAGTTATTTTAAATTGTTTTAGCCTAGCACACATACAAGGAGATTTGCTAGTATGGTTTAGTTGAGTCTTTTCGATTTAGGATTTTGTTTAGTGACTTCTACTAAAGTGTTGTTCTAATTTTTTTGAATTTATGTTTTCTTTCTTTGAGTTCGAGTATACGAGAATGTGATTTGTTCATCTTCTCAAGGGCGAGCAAAATCTAAGTGTGTGATAGTTGATAACTCCAATTTTAGTGTTTAATTTCAGTATATTTTTGTTTATGTTTGTGTCTTATTTTGCTTGATTTTTAGTGTTTTATGTAATAATTTCCTCTTTTTATGCCAATTAGAATTATATTAAGATTTATAAATTTTTGGTGATTTTCGATGCTTAATTGAAGAGAAAAAATACTTAATTGAAGAAAGGAGAAGATCACTCACCCAAATAAGAAATTTCACTCACCCAAGATTGTCCCAGCCATAAAATGATATGTAGTTAAGAGAATCCTATCTCCACCATTGAAAAGTATATCAAGATGTTAAGAAGCCATTCTTCCAATTTCAGCTCGATCCAATGATTCAATATCCAGAAATTGATGAATTTGTGGTACTGGTTCATGTGAAAAAATTTTTGATTTTTCTTCTTTCAGGAGATGCGGCCGAGACACATTTGTTTCTGCCATGGCCAATGTAGGGTTCGAAGAAATTTTGATCCAGAAGTTTGCCTCGATCAAGATAAAAGTATCCAAGCTACGGCCTTCTGGCCACCTCTATAAATGCTGCATTTCTTTGGTAGAAAAAGGAGGAGGAAGGAAGGAGAACCACCACACTTAGATCTAGGATTTTCCTCTTCATTTTTCTTATGTTTTCCTTCTATTTTTATGTTGTAGTTTAGATTTATTTCAATATAAACCTTAGATTAGATTTATTTTTAATGTAAGTTAGGGTTAGATTCAATTTTATGCATTTACTTTAAGCAATATTCTTCATTTTCTTAGAGCTTTGAAAGAGGAGGCTTGGATTCGAATTAGAGCTTACCAGCTGTAAATGGCTTTATGGGTTTCCTCTTTCCTTTCTCCTTTTACTTTATTGATGTTTATTTTGTAGTTTTATTGCTATGGGATCTATGAATCCCCATATCTATGTAATGGACTGAATGTTTGATATATGAGCTTGAATGTTATGTTCTTCATTGTGCTTATTCATTTATCTATTTTATTGTTGAGCATTTTATTATTTTACTTCATTTTAATGGATGGTTGTTGTGCTTGGAATGGAATGGGTAATTGCATGCTCTGTTTTAGCCTTGTATGAGCTGTGAATCGAAGGAGATTGGATTCCTGAATAGAGGCCTTTGGTTCATGGGTTGTACATTGTTAATTTTAGAAATAGTTGAAGGATAGATGGGTATTGAATTGTAGGCTCCGAAATGGGATATTAGTTCCTGCCTAGATCTTGGGACCTGTGCTTATGTTCACTTTTTAGAAGGCTCCGAAATTGGATACGAATAGTGAGAATAATAGGCTCCGAAATGGAATACTAATATGAATCCTATTTTTTTAATCCAATTGCAATTGATTTGGGGAGGATTAGAATTCATTGGCAATGGTATAATTAATGTTTTAATCTCGAGTTTAATTAGCCTTATTTTTTATTTATTTATTTTATTAATTAGATTTAGAATGCTCTCTCAATCAAAAAATTGGAAATTTATCTCAGATTAACTCGTTCAATTATAGATATCTAGCTTAAAACAACCTGTATCCCTTGGGTAAGATATATTAAATTCTTAAAAATACTCCACTTTATTACTTATCAATTTAGTGCATTTGCTAGGATTGCAATAGTGATAAACCCAGGTGAATCTAAGCTGAATATGTAACTCTTCACAAAAGTTCCTAAAAGATTGATAGTTGAATTGTTTTTTCATTGTCAGTAATAAAAGTTTGACAAATACCAAACCTAGTGATAATAGATTTCTGAACAAATTTAATTATATTTGCCAGGGTAATGGTTGCCAATGGCTCGGCTTCAATTCACTTTCATGAAATGGTTTGTTGCCTCAACTAAGGACTTTATCTACTTGATGGCCAATGAAAAAGGGTCCAGTATGTCGATCCTCCACTGTGCAAATGAATGTATATCAAGGTTTGTTGGATCGACTCCTGTTGAATAATTTTGCCTAACCGTTGGTATTTGTCACATTTTTTGCACCAACTCCTTTGTATCAGGTTCCATCTTCGGCCAATAATACCTTTTTAATATAGCTTTTTGAGCTATTATCTAAGCACCCTTGTGAGCACTACAAATTCCTTCATGGATTTCACTAATGACATAATTATCTTTTTCCAAATTTAAGCATAATGACCAGAAATATAAATAAGATCATCTGTACAACTTTCCCTCTAAGATAGCATAGAGGTTAGATAGCCGAATAATCTTTTTGGGCTTTAGTTTGGTCTTTTAGAAAAGCACCTGTATCTAAAAACTGATAGATCGATAACTGCCATCCTTCCATCTACTCGTTGAACTAAACTAAATAAGTCTAATATGATGGTTGAGCAATGACAACCCATACTATATCCATCATTCGTATAATGCTACCGATAGATGCTTGTTTGGCCAAAGAATTAGCTCATTTATACTATTTCTGAAGTATCTGCACAATAGCCTATTATCTTCCACCTTTCTCAAGTTGAAAGAGTAAAATAGCTACAAGGTCTCGATACTTCACCATTGTTTTCTCCTTAATTTCAAATTTCTCGAGCATCTGATTAACAACCAACTGGAAATCAAAATGAATAAGTAAGATGTGAGGCCTCTATTTATGCCCTAGGAGAATGTAAAAGAGATTACTTAATAATTTTGTTAATGCATGCTTGTTGGTAATGTAAAGTATGTAGGGACCTAGAGGTAAATATTTTAAATGAGAATGAGCAATTTGATCATTATATATTAAGTCACACATGTATCTAATTAGGGAAATATGTTATTTATGGGTTTAATTGAAAGATATAAGAGAGATTTAAGATTAGAATGAGAAAATAAAGGAATTAAAGGAGCTAATTGTAATTTTCCTAAGATTGACAAATGGACTAATAGGGAAAGGACACCCAGTTTCCCAAGAGATTTTTTTAGAATTTCTAAAATTTTAAAAAGTTAGGGAATAGAGTTGGCTAAGCTTTAAGGTAATAACTCTTTCCTCTCTTTTTCTTTACTCCTATTTCTTGTAATTATACAATGGATTAAGGAAGTATATGAATCTTCAAGCATGATAAATTTGGATTTCATTATGTAAAAGAGAAGAAAACTAAAGGCAAGCAGAAGATTATGGAAAAGGCTTAAAGAGGGAAATGGCTAAAAAGTATGAGAACTTTTAAACTCTTGTATGCGTGTGTATGTTTTAGTAGAGTGCATTTAGATAGTGTTTTAAAGGTTTTATTAAGGTGGTGATATGGATATAATGCTTAAAGGGATAAGAGAACCGAAATAGGAAGGTTATCCTCAAAATATTAAGAATTCATCCTAGGATTCACTGAACCTAATAACATTATTTTGGCTATAATATGAGTTATAAAGCTTCAGTTTGCATGATTCTAGTTGTGTTGGAAATTGGACTCGTAATATAAATTCATATGATACATCAAAGTCTGATTTTCCTTGTGAAATGATGAAAATTGAGCTTGAAATTTGACTATATCTACTGCCGTGTCATTAGGAGCACTATGCACTTTTTAATGAATATATGACAATTTACATGCTTAATTGGAGTGATTCTTGATGTTATAAAACTAGAAACATAGAGAAATAAATTTGTAAAAGATCATTTTGCTTGAAAATGTCATTTACTATGTCTAAATTAATGTGCAAATTAGACTCTAAGAATTGTCTGCATAATTTCACAAGCAGGAGGATGAGCTTCCCAATTGAGGTGTAAGCACCCCCTATCGCACTCATAACAGAGCATGTCTGCCCTTAACTTAGATTTCTTTTTCTCATTTTCCTTCCATTTACCTGCCTTTACATGTTGTGCTTGCAACCAAACATAGTATACATGACTCCTTGACTTTGAGACATTTTTAGAATGAATAGATACATGGAATTCACTACAAAAAAACTGTCAATTAGCGACGAAACTTTCCGTTGCTAACCACGACGAACAGTCGCTAAAAGCCCAGTCGCAAATGTACTAGGGACGGATCCAAAATTAGTCGCTAATTTAGCGACGAAAATTTCCGTCGCTAATTTATTTTCATAATTAGTCGTCGATATTATAATAAATTTTTAGTGACTATTTTTTTGTCGCAAATCCGTCGCTAATTATTATTGTATCAATAACGAAGTTGGTCGCAAAAAACTCCCATCTCTAAATGTTAGCGACGAAATATTAGTCGCTAATTATTTGAAAAATTCTTATTTTTACATATTAGTGACAGATTGATTGTCACAAATCCGTCGCTAAAGTATAGCACTATTAAAATTTTTTTTGCTCTATTTATCAATTTTCGTCCTGTATACAATAATAACAGCACACGTACACATATATATTTATTCCAAAGCATAATGTATTCCAAAACATATATATATATATAAGTAATTGAAATCGTACAAAATGTTATCTCTCTTAAGAGTACAAAAAATACTAATAATATCATCCTAAATAATACCAACAATGTCATCTAAATAAAATAATAAAACCTAATAAGAAAGTCATCTAAATAAAATAATGGCATGAAGGGCCTTCGGGATCTAAATCCGAAAGCATTAGGTCGCCTTCCTTGATATTGCTTCATTCCATTTATATTGGTTCGCTAGGCAGAGACCTATGAAAAACATGATCCATCACCAGTCATACAGGAAATTTCAGAGAGCATCTAGCGCCAACAAGAACAAATGAAAATACCTTTAACTAACAGCCATGTAGTTCTGATTCATTTAACAAAAGAGCATTTTGAACAATATCAATCTCTATAAATTCGACATAAGCGAATTCTTTTGGTTGACCAAAATTTAGAATACAATCATATGCAAAAATGATATAATTCATACCAACTCAAAGCAATCCAGATCATAGTGAACAGGCAGCAAATAGAGCAAAAAAATGACTTGCTTGCATCAAGGTGCAAGTGCAAACATCAAGGTGTGCAACTAGCTAATGAACAACACATATTACATGTGTTTTAAATTAATAATGTATTAGTATATAACTTATATATGTCATGGAAATTGAGGTAGTGGAAACCAAATAGCCATAAATGACAAGTTATTCACTCAAAAATCCATAAGAATCTAACCCTGAATCCATAAGAATATCATTCCTTGTCTAATAGTAATAGTAAAACCAAATAGTTAGTTATTTTGTTTTACTGCTATGTAAAATATTTTCTTGTTTTGTAATTTTTCTGTTTTTGGTACTGAAGATAGATTTTTAGAATTAGATTACTAGAAACTAGGTAATTTAAGAATGATTAATAAGAAACTACTTTAGTTTCTAACCAGCTTAGCTGGAGATTTGAGAAATTACCTCAGTCCAAACATCTAAAACCAATACCAAAGTTGCCTACTAATAATTGAAGTTGAGTCAATTTCTGAAAAATTAAATTAAATCTTACTACTACTACTAATTACAAGAAAGAGAAGCTGCAGATACCGAAACATGAAGATGGAAGAGTCTCCTAATGTTTATTCTTTGCCTTTACAAGATTCGGATGCTAATGATTTATTTTCCTTGCATTTCTTTCTACAATTACATAATATCAACTACTACTAACTCATATTTAACCCAAATACATGCATGTGCATAGGATATACTTATCAATAAAAGAAAATGAATGTCCTGATTAAAACCATGAGAAATAGCATGATCAGTTAGAAAAGCATAAAAGAAGTTAATGTACATACCCAGTCAACTATAAGAACCTTCTTAGCGCCAGAAACCTGAGAAGCTACTGCAGCAACTGCTGCATTATTTTGGAGACAGAATCACATGGATTGTCTTATACCAGCATGATGTCGAGGGGGACGTACCTGATTCAACAATAGTTATAATTCCCTTAAAAAATACAACATTTATGATAAAGTATTTGAGAATCATAAAACTAGTCCATGTTATAAAATTACAACTAAAAGCAAGAGAAACATTAAAATCATACAATGGACTTACCAGCCGATAGAAAATTCTGATTTGTTATGACACTGCATCCTTAGAGTTATCTATTATACAAAGTTATACAAGAGATAATAACATTGTATTAGTTTGGATGTATAAACATCTAGAAGACCATACATAAAGTGGACATGGATGCATGGATGTCATATTCCATAAGCCATAGGTCCTGCACAATGGAGCTTCTGTTAAACATCCTTCACCTAGCGAACTATCTATGCTACTGAACTATCACCAACAAAATGTTGGCCAGTTATTATACATTGCTAAAGTCACATATTACCTTGGATGTACAATTTCCATTTCTATTGTTTCTAAACGTCCATTTCGCAGACTGCAGGATCCTTTTTACATATTAGTTACATGCTCAAAATCAATTTATACACTATAGTATTAGTTTGATGCGATTTTTTTTGGCATGGATTATGAATGAACACAGTAGGAGTCTAAGATACAGTTACCACTTACCATAGCTGTCAAATTGCGAATCCAAGTCCTTATTTTATGAATCAAGAATTTATTCAAATTGTAAGATTCAGTAAAAATTCTTGAGACTAATTAAAACAAATATGTTTCAGTCTAGAATAGGAAAAAAATACGGCACATTCTAACAAATGTGGTATTTTGTTATTTGGCCAATCAGAAATATGTTTATAATATGGTAATATATCCATAATGTTATCATAAAATTTAAGGGAAAGCATCCTAAAGCATGGGTTCTAACTGTAAAATTCTAATAACAATGATGGTTACATAAAATAGCGAGTGAAGCATTTGATGGTACACTTGAAATGTTTGGTTTGCTCACTTAAGAAACGGAAAAGGAAAGCAGTTACTGTAATGTATTATAGTTTTCCCACTTCATGTATAAAGAATCTAAAAGTTTAATATGAATTTCTTTAATAACTTGAATGCTGGCGGAAATAGGATGCAAAAACAGATTTATAACTCGAATGAAATAGGAAATGTTGATAGATAGTAATCATTTCGTAAATTTATCAGTTTTTCAACAAAGGATGTCTATAAATATATGTAAGCCTTTAATATATTTTCACAAATATATCCTTAATTTATCGTGTTTTGTATAATATTATACATAAGAAATAATTAACGAACCATTCTTCGCTATTTCCAAAATCAGGGTAGACAAAGCTACATTCTCAAACTTCAAAGCTAAAAGGACCTTGTGAAGGCTACATGTTGCAAGAAGGGCAATATCTTGATCTTTTCTATACCTAAATAATAAAGCACATAAATTAAAAGTTCAATAAATCCCAATAGATCCCCATTTGGATATGTATGTTTTAAGTAACTAAATTTCATAATAACGGAATAAAAAGCTACAGAGGGGGCAAAATCTACAGCATGTCAGTCAAATAAGAGGTTTTAAGGAGGTCATGCCAATTACACTCAACACTATTCTACCTAAGGCTATATACTCCCAAAATCCAGTAGAGAAACATGACCAATAACAATTAGAAAAGTAAGAAAACAATATGGAATTCCTCCAGTTTAATAAAGCAAAGTTCATTCAACAGAAATAAAAAATAAAATAAAATGAAACAAAATAGTTGTACAATAGCACATCTAGAAAATTAAACATAGGCAGCTAAGTAGCAAACCGAATCCAAGCGGAGCTTCAAACCAAACTGGAAGAAAATTTATCAAAAATGAAAGATTATCAATGCTTTTATAGAATATATGCATTCATTAAATATGATGCCAGGAACAAATTCAAAAGGTCTACAAGATACTAATTAAAGAGCTTTTCATTTTAAAAGCAATAAGAGTCGGCATCCAAACACAACAAAGGGATCTACACTATATTCTGATTCATCTCGTACGGTAGTAGTGTCATCCACAATCCAAAGAAATCAAATTAATTTACTGTGAAATGATAACTTAAGTCTTGCAATTAGATGTGCCATCGCAGAACAGATATTTAAGATTCATACCTCATTGATAGCAAGCACCTGGCCGTTGCTCTTCTTGACCTTCTTCAGCTTCCTAAGGAAGTACTTGTTGAGTACAACAAAAATGGATAAGCCATGACAAGTAACAATTAATGAACAAATTCAAACCCTATAATGAAATAATTAAATTCTTACCAGAACTTGGATTTTTCTGGAACTTCATTAGTAGTCCAAAGCTTCATACGGTAAATCAGAATGAAAAAAGTAGCCCCAACAACAAATAACAAGATAAAACTCCATATGACATTAACAGTCATTTGAAAGACCCTACTATAAAGTTAATAATAAAAAATGTCAAACTCAAAAACTCTTCCTCAATTCCATGCAAAACGTATTTGATCCGTGACAATCGCAGATAAATACTTTTTCATTTATAGCATCAAATCAATAACACATATCAATTAAAACCCCTAATATACCCAGTAGTCCAACACATACATAAACATAAAATCAGCAAGCAAAAACAAAAAAGGAAAAAGACACGCAAAATAATTTCAAAGTTAAAATCAAGCACCAATCAAGCTAAGAACCCTTTATTTTCCCTTCGTACCTAAAGAGTGATATAAGATCCACCATACCATAAGGCTCTAACTAAAACTGATATAAGATCTACACTATATTATGATTCATCTCGTACAGTAGTTGAGATAAGATTTACTCGCCGGAGGCTCGTCGGAGCTTCGACAGAGACTATATCAAGCTGTTGTCGTAAAGATCAAGGCCCCAAAGTCCTATGATGGGCATTCACGCGCCTCACCACCCCATCGCCTATCAAAAATCAGGCTTGAATCACCAATTTTTCCTCCCTCCGATCTACGCTGCTACTGGCAATTGAGAAGGAAAAGAGGCTACCGGAACAATTACCATACCCAGGAGAACTCGTTGGGGTCACGCGTGTCGTCGGTGGTTATCGCAGCTCATCGAAGAAAAGAAGAGAGCTACGGCAAGGGGAGGAAGATTGGGGTGAGAGGAGATGCCGCATCCGGCGATTTGACGAGCGGGCTGAGGCGACGATGGAGCGAAGACGGTGGCAGAGAGAATCGGTGATGGCGTTGTCGCTCCGACGCCGTTGGGTGGCCGAAGGTCCGGTCCCAAGTCCCTGCTTCGCTCCTTTCCTGATTCTTTTTTTTGTTCTATGTCATACTCTTATATCAATTTGTGGCCACACATATTGATACCCAAAATATCTCGGACCTACCTTTTTTTTTCCTAAATAATTATCTCCTTTATTATTATTTTTATGAATAATTCAAAAATCAAATTAAATTAATTTTATATCAATGTCTACCTAACTCAAAACATTATTTATGAATTAAAATATTTTAAAAATATTTAATATCTAGTCAATATTATAGTTAATATTATTAAATATTTTAAAAGTGATCACATGCTCTAAGACCATGTGATTTTTTATCTTATTTAATTACTTTTTTGTAATTTTAATTCTCAATTTTTTTTTAAAATAATTTTTAATTTTAATTAGTAACAATAAATATGTATTTGTATTTTTTATTTATATTATAATACTTGAAATAAAATTATAAATTTTTTAAAAATTTAATTGAAAATAAGCAAATAATATTATATAAAATATTTTTCAAAATTATTAAAAATAATTACTAAGCATAAATATGTATGCATATTTTTTTTATTAAAATTATAATTTTTAGTGAAATCAATCATCAAAATTAGAAAATTTTGAAAAATTTAAGTGAAAGCATACAATTAATTAGCAACTAATAACAAAAAAAGAATGATAAAAAACACTAAATATCCATTAAATCTTTAAAATATCTAAGTAAGAATCATGAATGCTAAATTATAGTTGAAGTATATATAGCTGAAGTATATATCACAATTATAGGTCTAAATACAGTTTCAACTTCTTGATAAATCATATAACAATATATCACAATTATAGCTGAAGTATATATGGAGAAAATTTTTAGCATAATAATAATAAATTGAGAAATTTTTAACAACAAGGAGTTTCGAACGTACTCACAAAAAATTAGGCCGATCTAACGGCAAATGATTTTTCGATCGTCTTCACATACAAAATTGGTCATTATGTAAAAAATCCAGAAAATAGCCTCTTTTTTGCAACAAAAACTGAACTTACAGATCTTAAAAATTAATCTTCACCGTCCAAAATTAACAACAAGGAGTTTCGAATGTACTCACCAAAAATCAGGCCAATCTAATGGTAAATGATTTTCCGATCGTCTTCGTATACAAAACTGGTCATTACGTAAAAAATCTAGAAAATAGCCTATTTTTTGCAACAAACACTGAACTTATAGACCTTAAAAAATAATCTTCACCGTTTAAAATTAACAACAAGGAGTTTTGAACATACTCCTAAAAAATCAGGTCAATCTAACGGCAAATGATTTTTCGATCGTCTTTGTATACAAAACTGGTCATTAAGTAAAAAATTTAAAAATAACATCGTTTTTGCAACAAAAACAGAACTCACAGACCTTAAAAACTAATCTTCACCATTCAAAATTAACAACAAGGAGTTTCAAACATACTCAACAAAAATTAGGCCGATCTAACGGCAAATGATTTTTCGATCATCTTCATATACAAAATTGGTCATTATGTAAAAAATCCAAAAAATAGACTCTTTTTTTGCAACAAAAACTAAACTTACAGATCTTAAAACTAATCTTCACCATTCAAAATTAACAACAAGGAGTTTCAAACGTACTCACCAAAAATCAGGCCGATCTAACGGCAAATACTTAACCGTTGAATCTTTACTTACACTATTTCGTATAAAAGTTGTTCAATGTGTGTGTGTGTGTGTGTGTGTATATATATATATTAGAAAATTTATTCATTTAGAAAAATAATAGAAATTAAATTAGAAAATTTATTCATTTTGATTTGTATGAGTTTAAGTCTTGGATTGAACTCTATTGTCTTATTCAACTAAATAATAAATTAAGCTTAAAATCATATACGCATCAAAATTTTAACAAAATAAAAACAAATTATAAATTTTTCATAATCATTTTAAATGAAATAATAAACTTTATATTATTATTATTATTATATAAATATTTATATTTATTATTTTCCATAATATGACTATATAATACTTATAATAATTACTTTATTATTATTATTATTAAAATGTAATTTTTTTAAATAAATAAGTTTATATTTGGGGATAATTGATAAAAAAAATCAATAGAATTCCTAATAATTTAATATTTAATTTATTATTTTAAATGAGATAATAAATTTTATATTACTATTTTATAAATATTGACTTTTATTAATTTTCATAATGTGATAATATAATAATTATAACAAGTAGTTTATTATTATCAAAAATATAAATTTACTAAATAAATAATTTAAATTTTGAAATAATTGATAAAAAATTATTACCAAATTATAATATAATTTACAAATTTTTGTTTCAGAATAAAATATCAATTTCATATGATCTATATCAAAAATAAATGAAATAGTAAAAACTATTTTTTATTTTATTTGCGACGGATTAGCGACTACATAGTTTTGTCGCTAATATTTTTAAATGAGATCTAATACAATTAGCGACAACATTCGTCGCTAAATAGTCGCAAAAAGTGGCGCGGTTTTTCCCTCCAAAATTAGCGACTAAATATTCGTCGCTAAATTTTCTAGTACTAATTTTCAAAATAAAAAATTAAAATAAATTAGCGACGGTAATATCGTCGCAAAACACAGCTCGTAATTTTCCCGTCAATAGTTAGCGACTGTTTGTTAATTTCGTCGCTATTTCGTCGCAAAAATGAAAGATAACCTTCCCACGACGAATTGTAAAATAGTCGCGAATCCGTCGCTAAATGTGCGACAAAAATATGGCCGTCGCTAATTTTAGTTGCTAATTGACAGTTTTTTTGTAGTGATTTTATCAATATATATATATAAACTTGTACAATGGCACATATAGTATACATGATTTATAATACTTCAATGAGATAATACACATATACGTATGCTTAAATTATTGAAATTATATAATGATAGTTAAATGGAATTAACATAATTGTCTATGAACATTTGCATATCTAGCCCTGAAATATAATAGATTGTAGACAAAGAAATAAGTGATATGAGAAACGATCAATGCCTGCACATATAGTTTGGTGGTGGGTAGATAAGCATGCCTATAGGGTATAGATGCAGCTGCAATAGTCTTGATCCCATTTGGATCTATATTATATCCCTACTCGGATATTATATGTAGGTGTATTTTTTTACATAAAGGTATAATATTTAACAAGTATAAACGTTCTATATAATATTCAAATAGTATAAATGTTCATATTTTTAGTTAAGTACTGGTCATCAATTAATTTTGTTGGTTATTTTTATATTTTTTATATACAAATAAATTATTAATTGGATTTGTTTATAATATATATATATATATATATGGATTGAATTTATTAGGTAATTTTTTCTTGATCTTGATGTTGAAAAGAAAGGTGAGAAATTAGTCTCCAAACTGATTTGGTGTCTGGTAAGGTTCGATTTGTCAAACCCTAGCTCGAAGTGAGCCAATAATTGTGTGATCCGATCAACTAGCTGGTACCTGCAAGAGGTTTTGCTAGGTCGGACCGGGCATTAGCACTCCGAAGATTAAGTCAAGGACTCGAAGTGACAAGTTTAAAGAGAGTGAGAGTTTTTCATAATTGATACCTGGAGCCATAGTGTACTTGGCTATTTATATGATGTATAGGAGCGCATATGAATGCTTGGAGTATGGATACCAAGATCTCAGAGTAGATGAGCGACGACGTAACATGAAGCAGGTTAGAGGCATGGGCTCCATAGTGTGTCAGTGGATTGATTGAAACTAAAGGTCTCATCAATCCGATCGGATAGCGCAAGGCTAACTCCCAGCGTTTGCTTGTCATGCGCCAGACTTCTCTGTAAACAAGTTTTGATCTTTTGGGTCGGGACTTACTTGAGTCCAAAGATAATTCAATGTTATTAGTGTCGAAGAAAATTAGGGCTAAATATATATTTTTATTTGACTAATCAACTAACACTACAAAAAAAACTACTAATTCCGTCGCTAATTACCATATTTCCATCGCTAAAATAAATTAATGACGGCGCGACGAACAGTTGCTATTTGCCCAATCGCGAATATATAAGCATCGGAATACAAAATCAGTCGCTAATTTAGTGACGAAAAATTTTGTCACTAATTTATTTGTTCCGTCGCTAATTTATATTCATAATTAGTCACGGGTACTATAATAATAATTTTAAGCGACTACATTTTCCGTCGCTAATTTCGTCACTAATTATATATTTACTGTAAAAGTTAGCGACGAAATTTCAGTCGCTATTGTAAAATATATTAAAAAATATTGCATATGCATATGAGAAAATAACTAAAAATGGTGATTATAATTAAACCAAAACCAAAATTTAGTAAATAATTATCAATGATATCACCAGCTCTAAAGCTTTTTCCTTTAGGCCAAGCAGCGACATTAAAAGTCCAACCCCTCGAATCTCTAACAGTATTAGTAGCTGCACTAACCACTTCAAAATTAATCAAAATCACCATGCAAACAAACACCATGGCTATCATTGCACTGCCTCTTCCCTGAGCCATAACTTTTTTTTTTCTTTCTATGATACTAAGATAAAAAGGAATACTATAAAGGATGCAAGAGAGTTAGTGTGTGTATATGGGGAAAGAGAGCAGTCATAAGAGCATTTAAATAGAATATGTGCAGTGAAGGAGTTAGTGGGGTCTAATACATTGAAGATAGGCAGAGAAATAGATGAGACCCCAACAAGTCCTGCAAAAGATTCAAACACATCATGCCATACGAGATCCACATTCATCGAGAGAGAGAGAGAGAGAGAGAGAATATTAACAATGGCAATGCCATACAGGTTACTGCATATACTGAATGACCTAGAGCTTCTCAAAAGTTGATGCATACCATGTTTAATGAGATCTCCGAGAGTCATATTTTTATTTTAGAAATATGACAAATCATCTAAGAAGAAGGACTAAAAACTGCAAACAGGAACAGTTAAAAGGAAAGGATGGGAGATGATTGGCATGCAGAAATACAGAATATTTCTCTAAGCTTCTTATAAGAATAATACTATAATCCAAAATAAAACAATAAATTTTCCCATAGCACCATTAGTTCTTCTATCCACAAAAAAAAATGTTGGAGGCACAACAATTAAAACCATTTTCAAGTTATTATTCAAACAAAGTTCATTTCAAGCAAGAAAGTTCTTGAAGTGTACTTGTACTTCTTTTTATCACTACGGAAGTTGCTTACAGTTAGAATTAGATACTAGAAACTAAGTAATTTAAGAATGATTAATAAGTAAAACTCTATTCTCATTAGTTTATACCATTAAATCTAAAACCAATGCTAACAAAAATAAATAATTAGGCCTCTTACTTTAAGTTCTGCTATGTTGATTTCCAAGTGACCGATCCAGTAGCTTTCTTGAAAGCCATTATCTTTGCAATGCAGCACATTGCATTTCGTAGAGGTAGAAACTTTAAATCTTTTTAGAGACACAAACCGTCTGCAGAGACAAAGAATTTGCAAATTTCAACGTCCATAAGGAAACAGACAAATAACCAATTGAAACATACATATTAGGTTTGAGTCAAACTTCTTCTATTCTTTATATCTTCCAGATAATTCTGCTTCAGGGATAAGTAAGGCTCAAGGTTAATGCATCTAGCACACAAAATTTAACTACTAGCCGTTCAGGGAATGTCATAAAATATTATACCTTAGAGCAAAAGATATGAGCTAGTATATCTCATCATCAGGAACATCTGGTGTCAAGAACTTCATTGGATCTTCATGTATTTTCTCATAGCACTCCGGTTTGTTCTACTTCATAGCACTACGAGGGAAACAAATAAATAGTTCTATTTACAAACATCAAAATAAGTATAAAAAGTAGAACAAAGGAGATTAAATTACAGACATACTCAAGCATAGTAGCAGTTTCTTGTCAGGAACTGATCTCTGCAATAACAGACTGGGTATATTCTTCCATTAAAGAATAAATACAAAAAGAATTATAGATAACCTTGGAAAATTGAACCCAGTACAGCCTAAACAAAATCAAATACCTGGACATGAGATACATATGAGAATCCAGAAGCCTCAATGGGTACCAGAGAAAGACTGCAACATATATAATTATTAATTAAGCCATATTTAAAGCAGCACTTTAGCACCTTTCATTTCTAGCGGCAAACAGATCGATGCAATTTTAATTGGTGCAAAATAAAAAATTAAAAGTCTCATTAATTGTGAAATTAGATGATAATAGATTCATAATAAAAGAGAAGGAAAAGAGAAACGAAGATAACCTGTCCAACACTTAAAAGTGTGCAAATTGGCGGGTTAGTTTGTCCAGAATTTGCACCTTCAAAATTAAGCCTATGTATCAGAGTCTAATAAACCAGAATTTATATTTTCAAATACAAAAATTATGTAATCAAAGGCAGTGTACAGAGAAATGTGACATTATCTCAGAAGCTTTAGATGCTTCAAATTGTTTGAAAATAGCTGAATGCTGAATATGCTAGCAAATGGTACCTTTAATACAAAATACTTACTAAACTGCAGTGGTTTTTCATTCACAAAGTTTTGTTTAGACAATAGATTCAAGCTTATAATGCAGCTGTAAGGAATGCATGGTATCCTGGTGAAAAAGGAACTTATAACTTCAAGAATAGCACATGAAAAGATCGATTCATACAAAAATACTTGCAGAAGGTGAAATTGTGTATAGATATAGATCACCAGAACTAAACACCGAGAAGTAAAATAACTTCCAACTCACATGCTTCTAGGAGCATCACCTCCTGCAGCTGGCTTACGATTTAAGTAGCGAATTATAGCATCTTCAACCCTGTTAAATTAACAGATTAAATGACACGAGGTTAAATGTCTTTTTAAGCTGCTAGGTGAAGGATGCAAACCAACCGACATTATAACATAAAAACACAATGACGTATTTAACTTCCAAGGGAGACCAGTTCCTGAAATCATTCCATTTTATTTCATCAATTAACATAGGCTTTAGTTGCAAACAGTTAATTGCACCTTTAACTACTAATATATCCAAATTGTCAATGCATTAAACAAACAATCATTTAGATCCTGTTAACATAAGGTATAGCTAAACATTGAAAAGATATATATCTCTGCCCAACAAACTCACTGCTATTTGCCAACAGCTAAGCTCTCTATTCTATAAGCAGGCTTCAACGCATTCTAACAAAAGTTGACAAAAGCAAAAGAACTTACAGCTTCTGGTCGTTGTCAATTTTGAGCTTCTTTTGGCATCCCGTATTGAACTGCAAAGAGAATGAGATTAAAAATCATGAAATTGAATTCAAAGGTTTGTTTTTCATTGTTTTAATTGGGAAATTGAAAGCCGCAAAAAATTTCAAAGATTGAAACCTTCATCTTGTTGAGTACAAGCAGAAGCGGCTGCGTCCAAAATGAGACAGAATAAGAAAGTAAAGGCTCACCTTCTGCTTCTGGATATTGTTGACAACACTGCAGTTACATAAGTATAATATAGTTGACATCCTTAGCCATCTAAAATTTTTGTTCTTTTAATTCAAGGAAAAAGAAAACCATACTTTGATCTATAAAAAAGTTCCTTATTTACAGCTTGAAACTCTTCAGTTACATATAACAAATCAAGGGTAGAAAGGACTAGCAATCATGGTTTAAAACACATGAACAATCTAAATTTGCTAAGATTCATTAAGTTTACCAACCCAAAATTCAAAATTGAAGAGATCGTGTGATGCAGGGAGATGATATCTTAGACCTTGTGATGCGAAGATGTTAAAAAGAAAATGAAAATATGTAAAAGTTCAGTCCAAAGAAAAAATTAAGATAAAAAAATCATTCACAACATAAAAGGGTGGCAACTGTAAATTCTATTTAATCAGTAAGAATGAACATAAGTTCAATAAGATGCCCAGAATTTCCTACCTTAAAGCTTGCACATTTTGCCAAGCAGAATGGACATGAAAAGTCTTCAGTTACTGCAAGATAGAAAAGAAAAGCATTATAGAGGAACACAAAAAAGGGCATATAATGCTGAAAGGAACTAAAAAATTAATTAACATTGGATCAACATCAGCCAAAATATCCATAATCAAGTCACCAAAAATACTCCATTGACAAAAAAAAAAACAGCGAGAGAGAGAGAGAGAGAGAGAGTAACTACAAGATAATAAGATACTGAAAATGAAATCCATACTTCTACGAGGCTGAAGATCTCAAATTTATGATCCAGTATAGCTGAAAGTCTTGTTAACACATGTTTGGCCAATTCAAGGAAGCAAACGCGAGAAATAAGACCACTAGTTGAGTCATGAAAAACTACCAACATATTTATTTTATCAAGAAGTAACTAAAGAGAAATCTATAACTATATCTACCCATCATTGTGTTGTCTTCATATGACTCCACAATTGAGCTTCTAATGAAATGCGGACTTTCAAGTGAAATTGCAATCAACATTAAGAATCACAAAAACTTGAATTAAGAGTTTACCAGACAGTTAAAAAAAAAAAAAGATCAGGAATAATTTTAAGCTAATTGATGATAGAGCAGTAAATGAAAAACCTTTTCTAGTGAGGAACTATCCAACCAAAATTTAGTTCTGGAAAGTTCAACAAGCTGGACAGGTCCTGATGCTTAGGATGTTTGAAGTTCCAGAAAGATGGTAATAAATCAAGTTAATAGTTTCACTTACAGTTAAATTGATGCATAAGAGAACCCACCAGCAGATGTGGAATACGAATAGTGTCAACAACAATTGAGCCTATCTGAAAAAATCTGGAAATGGAAAATTAACAAGTGCTCTTGCTGGAAATATTTTTAATTAATATGAGCTTAGAGCATCAACTAGAGCCTATAAATTCAAGGAGTGTAAGAAGATAAGCACTCAAACGTCAGTGAATTAAAAAAGAGGAATATCACACCTCAAATTTAAATAAATTACAGCAAGGCCCCGTTAAATTTATATCCAAAACAAAGATCATTTTGTTATAAATATATTCTTCTATGTTAGAGAAACAAAGCTCTAGCAACTGGACTGCATCAAAGTGAAGCAAAATTTCAGACAAAACTAATAAGATACCTTAAATTGGATAATGCACTCTTCCGTGTAGCTCTAGAGCCATTTGAATCCATTGTCGATGTTCCTAGTGACTCTGGAACAGGTGAAGATGTAACTGGAGTTCCGGAGTCCTGCAACTTTTTCTTAATTAAATCCAATGTAGATGATGCTTTTGGTATACTTGGTGCTCTGAGGGCTATGGCATCACGTCCACCTGTGACAACAACAGCAGCACTCAAACTAATAGGAGTAGATCCTTTCTCACCTAAGTCACTGGACTACGACGTTGACATTTCATGTTTTCAGTTCAGCATCCCGCTTCATCTTCAGTTCTGTTACTTCACTTAGGATCTGCCAGCTACTCCACTGATGGTGAAAACATAAAAAATGAAAGGGATAATAATTACAAAAAGTGAAGGGCGGCGAAATGGACTCCACAGTCGGCGGTCCCCCTAGTCCGATCTACAGGCTGCCGGCGATTGGGAGGGAGTGAAGGGCGGCGAAATGGACTCCTCGCTGCGAGGAACTCACCGGCGTTACTCGTGTCTCCGTCAGTCACCTCACTTCACAGATGCTGGGGGAATGGAACGACGACGCGAGGCAGTCGGTGGTGAGAGAGAACGGCGAGAGAAACTGCCAATGAGCTACGCCAGTAACCGGTGATGGGGAGGACAACGGTGCCTCCATTCTTCTTAAGCTGTTCAACAATTAAAATATTTTCAAACGACTCAAAAATTTTGAGACGTTACAAAATGTCTTTTTAAGCTGTATAATTGAAACCACACTATGCCAATATTCAAAACAATTCGACCACCATTATATGTACCCAAATATGCTGTATAACTTAAGTCACACAAAATCGAGTCATTTGATTCAAAACAAATTAAAAATTCTAACAAAAATTCAGATTTTATTGAAATAAATTAAATGAGAAGCGAATTTGGTAGTCACATACCTATTTAGGTCCCTTTTTGGCTCTTTTTTTTTTAAAAGGTTACTTTCTTTTATAAACTTTTGTGGCCACACAAATTCTCTTGGTTCCGAAATTTTCATCTTTTTTCATCTTCTTTTTATTTTATATCTAATAAATATCTCACTCCGAGCTTCTAGAATTTAAAGGTCTTCTTAAATTATTATTATTATTATTATTATTATTATTATTATTATTATTATTATTATTATTATCCAATAAGATACTTAAATCTTATTATTATTATTTTAATAATTATTATACATTTATTTGTTTTAAATCCTTTGTCATTAGTTTTTAAATTTTTTCTTTAAATTTAAATTATCACTTTAAAATTTTGAAACTATGCAAACAAATCAATCCTAGAATCAATATCAAAATATTGTACACCCGTATTAAAAGTGCTCTCGTACTTTTTCAAATTTTTGGAATGTTACAACTAAGTTTGAATAAAAATAATTTAATAATAGAACTACACATTTCAATTATTAAAAACTGAAGTTAATTCAATTAAAATAATAAATTAAGCTTAAAATCATATACGTATTAAATTGAAACGGTGGAGAAAGGTGAGACGAGAGAAAATGTTATTTTTATATGTATGATAAATTTTGGAAATTACTAAAATGCCCCTACCAAATTTCATCATTTTATCCTTGTATTCAAGGATAATTTTGTAAATATATATAACTAAAATTTTTAATAATTTAAAATTTGCTCAAAATTTTATCAAAATAAAAATAAATTATGAATTTTTCATAATTATTTTAAATGAAATAATAAAATTTTATTATTAAAAATATAAAAATCATAATAATTAGTTTATTATTATTATTAAAAATGTAAATTTTCTAAATAAATAACTTTAGATTTTGGTATAATTGATAAAAAATTATTATCAACTTATAAAACAATTTATGATTTTTTGTTACAAAATAAAATATTCATTTCATATGGTCTATATTAAAATTACTTGAAACTATACATAAATCATGTGGGTGAAATTAAAAAAAATATTTTTTATTTATTTGCGACGGATTAGTAAATAAATATTTCCGTCGCTAATTGTATTACTGCAACAAATTACTATTAGCGACCGTAATTCCCGTCGCAAAATAGGTGATATATTTTCCCTCCAAAATTAGTGACTAAAATATTCGTCGCTAAATTTTCTGGAACTAATATCATGAATTCAAAATTATAAAATTTAGCGACGGAAATATTTGTCGCTAATTCCGTTGCAAAACAAGGGGTTATTTCATCAAATTAGCGACTGTTTATTTAATCCGTCGCTATTCGTTTTAAAAATAAAAAATATCCTCCCACGACGGATTGTTAAAAAGTCGCAAATCCGTCGCAAAATGTGCGATGAAAATGATACCATCGGTAATTGACAGTTTTTTCGTAGTGTAATATATATTATTGTTATTATTGTATATAATTCTGGGCATTAAGGTAGATTGAATTTTTAATCTATATTTATTTTATTATTAAATACCAACTATTCATCTTTAATTGTAAATATTAAAAATTAATGTAAGTTTTGTTTGAAGGTAAAAATTAATTTAAGTTATGAAATAACTATCAATTGTAAAATGTTTAATAATTTAAAAATTAATGTGATGAAATAAGTAATAATAGTTAAGATATGTCGATTTTATAATTTTAAGGAATTACGAAGTTGTTCGCAAACTTTAGAAAATTTAAATGATTTTTTTGTATATGTTTGAGAAAATGGAGATATATTAAGCCATTGCAACCTTTGTTTGAATAGAGTTTGATGGAGATATAACCAAGATAAGATAATATAATATTCTTAAAAATAATTTGAATTTAAATTTATTATTTATAAAATATAAATATATTATAAAGTACAAATTTATTGATGAAATTATTTTGTACATAGCTAACAAAGATACATGATGAAATTAATCCTTGATACAAAATTGGATAATTTACAAGAACCAAATAAGACAAAAACCAAAAAAAGAAATAAATGAAAGAAAATTAGTTCAAATGAAAGAAAATTAGTTCTGCCTACTGCTTACTAAGCAATAAAATCCCTCATGTAAAAAATACACTACAGAACCTATGAAATTTACCCAATTTGCTTTGATATAAAGCCTAAATTTTGTTTACTGTGATTTTCTAAATTGGATAACATGGGAATTGCAAGATTTACTGCAGTCTATACTCCTCCACTGCTCAGGCAATTTTTAATAGCGTCAGATGCGGTTCGTAATAGCCTTCTTTTCGTGAATCCAACTACATACAATCCATACTCTCCTTTCCAACCGTTGGGAAAGGGCGTTTCTGGCATCCATGAACAAAGATTAATAACAATATAATCAGAGGTTCGGCATGAGCAATTTGTAACATTAATGAAAGCAACAGATCATGAAATCCCTTGCAGAGGAAAAAAGTTCCAAAACCCCAAACAGAACCTAACTGTTTTTATTCTTTTTGGCATGGAGAGATTTTGCAGGGTTCTTCTGGGTTCTGTGCATGTGTCCAAAGGCCAGAAAATGATGGATGATTAAAGATTACGAAGGATAAAACTAAGACTAAACTTAAAAGGTAAAGCAAGCCTATTTTATTTTCTTTTTTTATATTTACCTTCAGTCAAGTAGTTTGGTGAAATTTGGTCTAGAAATAATGAAATACATAAAATTCAATTTATGGAATTCAATTTGTTTTCATATTTCAAGTATGAAAATAGAAATTACAAATGAATTTATGAAATTTATTTATTTCAACCATATTCTTAATGTTATATTTACAAATTTAGTAAATATCCAAATATTCATGCTCTTAATGTTATATTTACAAATTTAGTAAATATCCAAATATTCGACATAAAAAAAACCATTGGCTTTATAAAATTGAATTATCGCTTCTGTTAGTTGAATTCCCATTATGTCTCAAACTATAACATGCTTGTTATATCAAATTATAACATTGTAATGTTAGAGCGATGAATAAATTATCTCAAAAGGCCAAAAAAAAATCATATTTAAAATCTCGATCTTGTATAAGGCAATAACAAATTAAACATTTTATATAAGGTAGTACTTGAATAGTCATTCTTATATATATATATATATATATATATATATATATATATATATATATATATATATATATATATATATATAATCGGTATTCGAGATTTATAAATTCGACTAATTAAAATCACACTGCATAAATGTATAAAAATATGATTATTTTCATCTATTTAAAATATTATATACTCAACATTCAAACTCCAAATTTCTAATTAATTTATATAAAAAAAATTATCATCCCATCTCATCTCTCAAAAAATTGGGTAACAATCTTTTGAAGGCAATAAATATCTCAAATTCATACAAATCTTTACTGAATACGTGTCAGCATAAATGTTCATGTATTATATAAGATTCATATCTTTTCATCTGATGTAAATACGGCCAAATACAATGAAACTAATTATTCCCTTAAGTAGTGAGTCTATAAATGTTATATTTAAAATCAATTACCCATTATATAATCATTGTATCCATTTAAATCCCATATAATAGATGTGTGTATGTCAATTAGCCTAGCTATAATAATTGCTACTTATTAATGATTTCACCAAATAATTATGGATTTGACAATCTCAATTAGTCATATATTATTTAATTAAATAAACAATGATATCTCATTGAACATGAAACAAATAACAATCGAAATATGGTTTCCCTAAACTACAGTAAATAACATAAACATTACATAAAATTAAAAAAGAAATTAAAATACAAATAATTTCACAGCAATTGGTTGAATCCTATCATTGAATTAACTTTTAACCAAAATAAATATTTAGTCATGCATGGCTGCTACAGAACTAAAATAAAAAATTAGAATTATGAGAACTATGATGAGCCTGATCTAATCTCCCTTTTTATTCCTCCTAAAAGTCCTAAAATAAAGGTAATTTAATGCTATCCAAATAAGAAAAATAAAATAAAATACTAAATAGAATTCAAACTTGCTAAAGCTAATGACTTTTATCTTCTAACTTAAAGTCTAAATATCAACAGGAGTAGAGGTGACGGTTAGAGCAACTCTCACAAAATTTAGACTTTAAATGCTACTTTGTACTGTCAACCTCCCTTGGACAAGGCTAAGCCTCGACCTTGCCTTCCTATTTTGGGCAAGGCAAATTGCCAGACTTTGACAATTAACAACTCTTTGCATCAAAATTACCCCAAAAATTAAATATTTTTCCAAATCAGTTTTAGTCAACCTTAAAAACACATCTTCCTCAAAACTCGATCTTACAGTTAGCAAAATCAATAAACAAATGAAAAGTACCTAAAATTGGCTTAAAAGAATGCAAAATAATAAGGGAAAAATGTATGAAAATGCCATTCATATTGTCTCAAAGGGGCTAAAATATCCTTAAACTTTTTTTGGTTCAAAAATACCTTTAGTGTTCTAAAATCGATACTAAAATGGCCCATTGTCAAACTATAGTCAACTCCAGATTAAAGCCGCTAATATGGCATTGACACGTAATAAAATATGATACGTTAGCGCCATGTATATTTTTAATCTAAATATATTTAGGGCCATTTTAACACTATAAAAATCTTTAAGGGAATTTTAGAACAATAAAAAAATTTAGAGGCATCTTAGTACTTTGAAAAAAAAAAAGTTAAAGGCAATATAATACCCTAATAAAAATATTAAGAGCGTTATTGTACTTTAAAGAAAACATTAAAAATCAATATTTGTTATATTAGATATTAATAAATATGTTTTACATAAATGTATGAATAAGAAAAAAATTATATGGCTAAATAATATTTATTAATTAATTTTTTAATTAATATAATATTAAAATTTGACTACAAAAATGCATTTCGGGGAATTTTTATTAAGATTATTAAAAAACCTTTTGCACAATTATTTTACACGTGGTAAATATTTTAAATAATGATATTATTATTTTAATAATGATAATAATATACATACTTTTTTACATTAAACTTAATTGATTTTAACTAGTTCATAAAATTATATATATTTCAACAAAAATATTTAAATAAAATAAAAAAAAAAACTAATAGTTGCATCAAAAGTTTAACTACTATAAACTAAAAAAAACTGTATCAACTTCTTATAACAATATATATATATATATATATATATATATATATATACTATAAACTAAAAAAAACTGTATCAACTTCTTATAACAATATATATATATATATATATATATGATGTTAAATGCTTGTGTTTGACCTCGTTTTCATAAAAAAATGATGGGATACATTGTATTAAAAATATAATTTAAATATATATAAGCAATTAAACTATATAATTCTTATAGGTTGCTTCAACTTCTTTAAATACAAAAATATTCAGGGGCATTTTTGTTGTCAAATTTTAATATTATATTCGTTAAAAAATTAATTAATAAATATTCTTGAGCTATATAATTTATTTATAATTTTTTTCTTATTCATACATTTATATAAAGAGTATTTATTAATTAATGTAACAAATACGTACATTGATTAATATCTAATTTAATAAATATTGATTTTTAATATTTTCTCTAAAGTATAAAAATGCTCTTAATATTTTTCATTAGGATACTATAATACCCTTAATGTCTTACTAAAATTAGTAAAATATCCCTAAAATTTTTTATATATTGCTAAAATGCCTCTAAATATACTTGGATTAAAAATACATGTGGGACTGATGTAACATATTTTGTCATGTGTCAATGCCACATCAGCGTCATTAATCCGAAATTGACAGTAGCTTGACGGAAGAGCATTTTAGTACCGATTTTAGAATATCCAGAGTATTTTTCTTCCAAAAAAAATTTTAGGACATTTTAGCCCCTTTAAGTCAATACAGAGGGCATTTTCGTACATTTTCCTAAAAATAAATATGAATCAGTTAAAAACATGCAATTTTTATAACTCAACATTAATATACGTATTCAATATCTTTTTTGTTATTATATTCTAATAAATTTGTGCATTCAATATCTCGCTTGGGATTAAAATGTGAGTAAAAATACCCAATATTCCATTATTTAAAATTATGATTTGTGAATGATAAGGTTTTTTTTTTTCAAAACAAATACATATCAATTTTGTCTAAAATAAAATTATAAATATGTTCTAAATGAGGTGGATGTAATATCCAAAATAATAATAATGTACTTGGCATATTTGCAGATATGAAATCATCCAATATGCAATGCATATAAATGGTAATAGATCCCAAACGTTTTAAAAATAAATAAATAAATAAAATACTATATAAATAGTGGCACCAACAAACCCTTCCTTACCCTCACCAAATTAAATTGGCAAAGAAAAAGAAAAGAGTAGTGGAATGATTATGAAAGTGTTTGTGCTAACAACATTGTTGACTATGGTGGTAGGAGGGAGTGATTGTTTTAGTATTATTCCACCTAAAACCACAGTAAATATCGCAAACAATTTAGAAACGCAGGAGGACCTCACAATCCATTGCAAGTCAGGGGACGATGATCTTGGCGTTCATGCACTCCGTTACAATGAGTCTTATCAGTTCACATTTCGCCCTAATTTTCTTAAATCTACTCAGTTTTATTGCTCCTTTAAGTGGCAAGCGGCGTTGCAATGGTTTGATATTTATATATATGATAGGGACCGTAATCGTTGCAGTGCCACTGATAATGTTTGTCAATGGAAAATACAAGCTTCAGGACCCACTATGCTTAACCCCCAAACTAACAAGTTCGACATTTATTTTCCTTGGAATCATCATTTCTAACAGAAATAGATAGTAAAAAAATAATAATAAAACTATTTTGTTCTTTGTGGCTAGTTTGTGTTCTTATAAATTTTCTTTTTTCTAGTTGATATATTTCATTCTTCGTCGTTGGAAATATCTAAGTTTAGTGCATAACTATTTTCAATTATAATTTTATAAGCAAAATATGTCTTGGAGAAATTAATAAAAAATTATTCTCAATTTAATATGAAGAGGAAGATCGTATATGCCATAAAAAATTTGGTATTTTAGGCTAATATTATGTTAGAGATATGCCCTAGAATCAATTATCTTAGATTGTACTACGGGCATAATAATGTTAAGTATTTTGTTAAATATGAAAATTTTAATTTTAAGTAAATATTAAAGTAATAAATATATAATGATCATAATGAAATTGTATATAATTTTGGGGGCTAAAATTAATTTTCTTGAAAAAATATAAAAATTTATGGGTAAAAAGTATAATATCAAAAAATTTCAAGAGAGATAAGGCTAATTTTTTTGTGAAAATAAACATTAAAATTTATGGATACAAAAATTAATTTTAAGAATTTCACTGGGGGCTAAGGGCCATCTAGCTCTGCCCCCTCTTATATATGTGAGGTTAAAATTTTCTGCTGATATCATCACACTACAGTTAAATTAAATTAAATAGCTAGTTCATTATTTGCAAAGCAAATTAATTAACATAAACTACAAAAACTTCAGTAATAATTTTTTTTCTAAATTTCAAAATTAATCGAAATAAATTGATTAATTAGTTTATGTCAACAAGACAAAAACGGCAAATTACTTGATATAATCTAAATAATTAAATATATTCTAAATGGGATGGATATATTGTAGGTCACGAAGGACGCACAAGAGAGAGTAAATTAATAAATGTAAATTTTTCTGACTATTTTTCTGTGTTGACAGAATAGAGGTGTTTTTTTTGGTTTATCCAATCATTTTCTTACTCTATGTTCTACAAATATTTTCTTACAAATAGAATTACAATAAAAGTTATAATCAGATTTGGAAAAGATGATTAAAGAATAAAGGGAGAAGGTGTGAAAAGTGATTTAAAGTCGTAAAGCTTGGTCTTTTAAGAGATGGATTGCATTTCTAATTTTTTCAACTTTTGTTGAGTTAAAACAACATTTATTTATAGCTGAAAATCCATTTTTAGCTGTTAGAAATCAAAATTAGCCAATAGACAGAAATTATCATTTTCAGAAATTAGGCATTTTTCATGTCCTATATGTAATGATAGAATAGAGGAAAAAAAATATGTGGAGTTCTGCTTGCATAGAATATTACTGTTACAGACAAAATTGACATTAGCCATTTTTATGAATCCAAATTTGAAATAGATTTTAATTAGTAAAGCTATGTTTTTATGCATATGAAAACATAAGATGCTAAAGATTTTGTTCTACTTAAACTTTGAGTCTTGCTTTGTCTTTAGAATTTTTTCAATTAGAATTTACAACAGGGACTATTTAAAGTTGGCAAAATTTATCTTCAAATTTTTGAATTTTTAAAATATTTTGCATTGGATAATTTTACAAAATAAAAAATTTTTTATTAGATCCCATATTTTAATATGAGGTAATATTCAAGTTCTCATAAATGGCATACTAACGCATACATTTCGATTACCGTTAATGGCATGTCATGTTGGCAAAACTCATTCTCAATATTTAGGTTCCTAAACTTCTAAAATTTTTCACATTGAATTCTTTGGCTTTTACAAATTTTCACATTAGGTCTATAAAAAATTATGACATGTTAACGGTGATTGAAATAAATGCACATTAGCGATACTAACGAGAGATTGCATATTATCTCATATTAAAGTATAAAAATCTAATAAAAAAATTATAAAGTAACCCAATATAAAACTTTTAAAAATTTTAGAAATCTAAAAATGGATTTTACCTATAAAGTTTAATTATAATCAAAATTAGGATATAGGATTGAGTCAAATTTTGAAATAGATTATTTAAAGTTGGCAAATTTTATTTTTAGATCTTTAAATTCTTAAAATTTTTTGCATTGGATCTTTTTACAAAATAAAAAATTTCTTATTATAGATTTCTATATTTTAATATGAGGTAACATGCAGTCCCTCATAGATGGCATGTTAACGAATACATTTAATTGCCATTTATAGCATGTTATGTTGGCAAAAGTCATTTTCAATTGTATTCCTAAATTTCTAAAATTTTTTACATTGAATTTTTTAACTTTTACAATTTTTCACGTTAAGTCTCTCTACAAGTCTTTTAATGGCAATTAAAATACATGCATGCGCGTTAGTCTCATTAATTAAAAACTGTATATTATCTCATATTAAAATATAAAAATTTAATAAAAGAATTATAAACTAACACATTAATGTAAAAATTTAGAAAAATTAAAATTCTAAAAATGGATTTTACCTTTAATATTTATAACCAAAGACATAGGATTGAGTCAATATATATAATATCCCAAATAATAATGTAATTGGCATATTAGCAGATATGAAATCATCCCAATAAGCAATGCACATGAATGATAATATTAATATAATAGGAATCCAAAACGTTTCTAAAGGAGTTTGGGTATGCTTATAACTCTCGAGATTAGAAATTGACCCTGATATAAATATGATAATATCGGGACATAAAATAATATATATATAGGATTAGTTACATATTGGGATTCCCCATAATTAGGTAATCGGCTATTTAATATGTAGTAATGAGGAAAGTTACCAAAATTGATTTTGGTAATTGACATATTAATAGGATATTATTTCCTACTTAATAATGGATTTATTTCTATTATTAATATTTTATAACTGCCAAGTTAATTCTTATCATAATTAAGGTAATTTATGTTATCTTAATTGAAACCATATATAAGGGTTAAAATTCTTCATTTGAGTGGAGAGAAAATTAAATTAAGATACCGAAACTCTGTTGGTTTTTCTCCTCACATATTCTCTCTTTGTTAGAATGCCTTTTAGTTCGTAATCTATACTTTTATCCCATAGTTTGTGACACGAGGTTGACAAGCTTTGCCCGTAACGTGAAACAATCAATTTCAGTTTCAACGATCTGCACTTTGAGAGGTATTTATGTTACTTCTCGCGATATATCTTAAAATATATTTTCTTTCATTGATATTCACTACAAGAAAAATCCATTTTGCCAACAGCATTTAGCGACGGAAATTGGCGTTTGAGAACAGGTTGTAGGCGCTTTTACCGACGGAAATCATAATCCGTCGTTAATTCCATTGGGAGGTGAAAAACTGTCGTCATTTGCCATATTTACCGACGGAATTATATGTTCCGTCGCTAAATTTTCCTACGGAAATGACAAATCCGTAGGCAAATCTCCAACGGAATGATATTTTCCATAGGTAAATTTACCGACGGTACATAAATTTCTGTCGGTAAAGTTGCCATGTGGTTAAAAAATTTGCGACGGATGTTTCCGTCACTATTCCGTTACTAAAAATATTACAATTTTCTAATAATTATTTAATACATATGTCCTGTATCTCATTCCTTTATCTAATAAATCTAACGACAATTAACGATGAACCAATGGAAGGATAAGATTTTGAATATGTAGAAATATCATCAAGCATAAATTATAAAGGAAGACCTAAAAATGAAAGAGGAGAAGGTTCAAATAATAGGAGACAAGAAAAAATATGGGAAAGCAGAACAAAATTTAGACCACAACAAAAAATACAAATACATAAAATAGGAACTTTAAATCTAGATTATACAAAAATAATTTTAACAAACATACAAGAATGGGTGTCAGATATAAAAAGACAATTAGTAGAAACAAATGTAACTATAGCAAATAAATCAGGATATATAAAAAGAAACTTTATAGGATTAGTAAAACATTTATACTATTTACCTCGATCTTGTTGAACTAATTGAATTTGATACCAATTCATCCACAACTTTGACGACCCTATAGCTTAGATGAAATTGTTGTCCTGATAAATTGGTCAAAATTAAGAATCTGAACAGAAAAATAGAAACGGTAATAAAGATATAGTTATTAATTAACTTTATTAACATTCAAAAATATATGACTGATTATAGTTATAACCATCAAATAATTAGTGCTTAATTATTGTTTGCTTGATTAATCTCTATCTTATAAAAGATAGTAAAATGAGTTTTTTTAAAGTTTTTTTAATAGATTGTTAAAGAGTTACAAGTAGAAAAGAGTCATTTTTATCTGACTTTATGTAAAAATAAAATGAAATATAACTTTGGGACCCTACGTCTAGTAAGTTACACCTGTAATGTTTTATCTCATAAAGCATGCCAAACAATCAGTTCCCAAGTGCAAAGAAAAACCCATCCACATTCAAGATATTATGTAGTATCTTGTTGAATAGATAATAGAGAAGCACAGAAACAACCATGTTAGTCAACACACAAATTAGAAATGCAGTTCACTATACAAGCAACCTAGTGGTGCAAGAATTTTGAAATCAGCATCTGACTTTTCAATGTCGAGTGCACGTCAAGATAAATATATGAAAATGAGAACAAGAAAGGTTACATCGGGTTTATTCTGCAGCGGCAAAACAGTGGCAACAACATACTTGGTATTTGGCCGCTCTCTAGGCTCATACTATAAACATTGTGAAGCAAGACCAAAGACCACTGTTGCCACTTCGGTTGAAAAGTTTCCTTCCAAGTGAGAATCCATTAAGAGCAGGATGTTTTTTCCCCGTATCATGTCAAGAGCCTGCATGAAACATAAAGAAAATGAACAGTGGTCTTTGATCAGATTACATAAAGAAAAATCCCCACTATTCTTGTGATAATTTAATTGAAGTCTTGTGTAATCTGATCTCCATTGGTCAAATTTTCAACTCTATTGAATTCCTCATTTTCTAACAAACAATAAATTCTACATAGGAGTAAACTACCATTCTTGCATTGGTAGAATGGCTTCCTTAAAGTGGAAAGAGATGTTCCCAGATTAAAGGAGAGGAATAGGAACATTTTTCTTTCACAAAATGCGACAAAAGATCATGAGTTATCAAGTCAGCTGAAGGTCAGAAACTTAAAAAAGAAAAATAATAAGGCCAAAACATTGAGTAATATTTTATCAGGCTGTAAGGACCTTTCACCTAATCCTTGTTGCAGCACAAACAGGAAAAAAAAATTGGAAGTATCAATCAGACAGATCACTGTCTGATTGACGAGCACAGAACCATTATTAAGTTAAATGTGTCCTTATCAAAACAAGCAATGCAAATTACTATATGTCAATGAATTGTGCCTTTACAAACTCAACGATAATATGCGAAGAACTCCATATTCCAAAACTGCATTTGCACGAAAGCGTTCTTCACCAAAGTTATACTATAGTTTCTCAAGTTCACATGCCTAAACAGAATCTTCTGATCTAGCACAAGCATAATAAAAATCCTAATTGCAGCATTTCTACATCGGAGAAACCAAAAATAAGGACAAAGGCTCCATGAATTATCCCAAAAGGAACAAAAAAATTGTTCTCTTTTCAAATATTAAAATCTTACTGACTCTAAAATTGCCAATTGTCACAACATTACTATTACACTTGGCTTCCAGATAGGCACGAATCATTGAAAACCCCATCACTGTGAGAAAAGTTCAGAAATTTCATAAATGAGAAAATTGGAGATTTCGCATAGCATTACATAACAAAACCAGGGAAAACAATATTTATACTTCTCTCTTCTACAATCTTTTGGTCTAACAAAATACGGGGAAATTGGAAGAAGAAAAATTGAGATAACATCCTTCGTTTGGGTACAGTAAACAGTTTGTGCAGTGCTTATGTTAGTATCATTACCTTGGATTGTAAAATACAGTAAAGGGGCTGTTATTTGCAGCAGCAGCAAGTATTCCAATATGCATACTGTCCCTGGATATGAATGATGATGAGAGAGCTGGCTGTTGCCTATTAGCACGCCTTATGCCCATGCCTTTCTATTTCCCCAGTCCAAATGATCTTTTTAATTTTTTCCCCTGAAGAAATGCACATACAACACAAGCAGGACAAAGTAGGTTAAATACTTACAATTTGGCATGAGAATCACACAAAGCTGATTGTCGTAAATCAATGAGTCTGATTGAAACTTTGGTTACTAATTTCCAAGTTCCAAAGATTGATTCACAGATCATCTGCCGATATAAATGTTTCACCATCTCTGCAACATGCAAGAGAGAAAATTGGCAAAACTAACAAGTCAGCAACATGTTCTATCAGGTTAGATCGCACTAAAGGTCCTATGAGAAAGTTGAAAAAGAAAAAAGAAAGTGAAAGAATTTCCTTCATCTGCCACCTTACTTTTAATAACTGTTCGGCAGCAATATTCGTGGGAAACAATGGGCTAAAAAAGAAGTGTAAACAGAAAAAGGAAAAAAAATAGAATACTAGCCAGGCTATTTATAACAATCTCTTGTTTTTTCTTCAACAATACAATTTTAAGATTTTAAGTCACCACGGATTTGCATCATCTCCCATAAAAGGAAAGTACAAAAACAAATTACTAGAATCTTTTTAAAGGTTCTATAGTAAACTCCTAGAATTGAATTAATAATGACAGCGGCAGCTATAATAATAACAATAGTAGTAATAACAATGAAAATAAAACAATAGTTATTGCATGAGAACATTTGCTCAAAACATGGCTATGCAAAAAAATTGAAACTGAAAAAACAAAGAGGATTGATATTGGGACTTGAACCACCTGTTATTTGAAATTGAATTGGTGTGATAGTCATGTGCATGAGCATATACCCTTCGGCATCTAGCCACCAGGCTGGTCTCATTGCTAGTTACCTAGCAGCATAAAACAAGAGTTAGATTGATGCAAAACCTGATGAGCAACCCCAAAAATAAAAATCCATATCCATAACCCCCTTCCCCGAAAATTAGCAACACCATAAGCAAACCATAATCATCATACTCACCCGACTCCACCAACCAAAAATACAAAGAATAATCGAAAACGGAGTTTAATATAAATCTCATTTATTAAACCAAATAGCACAAGATGGTATATTTATTAAATTAATGAGTTTGAATAATCATTTGACAGTGTAATTGAGGTATGAGCTCATTTATTAAACCAAATGTCAAAAATTGGTATATGCTGATAACATGAGAATTAGCAAAAACAATAGCATGCACCATTTTTGAGATGTAATGCACTGACATAAGTGAGAAGGAAATATTAGCTGGTCAGAACATAAGCAATGAAAGAAATTGAACCCGATATAAATGTAATAATATCGTAACATGAAATAATATATATATGGGATTAGTTTCATATTGAAATTTCGTATAATTAGGGAATATGCTATTTAATATGTAGTAATGAGGGAAGATATCAAAATTGATTTTGGTATCTGACATATATTAATGGGATATTATTTCTTACTTAATAATGGATTTATTTCTATTATGAATGTTTTATAACTGCCAATTTAATTTTCATCATAATTAAGGTAATTTACGTTACCTTAATTGGAGCCATATATAAGGGCTAAAATTCTTCATTTGAGTGAAGAGAAAATTAAAGATATCAAAACTCTGTCGGTTTGTCTCCTTGCGTATTCTCTCTTTGTTAGAGTGACTTTTAGTTCGTGAATTTATACTTTCATCCCGTAGTTCATGATATGTGGTTGAAAGGCTTTACCAGTAACGTAAAACAATCGATTTTTACTTTAACGATCTGCGTTTCGAGAGATATTTATGTTACTTCTCGCGATATATCTTAATATATATTTTCCTTCAGTTTCTAAGAAAGTATAATACTTAATAGTGCAACTTATTTTTAAATTAAGGTTATTAATAAATTAATTGGTAAACCTTTTCTCATCCAAGCTTATACAAATGGGCAGCACCTTACGTAAACGAAATTAAATAGACAGAGAAATAAAGAAAAAAAATTGGCAGAAGGATTATGAAAATGCTGGTGCATATGATATTGTTGATTATGGTGATAAGGGGAAGTGATGGTATTAATATTCTCCCACCTAAAATGACAATAAATATCGCAAACAATTTAGAAACACGGGAGGACCTAACAATCCATTGCAAGTCGGGGACTGATGATCTTGGTGTTCATGTCGTCCATTACAATGAGTCTTATGGGTTCACATTTTGCCCTAATTTTATTGGAACTATTATGTTTTATTGCTTCTTTCAGTGGAAAGAGGCATCGCATTGGTTCGATATTTACATATATAAAAGGGACTATCTTTGCAGTGCCACTAACAATGTTTGTCAATGGAAGTTCATGATAACAGTTTGGAAATTACCGAGCTACTATGAGGTCTGGTATTCCTGACTGCTGCTTCCAAGATTCCTGAAAATAAGGAAATTTCGATGGGATTCGGCAGAGTATGCTCCGATAGTCAAGTCAGTAAATTGGAAAAAGGGATGATCTTAGTAAAAAAAATGGCTGAAAGGGATAAATACCTGATGATCTTGACTATTTAAAGAGATAAGTATCCTATCCTGATTAGGAATCCTGATGGCTATGGGAGTCCTGCTAGAGAAGGAATCTCATCCAAATAGGAAGTCCTCCCTTAGTGGGAAACTTCACCAAAACAGGAAGCTGACCTAGCTGACCTAGAATATCCAAGTCCTTAATTATAGGATTACTGGAACGACGTCGTTTTTATAGTACTGACTCGCAATGGCCCAAATAATTAAGGACCCTGACTATGAGCCAGGCTCATGGGCCCAGTTTGATTATCAGGTCAGAACTTCCGCCTTGTATGCTTAATCACGAAAATAACAAGTTCGATGACTGTTATATTTGGAATCGTGGTTTCTAGTCTTTGTTTCTTCCTAATTTATGTAGGGAAATAGCTAAATAAATAAAACAATTTTGTTCTTTTCTATTTCGATACATATTTAATTTAGCAACAGAATTTCCGCAGTAAAAGAAAATTATTTACAGAAATTGTAGCAACGGAATAATCTGTGACTTCTGCTCCACTAAGATATTGATCTTTTGCTCCAATATTCCACTACTGTATAAATTATGATGTTGTGATGATAATTTCAATTATTATCATCACACTACAATTAAATTAAATAACTTGTTCTACCCTTTCTAAAACATAATAATTAGCATAAACTCCAACTACTACAACAATAATTTTCCTAATTTTCAAAATTAATTGCCTTAAATTGATTAAGTAGTTTATGTCATTAAGATGGCAGCAAATTCTTGTATAAATTCTATCCATGAATTTTTCATAAATCAAACCAATAGTATATTGATAGAATTAGTAACTATCTATCCACCATTTTTTCAACTACTTCTCTTATTGGTTTGTTATATAAATTTATTCATAAATTCGATCTAGTTAATTGGTAAGACAACAACTGAAAATTAATTGACAAATGAAAGTTCTAAAAAAGAAAATTTCGTGTCGCAAATTTTGCATATGAATCTTATAAAATTGCAACTGATCTTTATCAGAGTTGTACTTGGCATATATGCATATGTAAAATCATTCCAATATGCACATGATGGTAACATATCCCAAAGGACCTAAACGTTCTGAGAAAACATAGTGCAAATATTTCTTAATCATAGCAATTAATTAGTTGACTGGACTATTTTCTCCAATACAAGCCTTTATAAAAGATAGCACCAACAGCTGTCCCTTAACCAAATTAAATAGACAAAGAAAAAGAGGGAAGTAAAAGAAAAAAAATGAAAATATTGGTGGTAAAAACATTGTTGATTATGGTGATAGAAGGGAGTGATGGTGCAAGGACCTAACAATCCATTGCAAGTCAAAGGATGATGATCTTAGCGATCAAGCCATCCGTTATAATGACTCTTATGTTTAACATTTATCCCAAAATTTAGTGGAAGCACTCAGTTTTATTGCTTCTTTAAGTGGCAAGAGGCATGGCATTGGTTCGGTGTTTTGTATACGATAGGGACCAAGATCGTTAACTTCTGCAAAAACGAGTTTTAGGGACGGATGTTGTCCGTTGCTAACTAGTGATGGCTTAACCATGGATTAAAATTAAGAAATTAAAAATATCGTTGAAAAAAAAAAACTGTGTTAGTAATTTTGGGGGAACTACGTGATGTAGCTCAACATTGCACTATTCCCTTGTCCCCTTAATTATATTAAAGATCATTGATATTTTGCTTGTAACAACACTCATTTTGAATTAAATGAACTGTTTTTTCAAATTATATTAAGAATATTTTTGGTTCATTATAGATATTTTAGTTTCAAATGAAAAATAGATTTGTACTCAAATTTAGAAATATTTTAAAAATTTTTTGTACTAAATCAATGAAAGGCAACGTAAGTATCTGTCGCTACATTATTTTGTATTAAGATGTTATAAAAATTATTTATGAACATAACTATAATTTTAATTCAATTAATTTTAGAATACAACATTTTGATATGGACTCGACATCGGTCGGGAGAATTCAAACTATGAAACTTTAGAAGTATTTAGGGACGGTCTAAACCCATTGCTAAAAATTAATTAGCCACGTGCTTTTCAGCTGTAGATTTTAATCCATAGTTTGGTGACAGATCCAGCCCTTTAGCAACAGAGTTACGTCACTTGGAACACTTTTTTTATAGTACAATTTTGAACTCAGGGCAAATTTCATATAATTTTTTTTATTTTGAGACATCAATAATTTATTTATTTATTTATTTAAATAAAATTTATTATAAATTTGGTTCATTTATAATTTTGTTATTGAATTATTATAAAATATTAAATTAACCATCAAAGCGAACCGAGTCTTGATTGATATTGGCATCTGCATGTTAACCGCTGGGCAAAGCATAAGTAAAATCCGAGTAACAAATGCAATCCTTGAGAGTTTGTAACCATGAGTCAGTATTAAGAAACATTTGGCAGTTATAATTTTTATTATGACATACTGATTTTTCCGTTTTGGTAATCCTAATTGAAATACATATCACAATTAACTAATTAGAGATGGTATTTTTCCACTTAAAATACAGATCTTCATATCCTGATTGCCGAAAGCCATGAACACCTTTCTTATTAACTAGCCAGAAGCAACTAGTTGGGCACCTTTCAAAAAAATCCCTTCTCCCAAAATAAATACCATAAACTCCTGATCCATGTTTGCATGAAATTCCCCAAAAGAAAAGTGTAGTTTCGAAAACATTAACCTTAAATTTCCAATAAAAAGACTGTCGAAATTGTATTACATGTGTGCCTAGATCGTCATCTTTTGATTTGCAATGGACCGTAATATTTCCTTTATCCTCTAGATCATTATAAATACGGACTGTCGTTGCCTTTCTTGCTAAAACAATTATGGGTACAGTCTTGGTGGAAAGAATGAACAAGATGATTAACAACAATATCGTGCTTTCCATGGTTAAAAACTTTAATTATTTGTTGTTAGGGTCCTGTTTGGGTGTGTGTGTATATATATATAATTTTTATATTTTCAATTATTTTCTATTTCTCTCTAAAATTTACATAAAATAATACTTTAAAATATATTTAAATTATATTTTTATTTTTATAACTTAATTTTTTATATTTTCCTATAAAATTTATATAATAATTTAAACTAAATTTATATTAGATCATTCTGTTTAATTATATAGTAATATTTATATATGGTATCTGATTAACTTTTTATATATTTTTTATGTATTCATATTTTACTTTATAGCATTTAATTACATTATTATTCAAAATTTTATTTGACTTAGAATCAAACATAGTTATTTTCAATAAATATCAAATTTATTTTATAATATTAGATATTAATTTATAGAACATGAATTTTGGCTGGTAAATTATGTTTATTTCGTAATTTTTATATTAAATTACTTTACACATTGAAAATTGAATTGAATTTTATTTAATTTTTTTATATAATTTTATGTTATAAATTTTAATGGTTAACCGAAAAATATTGGCTAACCAAACCGAAAAATCGAAACTGATGGACTGATAAACTGAATGTAACGGACCAGTTAATTGTTAGTAATTTTAAAAAATCGATATTAATAGACTAGTTAATTTTTTTACTCATTACTAGTTAACCGGTTCATGCTCATCCCTAATAACTAATCATGGTTAACATGTCAAAAAAGAAAAAAAAAACTAATCATAGTTAAGATATGTCGATTTTATAATTTTAAGGAGTTACGAAGTTGTTCGAAAACTTTAGAAAATTTAAATGATTTTTTTGGATAAGTTTGAGACAATGGAGATATATTAAGCCATGCCATTGCAACCTTTCTTTGAATAGAGCTTGACGGAGATATAACCAAGATAAGATAATATAATATTCTCCATTTTCAATAAAATTGGTAATCTCCTGTCATCTCTAAGAAATGTGATTTTTGTTCACAAAAGGAGAGAAAACAATTTTTTTGCGGATCATATGGCAAAAAAAGGGGCATTCCGAGAATCAGATTTCATAGCTTGGCTAGATTGACAGACAGAGGGTTGCTATGCTGGAGACCTGATGATATATTGCCTTGGTGGGTATCAACCTGATGGTACTGATGATGGCTAACGGCAGTTCCATACTCAGAGGCTGTGCTTTATGGACTGTCGGGGAGCGCTGCTGATCCATTAAGTCAGAGCCTTGATTGTGCTTCCTCGTGGCTCAGTTCTGAATTGCTAGTTAGTGATTCTTCTGGTTTATTTTTGTAGCATTCTGCTAACCACCTGATCGTTCTTCTGCTGAGAGTCTGCTGGTCTTGTTCTCTTGTAGTCCTTGCACCTAGCCTCTGTTTGTTGGAATTAAGCTCCAGTTAATCTGGAAATGTAGCAGGCTCGGCTGTCAATTAGTTGGACACTGCTGCTCTGTTTCTTGGGCTCCTGCCTGCTCAGTTTTTGCAATCATGGCTCTAGTTCCGTCCTTCAATTGATTATGCAAGGCATACCGCTGCTTGATGTTTTACTGTAGGGGGTTACTGCTGCTGCAGGGATTGTTCTCCTGCAGTTCTGTGTGGCTTGTTTCGGCCTTGTACCCTGCAGTCTTTTGTTCATGTTGTGAGGTCTCATGTTAGATTCAGACTGCGTTATTTTGTATTGGCTGTAAGCTTGTTTGATAGATAGGTTTCTGCTTTCCCTTTAGTTTATACAGCAGGCCTTGGTTTGTTGTCTGTATCTAATGGCTAGTTTAGCTAGTTCGGCTTCCAGCTCTCTTTCTAATAAATATTCAGCTTATCAAAAAAAAAGATAATATAATATTCTTAAAAATAATTTGAATTTAAATTTATTATTTATAAAATATAAATAATTTGAATTTAAATAACCAAAGACCAGAAAATGATGGATGATTAAACATTACGAAGGACAAAAATCAGACTAAAATTAAAAGGTAAAACAAGCCTATTTTATATATTTGTTTATATTTACCTTCAGTTAAGTATTTTGGTGAAATTTGGTCTAGAAATAATGAAATTCATAAAATTCAATTTATGAAATTTAATTTTTTTTCGTATTTTAAGTATAAAAAATAGGAATTACAAATGAATTTATGAAATTTATTTATTTCAATCATACTCTTAATGTTATATTTACAAATTTAGTAAATATCCAAATATTCGACAGAAAAAAAAAACATTGGCTTTAGAAAATTTAATTATCGCTCCTGTTAGTTGAATTACCATTATGTGTCAAACTGTAACAATCTTGTTATATCGAATTATAACATTATTAATGTTAGATTGTGATGAATAAATTATCTCAATAGGCCAAAAAAAATCATATTTAAAATCTCGATCTTGCATAAGTCAATAACAAATTAAACATATTATATAAGGTAGTACTTTTTTTTATGAATAAATTTACCAGATTTACTGTAGTAGCAGCACGATCCAGTTAATTACTGACTGAACCGGCCATTACCCACGCTGTTATACTCACACACCCAAACCACAATCAAGCAATGCGAGATCCCAAAGGACCAGCCCAAATGCTGATATAAGGTAGTACTTGAATAGTCATTCTTATATATATATATATTGAATCGGTATTTGAGATTTACAAATCCCACTAATTAAAATCACACTGCATTAATGCATAAAAATATGATTATTTTCAACTATTTAAAATATTGTATACTAAACATTCAACCTCTAAATTTCTAATTAATTTATATAAAAAAAATATCATCCCACCTCATCTCTCAAAAAATTGAGTAATCATCTTTTGAAGGAAATAAATATCTCAAATTCATACAAATACTTACTGAATACGTGTCAACATAAATGTTCATGTATTATATTAGATTCATATCTTTCTTCTGAAGGAAATACGGCCAAATACAATGAAACTAATTATTCCCTTAAGGAGTGAGTCTATAAATGCTAATATTTAAAATCAATTACCTATTATATAATCATTGTATCCATTTACATCCCATATAACAAATGTGTGTCTACAATTAGTCTAGCCAGATAAATTCATTTGAAAATATTTCTATTCAGATTACTTCCCATATTGGTTATTTCCTTTATCACTTGATTTATTTTTTAAATTTATTTGTTTCATATATAGATCAAGCTTTATGTCTATAAATACTCTCAATATTATTATTTTAGATACATAATAATATAAAGAGAAATTATATTTTTCATTATTCTCTATATTTTTTTTATTTTACTTTTATTTATAACACGTTATCAGTACGATAGTCTATATTGATTATTAAAAGTTGATGGTTTATGACAACTCGACTTGAAGGAATCAAAAATTATAATTTACAAGATTAAACGATAAATAAATTTAATTCATAAATTTTGAATTATCTTAATTCTCACAAGTTAATGAGATTAATTAAGGGTTGAGTAATTATACCTTACAATAAATTTTAAAAACTTCAATATACGAAATTATTAAGAAAAAAATGAGAATAGCATTTTCCATTGTTGTGAACATTACTGTGATTTTAGTGATTTATTTTGCATAATTACAAATTGATCCTTGCTTAATCATATTTTAATCATTATATTATATATATGATGAATATATTTCGTGTAAAGTCATATTTGGGTTTTCAATTTACTATATGTATATATTTGTTATGTGTAATACAATTATGTCAAGGCTCCTAAAGAGTTATAATATAATTACTTACGTACAATTTATTATTAAATATATTATTTTTTCAATATGTCCTGCATAAATTTATTTTTAAAAGATATTCATTGAAATGGATATTATTTTGATACTGAGAGAGAAATATTTGAGATCTACTTTATATAAAATAAGTAATATAAATTTTTTAAAGATAATTTGATTTTATTTTGATACAAATATTAGTAAACTCAAGTTTACTGATAGATATAAATATTAGCAAACATAAAGTTTATTAATTGTTATATAAATATTAGTAACCTACAGTTGACTAATTATTCAAATATCAAAGAAGTTTGTTGATTAATTGATATTAATATCGGTAAACTTGAAGTTGATTGATTATAATAAACTTAAAATTGATACAAATACTATATAGTTTATTGACTATCATAAATATCAGTAAACCTGAAGTTTAGTAACTATTTGATATTAATATTAAGAAACTTGATGTTTATCAATTGATATAAATATTGATATAATAAAAAATAGTGAACCTAAAGTTTACTAATTAATAATTGATTATTTGGCATGACCGGTTTGACTATCCCGGATTGATTATAATGCATAAATTATTAAGAATTCACATATTTATTAGAGAACCAAAAGTTTCTTTAATTCAACTTAAAGAATTCTCGTAATCTATTTGTTTTTAAGAAATATTACTAAAGTATCACTAGCTAATAAAAGGATTAAATTTCTTTTATTGTGGAATGAATAAAGATAATATATATGGGCCCACTGTCCATCATATGAACCATTCAAATGATTTATAATTTTTGAAAGATGCAACAATAAAATGATCGATCATGCACAACTTGTAAATTATGAAATCAAGATATTTTTCTTGATAATGCTAGTGATCATATGTCGTGGCTAAAAGATTGTTATAAGTCCTTTGTATATATTCATACTCCAAGGTTTAGTAAAAATTATTTACTAAATGTCTCTAGTTAATTGCTAAACATTTTTATAAGAATAATAGTATTATTTTTATATATGAATACATAATATTGATATAAGCAATACTTACATGTATTATGCCAATAAAAATCATAAAATTTCTCTATTGCAATTTTTAGTTGAAAATTGCATTTTGATTAATAACTTTCCTAACGTTAGAGGAAGAAAATAGCTGAAAATAAATAAAATAATAAATACAATGTGTGTAATTTGGACCCTCATATCATGAACTTGAAGTTCAAAAGATTAGATAATAATAATGCGAATGTATTTGTTAGTGTGTAGAGATTTTGTAAATCTCATTTGTATTAGCTACAAATACTCCAATTCAAAATAATGTCCGAGTAGGACAATTTGCCTTGTATGGAAAATTATTTAGTTACAAATAAAAATAAAATATATAAATGGTAATGAGCAAATAAATCCATATGGTCATATTATAAAGGCAGGTATTTTTGAAAAAACATATGGCATAACTAATTTCTAAACTCCAGAAGTGATTCAGTTACTTAAAATTTAATAAGAGATCTCAATATGTCATTTATCATTAAAAGAAACCAAAAAAGATTAAAGTTGTCAATAACATTTTTGCATAAAAATATTGATGCTAATATTTTCAATATAGTGAGGATCTTAAAATTAAATCTGTTGAAAAACACATATATTAATTACATTCAATATGAATTTTTGGACCTGCAATTCAAAATATTAAAAAATATGATACTAAAATAGTACAATTGATATTCATGAAATAAACAATGAAATCGTAAAATATAATTTGTTTTATGATATTTATTGTAATGGATTGACATTGATTGTAAAAAAACATATTTTGTTAAATGAATGCAATAAGTTTTAACCGTTTGCCAATTTGGTAATATATTTGTAAATAACTAATTAATAATATTTGCCTATTTGATAATAAAACTATATATAGTTCCTGAACGATTTATCATGTCTGAAGTATATAAATATTTATGAAAATTTTTATTTAATACATATATATGCATTGAATTTTATGTATATGATTAGTTTACCTATTGTCATGGTTTATTTATAATTTTAATTAGCGAAACTCTTGAAGAGTTCAAAATACTTTTACGAATTTTGTAAACTAAATTTTATCTCGACTTAACTATCGAATTATATTTTATTGAAAGAAATTTTTTTGTAATGTGATTATATGCTTATAAATTATCTTCTAATGAGTACTGCAATGGTTGTAAAGTCACTAGATACAACATATTTCATGATCATATATTATTGCTATTGATGGATTATGTACTCATGCATTACATGATAATTTTCAAATTGTTACTTAAAATTACATGTTGTTTAAAGATCTTAATTCTCTATCTAATCATATATATTTTACTTGGATAATTTTATTATCTTTAAGTAATTCTTAAGAAATATTTGAATTGAGTTATTCAATGCATTTATTTGTTATAGTTATTATATGATTATATTGTATACATGTCATGCAATAATTTTATTACAGTTGTTTCATTCCTTGAAATGAATGAATCAATATAGAATTATGGCCATAAAAATGATGTTTTCAAGAAATGATAATTATTACTATTGTATGTAGGGGTTAGCAAAAAAAAACCAAAATTTCGGTTAATCGAAAAATCAGTCTGAAACGAACCAAATTTTAGATTAACCAAACCAAAATTTTATATTTATAATTTTTACTTTTAAAAACCAATAGTTAACCGATCTGAAATCGAATATATATATATATATTAAATTTTATACTTATATTTTTTAATATTTATGTAATTTATAAATATTATGATATATAATTTTGTAAAATATTATTAAAATATATATTTTTAGTAAATAAATATTAAAATTATGTGCATAATTAGCGCTCTGTTGTTAATTTTATATTGAATATATTTAATTTTTATAATTAGTTATGCAAATTTTATTTTTATTTTGTTTATTTTAATGGATATTTTATTTAATTTTGTATTTTTTCGTTTCTAAAGCATTTTTAACTATTAAAAATAATATTATAAATTTTATAATTTATTAAATTTATATATTAAAATTTTTAGTGGTTAACTGATAAATTGATTCAAAAAATTGAATTAAAAATCGAAATTGATATAGCGGTCAACCGATATTAATAAACTGGTTTAAGAAAATTGTTAATGGACCGGTTAATCGGTTCATGCTCATCTCTAATTGTATGATTAATTTTCACCACCAGAAGTGATTGATAATTAAAAGAAAAAAATAAGAATGGTTAAGAAAATCATTTGAGAATGGACAACTTATTTATAATATGGTAAAAAAGTACATTGATCATATACCCATTGTACATATGACTATATTATTAGATTTTATAAAATTTTTTATTTTAAATAAATGAAAGATGTGTAGATAAATTTATACATGCTTGTAAATGTACAATATGTAATTTTATAAAATAAGTTTTAGTTGTTATTTTTCAATCCATGCATAATCTATCTAGAAGATATATATATATATATATATGGTAAGCATATCCAAAAAGATATGTGGCTCATTTCAGAAAAACAACTTTATAATATTACGTATTAAAACTCTACATGCATAAATTTAAAGTTGTATACCGATATTATTATAAGAAAAATAAAAATATACATTGTATTTTTTTCCTTAATTAAGATTTTTTTCCATAGGATTTTTCCTAATAGGGTTTTAATGAAGCACAATATATATTAATGGACATTCAAGGAAAAGTACGTACTATAAATTCCATGATTATAAATGTCTATAACTCCTTAAAATTGATAGCATGACTTATCAAATGAAAAAGTCAAATAATTATTATCTATGCTGGATATTTTGTAATATTGTTAATGAATTTAAAATCTGTCAAAAGCGTGATGATGTTTTAATTGAAAAAATATCAAATTTTGAAAGAAAATCTTGAAATAATTTTATATGGATAAGCCTTATCCATTGAGCATTCCAATGGTTGTTCGCTCTCTTGATGTTAAGAAATATCATTTTTCTTTCACAAGAAGATAACGAAGAGTTCTTGATCCTGAAGTACCATATCTTAGTGTAATAAGTGCACTTTTAAATTTTGCAAATAGCACTAGATCAGATATAGCTTTTGCAGTTAATTTGCTAGCAAGATTTAGTTTCACACCAACTTGAAAGCACTGGAATAAAGTAAAACATGTTCTACGTTATCTTCGTGCCACTTCTAACATGTGTTCGTTTTTTTTTCAAAAGGAGTAAATTCAAAATTGGCAGGGTATATATGTTGATGCTGGATACCTATCAAATCCTCATAAAAGCTCTGTCACAAACATGTTATGTCTTCACATATGGTGACACTACTATTTCTTAGTGATCTGTTAAGAAAACAATCACTGCTACCTCCTTAAATCATTTAGAAATATTAGACATATGAAGCAAGTTGTGAATGTATGTGATTGAGAACCATGACTCAACATATTAAGGGAATAAGTTAGTGGTGGAGAAAAAGTCAACAAAATTGTATTAAGATAATGCAGAATTTATTTCACAACTCAAAGGTAGTTATATCAAAGGAGATAAAAAAAACCAAATATATCTCACCAAAATTCTTTTATACTCATGAATTTATGAAAGAATGACATATTGATGTTTGCAAAATTCGCTTAAGTGATAATCCAGCATATTTGTTCACAAAAATCCTACCAAGTTTAATTTTCAAGAAGCATGTGCACAATATTGAAATGCGTTAATTAAAAGATTTAGTGTAATTCATTCTATTGTTAAGGAAAAATACATATGAATATTGTACTTTTTTTCTTTCTCTAAATTTCTATCCCACTAGGTTTTTTTAGCAAGATTTTAACGAAACATATTCATAATATATAGTCATCCAAGAGAAAGTGTTGTGAAATATTCCTATTTGAATGATTTTTCATATTGGTTATTTTCTTTATTACTTGATTTGTTTTCTAAATTTATTTGTTTCATATGTGTTAGTTAAAAAGCCAAAATATATATTTTTTGTGTATCTTAAACATAGATTTGTACACCAATATATACACAACTATTAAGATAAAAATAGAAAGATAAATCATATCAGAATGATATGATCGGATGCTAATATAAAGGCAACAATCAAGGAAAACATTGATCCAATATCAAAGACAAGATTGATACACTAACACCCCCCCCCCCCCTCAAACTCAAGATGGGATAGTGGAGACCAACTTGAGTTTGCCAAGCAAGCGAGTGAACCATCCAGAAAGAGATCTTTAGAAGAGACCGGATGAAGAAACAAACACTAGGATCTGGTCGGAGACACCCAAGTGATGCCGGAGTTGAAGTCGGAGCAAAAGAGAAACATATACCAGATGAGAAACCAATATGAGAGAGAGATCTTTAGAAGAGACCAGATGAAAACCAAGATCTGGTCAGAGACATCCAGGCGATGCCGGAGTTGAAGTCGGAGCAAGAGAGAAACAGATACCAGATGAGAAACCAATATGAGAAAGAGATATTTAAAAGAGACTAGATGAAGAAATGAATACCAGGATCTGGTCGGAGACACCCAGGCAATGCCGGAGTTAAAGTCGGAGGATCGCCAGAAAAAGAATGCTCTTTCATGCGTTGGTGCATGAAGACGAAAGAAGATCCTTATGGTGGCGTGTGAGGTGCACTTATTGGTCTTCTGGTCACCGAATTTTATGCAAAGGTCGGAAATCCACCAGCGATCCTTCTGAAGTCGACGGTGAGTGAAACCAGTCACCGGATCTTGTTGACCCAAGGTGAGGCAGACTCTGCCACTGAACCCCAGAAATCCCAAATGCTAAAACCCAAAAATCCCAGTGATCCCAAATGCTCTGATACCATATTAGTTAAAAAGACAAAATATATATTTTTTATGTATCTTGAACATAGATTTGTACACCAATATATACACAACTATTAAGCTAAAAATAAAAAGGTAAATCATATCAGAATGATATGATCGGATGCTAATATGAAGGCAACAATCAAGGAAAACATTGATCCAATATCAAGTACAAGATTGATACACTAACACCCCTCCCCCCCCCCCCAAACTCAAGATGGGATAGTGGAGACCAACTTGAGTTTGCCAAGCAAGCGAGTGAACCATCCAGGAAGAGATCTTTAGAAGAGACCAAATGAAGAAACAAACACCAGGATCTGGTCGGAGACACCCAGGTGATGCCGGAGTTAAAGTCGGAGCAAGAGAGAAACAGATACCAGATGAGAAACCAATATGAGAGAGAGATCTTTAGAAGAGACCAAATGAAAACCAGGATCTGGTTAGAGACATCCAGGCAATGCCGGAGTTGAAGTCGGAGCAAGAGAGAAACAGATACCAAATGAGAAACCAATCTAAGAGAGAGATATTTAAAAGAGACCAGATGAAGAAATGGATACCAGGATCTGGTCAAAGACACCCAGGCGATGCCGGAGTTGAAGTTGGAGGACCGCTAGAAGCCGAACGCTCTCCGACGTGCCGGCGCATGAAGACGAAAGCAGATCCTTGTGGTGGCACGTGAGGTGCACTCACTGGTCTTCTGGTCACCGAATTTTGTGCAAAGGTCAAAAATCCACCAGTGATCCTTCTGAAGTTAACAGTGAGTGAAACCAGTCACTGGATCTTGGTGACCCAAGGTGGGGCAGATTCTGCCACTGAGCCCCAGAAATCCCAAATGTTGAAACCCAAAAATCCCAGTGATCCCAAACGCTCTGATACCATGCTAGTTAAAGAGCCAAAATATATATTTTTTTGTGTATCTTGAAAATAGATTTGTACACCAATATATACACAACTATTAAGCTAAAAATAGAAAGGTAAATCATATCAAAATGATATGATCGAATGCTAATATGAAGCCAACAATCAAGGAAAACATTGATCCAATATCAAGGACAAGATTGATACACTAACAATATGTGCACCAAGTTTTTGTGTCTATAAATACTCTCAATATTATTATTTTAAATACATAATAATATAACAGAGAAATCATATTTTTCATTATTGTCTATTTTTTTTTCTAATTTTACTTTTATTTATAACAAAAAAAACATTTATTTTTACAAAACAGAAAAAAAAAACATTAGGGAGAAATTACGACAAAAACATGAAAACCTTGGACAGGAATTTTCTGTTGCTAATAACTTGGTTCGTGTTGCTAATTATAGGTGCAAGTGGTGGATTTTCCATCTTCCCCAAGATCACTCTAACCATGGAAAATAAAGTGAGACAAGGATTGGGTGATCTGACCGTTCTTTGCAAATCAAAAGAAGATGATTTGGATATAATACAGTGCCATACAATGGGTCTTATTATTTCAGGTTTAGACCAAATTTTTGGGATACGACGCAGTTTTATTATTCATTTGCATGGCAAAATAGTTTTAAATGGTTTGATATATACCATTATAAAAGGGACAGAAATAGATGTGGAAGTAGAAGTTGTTGGGGGATTATTAAGGCAACGGGTCCTTGCCTATGGAACGATGACCAACAAATGTTTAGTTTATGTGATCCTTGGAATCCTCAGCCCTCCTTTGAATTTTATGTCTAATTCATCCTATCATCTGCTCGTGTTTATCCAGTTAAATGAAGGTTGTAGTTTTTGTTATTATTTATTCTCAATAATATCAATAGTATATGTTATTTTATTCAATAATCTTGCTTTTATTTTTATTTTAATCTCTTTTTACATCATGTATATATAATTTTACGTAATGAAAACTTTATAAGTTAGATTTCTACCATATTTCTTAAATTAAAATAAATAAATAAAAACTCCAACAGGAAAATGTTAATTAAATTATTGTGATTTATGGTAGCTAGGATGAGTGTGGACTGGCTAGCTAATCCACAACCTATTTCTTAAAATTAAATTTATTAACAACTAGTTAACCACTAATTTAATCGGTATCATTAAATGCGTACTGTTGATTAAGTGTTGAAAAATTAAGCCTATATAATTATTCTATATTAAAAAAAAAGACATACATCAATAAAATTAACTTATAAATTTTAGAAGTTTTAAACAAAAAAGTATAAAAACAAAATACAAGTTATTGAAATTTTATACCAATATCATAAAAGAAAGTTACATAATTGCTCGACTAGCCAATAAAACAATAACATGATTAATTATATTTATATTTATATTTATATTTATATTTATATTTATATTTATATTTATATAGAGTAAAATAGTAATAATTAAAATGTAAATTTTACTCCTAAATCATATATATATATATATATATATATATATATATATATATATATATATATATATATATATATATATATATGCTTACTTGCTGATTAGTGCAATCAATAGTGATATTGCTTGCTTGCTTAGTGATAAAGCCTGAAATATCTTTATCTGAAATAGAGAGCTTGTGGCTGCAAGTCTCAATCGGATGTTTGATTGTGCAAGATGGAGTGTCCGGTCGGGCCAGGCATTAGCACTCCAAAGCTTAAGTTAGTAGCTTTTAGAGAAAGTATTTAGAGAGAGGGTCTCAGATGTTCAATACCTGAACTCCTTATATTTTTGGCTATTTATAGGAGATAAATGAGGGGTACTTGAGTACCTCGGGGAGTGATAACCTGTAGTTGGAGCAGGTGAGCGGCGATGTGATAGGGACCAGGTGGAAGGTATGGGTGGTGGCTTGTGTCAGTGGACTGACAGGACGTATTGTCCCATCAATCTGATCAGACATCGCCTTCCTATCTTGTCTTTCCAGCTCATGTTTTTGCCTTTTTGTTAATGGGCTTGGGCCATACCAAGTATTGTTGGGTTGACTTCATTGGGCCTTTGGAGATGTTTTTCCATAGTTATCACTTGTCCCCCCTCCGAACGGTCCGATCGGGCGATTTAAGATTTTTGGCCGAATTTTTGAATTTTTGGGAGGTGCCCATCAGAAGAGATGCGTCTATTAAGCTCAGACAGCTGTTTTGCATTTAATGACTGTATGTGTGCCGAGGGCAATGCTTCGTTCTCCGTAACCGCAATAATGGATTGCAGACACGTGGCGATCATCCAACAGAGAGGCAATTGGAGTATTCTAGAAGCTTTTCGCCTATAAATAAGTGACTTTAGTGTGAGTTTTCATCATTTTTCAGTGATTCTTAACATAACTCTGCCGAATTTTCTTTGTGAACTTTGCCATTTGAAACCATTAGCAAAAATTTCTAAAGGAAAGTATTTCAAATTTCGAAAATTTTCAGAGTGTCTGCGAGATTACCCAAGTAAGTAAACAATCTCTGCCTTTGATTTTCTCTTTCATTTATCATGTATACTCTTTACTTCTCCCCCTCCCCCCCACACACAAATAAAAAATGGCTTCAAGCAGTAGTCAGCCAATAGATAGGAGTTTTCTTGAGGATTACCAGAATCGGGAGCCTCTCGCTCATCCTTCGCGATTGACAGAAGAGAAAGTGGCGAGAATTCCTTCACAGTACCATCTTCCTGCAGAAGTGTTGGTGATGGTCTGCCCGGATTCCATGGCGGTGACAGAGGGGCCTTTTGGCCATGAAAGGAATGAGTGATTTATTTGCCATTTGTGGAGTTTGGATGCAAGGATGAGGCTTCTATTCGGTGCGTTTGAGTCGATGATGCTTAGGGGTTATGGAATTGCCCCTAACCAATTGCATCCGAATGGATGGAGGACGGTGGCCTGCTTCAAGATCCTATACAAGATAAAAGCGGTGGCCTTCACTCTCGACCTCTTTACTCACTTCTTTTATATTTTCAGTTGAGTGATGGATCGGAGTATTACTTCACTAGCCGACAGCATTGAAAGCTCTTTACTATCCCATCTTCAATGAAGGATTTTAGGGAGAGATATTTCTTAGTAGGGATAGTCGGTGGTTTTGGAGTACCACTTGTCCGATAAGCAGAGGCCACAATTTTGAAAAATTATGCTGTCGGTCAATCTATGTATGAAACCAACATCAAGAAATTGATGGATGCCATGGCGAGAAATAGACAACCCTACGACTCCAATTACCTTCTAAGCACTCTGTTTGAGTCTTCAAGCTCCGATACTAGCATTGGCACAGAACGTGAGCATTATTATTGGAGTGTTGGAGAATGGCATATATTTTAACAATTCATGTATTGCATACATATTTATTATATTTTTTTAATGAAGTACTTATCTTGTTTGATTTTGTAATACAGTTGCAAGCGAAATGGCGAGAGGAGAAGAGGTTGCAAAGCAATTTGCCGATCGGCCCAAAGCCAAAAGGGAGGCTGAACATTTGGCCAAGGAGGAAAAAAGATCTAAAAAGAGGAAGATATTGCCTACCTCTGAGGTTCAAACTTCCAAGGGTGCAACAAGTGTTCCTGGACCTCCTGCCGCTGCAGCGACTTCATCTTCTACCGCCGTGGTAATCCCTCTTGCTCGTCCTCCTCTGACTATCACTGGACCAGCAACATCCCTTCTGATCGTGATGGGACAACATCCTCTTAGGTGATTGCAACTGAGAGATGAATCTAACGAGGAAACACCACAACCATCCTCAATCCCTCGATCGTCCACTCAGGAAATAGGGGCACCAATAGATGAGGCAACTCAAAGAAGAGTTAAGGAGGTGGCAAGGAGAAAAGCTACCGAAACGGTAGCTGCTATGGATGCTTGAATTGCAGCAAAAGGAAAGGAGATTGCTCAAGGCGAGCCGACCTGATGGCCTTCCGGGAGAGTTCAAGAGAGTCGGGCTTCTGCTTTGGAGGACATCTTGAAATAGCGGTTTGGTAACGACTGGTCAGTGACCAACAAAGGTGTATCGTCCTTCGTGTGCCAAGGCATAACTCAGAAAAGTGACTTGAAGGTGATGACGGAGCTCAATCTACTCTCCGAGAGTTTGGGTTGTTTCAGCAACAGAGCCTGGAGGTGATACTTGCATCCTCTTTTCTTCTCCTCTCTCTCTCTTTTTTGACCGTTTCTTTCACTTTCTTTTTTAGCTTATAAAAAGAAGGCTTCATCTGCACGACATGGCTGCCTTTGCCTCAGCGAAGTGGGATGATGCCGTTCGGTAGAGGAGGGAAGCAAAGGCCGCTAGTGATGTGGCTAAAAAGGAGGATGGGCTCTTAAGGAAGGAGTTAAAGGAGCTGAAGAAGGAAAGAACCCGGCTAGCCCAAAACCTCAAGACTCAACAGAGCGAGGTGGATCACTTGAAAGGAGATGCCACTCTTCTTGCTACCAATAGTGCCAAGTGTAAGAGGTATGAGGAGGAGTTGGCAGGCTGAGGGGTGAATGTTCACAGCTTACGACTAACTGCCTTAAGCTAACACCGATAGACACGAGGCCATCACAGATAAATACAAAGCTCTGTCAGAACGCAACCTTATCCGGGAAAAAAGGAATTCCCTGGAGATAGCTCTGTCGGTGAAGGAAGCAGCTTGGCACGAGAAATTGGTGGATGAGCTGAATGCCCAAAAGGAGGAGGTCCTTGATCAATTAGGCGAGGCCCAAGGGAGGCTACTAACTCGATTGATTTATGCAGCCAGATAGCATTTCCCTAAAGCTGATCTTGATTGGATGGAGGACCCAGGGATTTTTCCTGATCCTCCCTCAAGTTACGATAAGGAGGAGGTCCCTCAGATTAGAGAAACTGAGCAAATAGTAGATGAAGCCATTCCTCCTCTGCCGACTGATCCCAAAGCCGTGGCCCCTTTACCATCTTAGCCAGCTGCTGAAGGAGTCATTGAATCTTCCCAACCTTCTATCGAGGCAGAGAGCATGCCTACTATTCACCAGACTGCAGAGCCTGATCCGAACGGGATCCCTACCAGTGTAGAAATTGTAGATATAGAGGCGTATGTTTTTATTTCCTTGTAATAGTTTTCCTTTTTGCTTTGTAACTTGTAAAAATTCTTCATACATATAAAATTTGATTTGCATTTCATTTTCACTTTCGTACTGCAATTTTCATTTTAGCCAGAACTTTTCATGAAATTAACTAAAGAGAATAAACATTATAAACCATAGAGAGTGTATGAAATCAAACATGGAGAATGCGTAAAATTGACTAAGGAGAATACTTCCTGGATTTTAATGTGCTTTTCAAGCATTGCAGTGCACAACTCTTTTGGATCGACGATCGCTTGATCCGATCGGATTTAAAAGATAAACTTTTCATTCAAGCATGAGTTGTGACTTAGATTTATATCGTCAAGCACAGTAGATGACTTTTCAATCTTTAATTTGATTGAAGTATTATCCGATCGGATATAAAGATAGGCTATTCGTTGGAGAATCATGCATGGCGAATGACCTTTCGGTCTTTACATCATTTTGAAGATTTGGCAATTTCATATTTTGAGTACTGAGGAGATATAATTAACTCAATTATTATCCTTCGCATTTTGGGTTCAGGATAGACGTCGAACCTAGCGAATAAGTTGGTGGAGATTAAATGGAGGCGTCTTGCATCTTCAGTTCGGGAATAACATCGAACCTAGCAGATGAACTTATGATGGAGAAAAGGTTTCGTATTTTGGACTTCGGGATGAGCATCGAGCCTAGCGAGGAAGCCAAACTTATAATGGAGAAAATTTTTTGCATTTTGGGCTTGGGATGAGCATTGAGCCTAGCAAATAATTATCCTCCAATTCCAATCAAATTAACCACGATCAGCAATCAGGATTTTTGTTGAATGGAGCCAAACAAATAACTTGCAAATAAAATCAAACCTAACAAACAAATAAATAAAAACATACCTTTTTTTTCAAAGATGGAGAAAAATGGAGAAAATTTTCTTTATTGAGTGTCAATTTGATACATGATTATACATTGTACTTCTTGAGTACTTCGACATTCCAACTTCTGGGGATATCTGACCCTTCAAGGGTTCTGACCCTATAAGTACTGGAGCTTAGAACCTTGGAGATTTCATGAGTATCAAATCACCCACGTTGAAGGTTCTTGCCCTTACTTTTGTGTTGTGGTATCTAGCGACTCTTTGTTTGTAGGCAAAAATTTTGGTGTAGGCAACTTCTTTCCTTTCCTCAACCAGGTCCAAATCTTAGCATCTATCTAGGACGTTCATCCGATCCGAATAGAATGCGGATCGATAGGATGAGAGGCCGATTTCTACGGGTATCATTACCTCGAAGCCGTAGACAAGAGAGAATGGCATTTGATGAGTGCCAACTCTTGGAGAGGTCTTGTAAGACCATAAGACACTTTGCAGTTCTTCGGTCCAGTTGCCTTTTACCTCGTCTAGTCATTTTTTTAGGCCTTCCAAGAGTGTTCAATTGGAGACCTCAGTCATCCCATTGCTCTGGAGAAAGGTGACGAAGGTGAACTTAAGGCTGATGTTGAGGTTTTGACAAAAGTTTCTGAAGACCGAGCTATCGAATTGTTTGCCATTACCTGTAATAAAAATATTGGGTAAGCCATACCTGCAAATGATGTCCTTCCATGCAAAATTTTTACCCTCTTTGTTGTGATTGTTGCTAGAGGCTCTGCCTCAATCCATTTGGAGAAGTGGTCGACAATAATAAGGAGAAACTTCATTTCCCTTTTTTTTAGGAAAAAGGTCTTAGGATGTCCAGGCCCTATTGGTCAAACGGCCAAGATACTCCGATTGGCTGCTAGTCTGCTGCTGGTTGTCTGATGACTCTTCTATGGATCTGGCATTGCTAGCACCTTTTTACTTTTTCTTGGGCATCTTTGAAGATACTTGGCCAAAAGTATCCAATTTGGAGTACTTTCCTTGCCATAGCCTTACTAGTTTCGTGTGCTCCACAAATGCCTTCATTGATTTCCCTTAGGATGTAGTCTCCTTCCTCCTCCATCACGCATTTGAGCCAAGGGTGACTGAAAGCTTTTTTGAAAAATTCATCGTTAATAACAGAGTAATTCAGGGAGTTGCGGGATACCTTTTGGGCTTTTGCTTTGTCCTCGGGTAACTGTCCTATTTATAGGTAATGTTTGATGGAGCTCATCCATATTTCTTGAGCAGGCTCAATTTTTATAATTTCTGATTCGTCTAAGGAGGAGGTCAGTTGCTCGATGATGGTTATGTTTTCTTCCACCATCTCTTGTTTGGAAGCAGACATCTTAGCAAGCCGGTCGCCCGCTAAAGTTTAATCTCTCGACACCTTCTATAGGATCGATTTGGATCCGCATTCTTCTAGCATCTTGAATGTTGCCTTGACCTTCGCCAGATATAGTACCATGTTGGCTTCTTTGGCCTCGAAGGTGCCTAAGACTTGGCTGGTCACAAGTTGAGAGTCACTTTTGATGGTGACCGACTTCGGTCGGATGGTATGGAGCAACCTCAACCCTTGCAGAAGTGCTTCATACTCTACCATATTATTCAAAATTTTAAAACTGAGTTTTATTGCGTACCTTATGACAATACACAAGGGACCTGTTATTATGATGCCTGTGCCTTCTTGGGTGTTATTTACAGCTCCATCTACGATCATTTCTCATTTTACACATTGGGACTGATCGGTTATTTCTTTGCTAGCAAATTTAACAACAAAGTCTGCCAAAGCTTGGGCTTTTATTGCTTTTCTGGGTTCATACCTCACGTCCCATAACTGGAGCTTGATTGCCCATCCCATCATTTTTCTTCCATGTCCGATGTCTGGAGAATTTTTCTGATTGGCTGACCTGAACGGACCACTATTGTGTGCGCTTCAAAATATTGCCTTAGCTTCCTTGTTTACATCATGAGGGCGATGATAAGTTACTCAACCGGATCTTTCCTCAATAAGCACTTGGTTTTCATAAAAGATAGGCAGTTGCTGGGTTCCTTTTTCCCTGACTAGGATGCCTGCAATAGCTTCACTAGAAGTTGATAAGTATAAATACAAGTTTTCACCTGTAAGCGGTCGGGTGAGTAGTGGTAGGTTGGTGAGAAATTTCTTTAATTGATCAAAGGTTTGCTGGCAGTCAACACCCCAATTGAAAGCCTCATTCTTCCTCAATTTCTTGAAGAAGGGAGTGCACCATTTGGATGAGGAGGAGATGAACCTTCCAAGGGCCGTTATCCTACCGTTCAGCTTCTGAACGTCCTTCACGCTACTCAATGGTTGCATTTCCAAGATTGCCTTGATTTTGTCGGTATTAGCTTTAATACCCCTTTGGGAGATCATAAACCCAAAAAATTTTCTTTAAGGCACCCCGAAAATGCACTTCTCAGGATTGAGCCTCATCCAGAATTTATTCAGCATGTTAAATACCTTTGCCAGATCTGCAGGATGTTCTTCGGGGCTTTTACTTTTGACGATCATGTCATCCATGTAAACTTTCACATTATGTCCGATCTGGTCTTTGAAGATCCTATTCATCAAATGCTGATATGTGGCACCTACATTTATCAATCCGAACGACATAGCCTTGTAGCAGAAGATGCCATCATCCATGATGAAGCTAGTCTTTTCCTGATCTAACAACCACATCATGATTTGGTGGTATCCAACATACGCATCGATGAGGGAGTAGATGGCGTGACCAGCAGTGGCGTCCACCAATTGGCCAATACTCGGCAGGGGGTAGCTGTCTTTCGGATATGCTTTGTTAAGGTCCGTGAAGTCTACACACATTCGCAGTTTTCCTGACTTCTTTTTTATCAGAACAACAATGGCAAGCCATTCGAGGTAGTCAACCTCTCGGATTGTACCCACTTTCAATAATCTATCTGCTTCTTCAGAAATAAATTTTCTCTAATCAAGAGTATGCCTTCGCAGCTTCTGCCTGATCGACTTGTAAGCTGGATCCAAATTAAGTTTGTGGGTGATCACGTTAGGGTCCATTCCAGAGATGTCTTCCGACTTTCAAGTGAAGGATGCCTGGTTGATCATCAAGACTTACATGACAGCCTCCTCGACCTCTGTATTCATGCTGGCCCCTATTTGAACAGTCTTGCCTTTTGCAAGTATCCTTTTCTTGACTTCTTCGGTAGGGTCTATTCTCTGTCCCTCCGACTGCTCAAGTCACTCTAGCCTTGGTTCCACCATCATGGCCTTTTTTTGGTGCTTGATCATGGTGACATAGGCTTCTCTGGATGCCTTTTGGTCACCCCTAAGAATGGCGATGCCTCCCCTAGTTGGAATCTTCATAACCATATACCGGATGCCGGTGACAGCTCCAGTTTGAAAAAGTAGAGGCCTGCCAAAAATGGCATTATAGGTAAAAATCATATCAATAACCATAAAAGTTACCTTGCAGGCATGGGCCAGGGCTTCTTGGCCAAACTTGGTGAATAGCTCAACAGATCCCACCACTGAAACGGTAGCATTGTTGAGTCCAATCAGAGGTGTGGTGTTCGACTTGAGCTCTTCAATCAGCAACCCCATAGCTCTGTAAGCTTGGAGTGTGAGCACATTCACAGCACTCCCGTTATCCACCAATATCCTTTTTACGTTGAAATTATTGATTCATGCCCTAACAACAAGGGCATCCTCATGAGGAAACAACACATCTTGTGCATCCTCACTGGATATGGTGACTGGGGCTGGCCATTCGGATGTTTGGAAAATGTAGACACCTTTCCCTTTTTTTCTAGAGAGGTATTCTCTATAGGATGATCCAACAATGATCATGTTTATGATCCCAACGTACAGTCGGCGAGGATCCACATTCCTTGATTTTCTTCGTTTGTCGTCGTCGAAATCGTCCTTCTTAAGATCCGACTGTCTACAGGGACTTACCCTTCTGGTTGGACCTACAAATCTCTTGAGGTACCCTCTTTGCAGGAGTCATTCAATCTCTTCCTTCAACTGGAAATACTCATCGGTTGTATGATCGACATCCTTATGGAACTTGCAGTACTTATTGTGGTTCTGAGTGTTTTTGCTCCTTTCGTCCAGCCTCTTGGGCCAATTCACTTTTTGATGCTTTTCCTTGATCCACATCAACACATATGATGGGTTGGCAATGAGTGGAGTAAAGGTTCGAGTCTATTGGCCATTCCTCCGTTCGGATTTGAACCGTTCGGCCTCCTTTCTTTTTCCTAGATTCCTCGAGGTAGAGGCTCTCTCAGGACTCCTTGCAATCCATTCAGATGCAGGAGCTCGGTTAAATATATGTTCGTATGAATGCTGGAGCCTGTCCATAATATTACTCCTTCTGCTGTGGCTGGACCTCAAGGCATCGTCCAGCTGGATATACTGCTTAGCCCTTTCCATTAGATTAAAAAAACTAGTTGGGGCCTTATTCTAATTGACTCAAACAATGACCGATCAGCGATGCCATTGGCCAAAGCGTTAGATGCCATCTCCACGCTTACATTTCTCACCTCCGACATTATGGCTTGAAACCTGTCGATTAGTCTCGAAGTCTTTCATCGTTCCTCTGATAGAGGTTGCACAAATCGTTCACAAATTTTGGTGCTCGTGTCTGTACGATGAACCGTGTGATAAATAGTTCCTTAAGTTGTCGAAAAGTGGTGATTGACTCCTGGGCTAGTTTGTGGAACCAGTTAAGGGTGTCTCCTTCCAAAGTGGTAGGGAATATCATGCAGGCAATCCTTTCATCGTAGGTGTAAACATGCACTTTAGTTAGATATTCTGCAAGATGAGTGGCAGGGTCAATTTTACCTATATACCTATCCATTATCACGTCTCTCCACCTGAGAGGAATCTCAAATTTTGTGATTTCCCTGTAAAATGGGGAGGCTGTGTTGCTGCAGGTGTTGCCCTCGAATATGCCTTTTCTGAGCCCCATCAAGCCAAACTGCTTGAGTTTTTGCTTGAACCATTTATCCTCCCTTCTAATGGCTGTTGAGGCGAACTCATCTCTCTATCCATTCATACGGCTGTGGTTTGGCATGCACATGAAAGACAAATCATCCCTAATGGATGAGGTAGAGGATTTGCTAGGGATATATGGTGAGTCTCTGCTCGAGAATATTATCCCCTTTCCCTTATCATATCTGCCTGGAATTCTGGCCACCGCTCTTCTACCGTTATGAGCTCTTGGCTGGAATTCTTTCCCAATAGCTGTCTATTTTCCCCAAAGTATAGCCATTCCTTGTGGGGCAAAAATTTTAAAGATCAACTTCTGTATAGAAATGTAAGTATCCATCGATGCTAGAAGCGGTCGGCTAAAAATTGCATTATATGGTAATGGCATATATTTGCCACCATAAAGCACATTGTGTAGGACCTAACTGCTGAATCATCTCCTAGCTATAGAGGTAGGTTAACCGAACCTTCAACCTTGATGGGCTACCTAGAAATACCGATCAATGGCATAATAACTTCCTTCGATGGGTTCATCATTCCCAAAGCTTTAAAGGCCTGAAATGTAATTAAATTAAATGCACTACCTATGTCAACTAAAATTCTTTGCACCAAGTAATCTTCAATCATTGCTTCAACTACCAGTGCATCACTGTGAGGTTGCCGAGCATGCTTCCCATCCTTTGATGAAAATTGAATGATATCTATCAAAATAAGTGAACTAGTCCTAAGCGGGAAAACTTCTTTGGCTTTATACTTTTTAGAGTTATCGAACACATTATAACGTTTTCCTCCTGCAATTACATGAATTACTCTTGCTAGGGCCTTCTTGCTACTGGTTCTTTCCCCCTTGTCAAACTGCCGAGGTGGTGATCGTCAATCATCACTCTTGTTCCCCTTAACAAATTGCTTTAGTCCACCTTTCTTGATCTAATACTTTATCTTCTTTTTGAGCTATCTATAGTTATTGGTCTCATGCCCCTGGTCCTTGTGAAAAGCACAGTAAAAACTTTGATCCATTTTCGAATCCTCCTCATAGGCTTCAACTAAGTAACTTGATTGTTCTTCTTTATCCAAGATAAGATTTGTATAGGGAAAACATTCAACTTGGTGAACTACTCTTCACTTCGGCTATTCAAGACCCCCTCATAGCTCAAGAATCACCCCTTTCAAACTATCTCTATCCCAACCTGCCCATGGAGAATTCTCATTATCCTTTCTTGTCTGTGTGTTATACTTCAGCCATAAAGCTTCATCCATTTGGATGTATTTGTGAGCTTAGGTCATTAGTTCAGTATAATCAGATGGGGTTTTCTTGTTCAATGAGTCACTAAAATCTTGACATCTTGTATTCTTGCCATCTTGATAGCATTGATGGCCTCTTGGATAACCTAATGTAAATCAACTAAAACCTTTATGGGTTGGATAGTTGCTACAAAATTTGCAACGAACATGTCAATGAATTGTTGAAAGTTATCTATTGAGTGCTTTGGTAAGTTTTTGAACCAGATTTGGGCGAACTCTATTAGGATTTGCAAAAAGACTTTACAAAGAGCGGCATCTTCTATTATGTAGATTAGTATGGTTTGATAGAATTGATTCAAATGTGCTCGAGGGTCTGTGCTTCCATTATACCTCGATAAATTAGGCAAATTTATGTTTAGGAAAGTAGTAGCCAATATGGTTTTGGACAATGGGGTGCAAAAACTTCCCTAATACTGCAAAATGTTACGATTTTGATGCTTCAATACCCTTTCTTCAAAAAGTTTCTCGAACTCATCCATTGTCAAAGTGATCGTGGGTGTTGGGGCCGATGGCGGGGGTGTATTAAGGTTTTGGGTTTCGGTATTTAGGGTGTTGTTTGTTGTGGTGGTAGTTTGAGGCAACGGTTGGGGTGGTGCTTATGCTGCCAAATTTGACAGTGTTGCCAAAAGAGCTTGGACAATTTTTAAGGTAAGGCCAGGTATGGGGGTTATGGAGGTTGCATGAGGCAAGTTAGTGATTGGGAGATTAGTGTATACACCTTGGGGAGTAAGTTTCAGGGGTGGAAAAAAAAGTATGTGTGGAGGCAATGGTGTAGTATTTCAATTATTTTTGCTCTGGGAGTGAGTGTTTTGGTCTTGAAGATTCATGGTTTTTAGGGATGAAATCCATGCTCACCACACCAAATGATATATAATAGTTCGATTTACTGGGTCGTTACCTAGGTTAAACTTCATTAACCACATTCTTCACATCTACTCGAGTACCTAAAAATAGAGAACTCCAATGGAGTTTTCGACGAAAGGAAGCTCTGATGGTCAAGTGAGTGAAAAACTCTAAAGAACATAGTTGAAAGTAAAGTTTACTAAGAGAGAGAGAAATAGCTTATATCCCCATATTTATAAAGAGAATTTCTATTTTAGTTAGGATTCAGTTTCCTAATTAGGAGGGATTCCCATTGTCAAGAGGAAACCCATTTAGGAAGACATCTAGTCTGATCAGGAAACTGAGCTAAAATTTCAAAATAATAGTTCTATCCACTTTAGGTAAGCAAAAGTCCTTATCCAAGTGTGACTTTTTAAAATGACTTTGCTAGAGTATCAGCTCAGATTCGGGGTGAACGGAATGATCTGATGACCGGGCTGCTAGAGGGAGCCCGGTTATCCAGTTCGGTTATCAGCAATTATGTACTTCAATTTTCTTATTTACTCACTAATTAAAAATAATTTTATTTAATTAAGTACCTTGAGTATTATAATTCTCAAATTGTAGACTTAATTTATAATTTTCCAATAATGATTACAAGAGCTATAATTATTAAAAATAAATTAGTAGTTACAATTCAGATTCGAAGATGTTCTAATTAGAATTAATTTTCCATATACCCACCATATACATATATATATATATATATATATATATATATATATATATATATATATATATATATATATATATATATATTGCTTACTTGCTTAGTGCAACCAATAGTGATATTTAAAACATTTTGAAAACATTCAAATTCAAAAATTGCAGTAGAATTGCAACACTTCTTTTTTTAAACTTGAATTGCAACACCTGATATGTATCGCTATAAATGTAGGGGTGTGCAACGGTAAGTTCGGTTCAATAACCGAACCGAAATAAAAAAATCGATATTTTAAAAATTTTATCAACCGAACCGAATTAATAAAATAACCGAACACTAATCGAACTGAAATTTTCAATTATTTCAGCTCGGTTCATCGAAAACTAAAACTATTTTTTTAAAAAAATAAAAAAATTGTATCTAAAAATTATACAAAATTACAAATCATAATATATTAAAGTAAAAATATCCAAATTATACAAAATACAAGTCCAAATTAAAGATACAATCCTAAAATACATAATAAATAATACAACGAAAACCGTTAAATAAACTTCTTCATTCCATCGACATTCAATCCAATCATCAAAATCCCAAATTATCACCTAAAAATAGATATTAATAATTGATAAATGTACTGATATAATTTGCAACTCAAAATAAGATAATTTACATATCCAAAATAATTACCCAATTAAGTAAAATTTCGGTCAGTTCGATTTTTCTAAGGGTTTCTCCTTCAAAAACCAAACCGAACCAAAATAACCGAATTTTTCTAAAATTTCAAATTGAAATCGAACAGAAAAATCGAACCAAATTAAAAAATTGATCGGTTTGGTTCGATTTTAACCAAAGTTTTCTTACCCCTAATAAATAATGATGTTAATTTAAAGAATAGCGACGGTTTCCTTGTCGCTAGAAATATTTTATAGTTTTCAGAAAATTTTAATATATAATTCAGTGGCTAAACAATTACCAAATATTGGGCCTACTTTTGACTCTTAGTGATAGTTTCTATTTTTGAACTGCAATTTCATTACTATTTTTGTTGTTATCTACTGGTAACAATTTTTTAGTGCGATAAATTTTTTTCTTATCTGATCTTTTGTAAGGTAATAACAAATTATACATTTTATATAAGGCAGTACTTGAATTGTAATCTTTTAACAAAGGCAATAACATTTTATTTAAGGTAGTACTTCAGGGGTAATCTTTTAATAAAGGAAACAAATATCTCAAATTCATACATATATTTAACATATTTCATGCATTTTATTAGATTCATATATTTCATCTAAAGGAAATATATAGTCTGATACAATGAAACCTATCCCTTTTAAGTAATGAGCCTATAAATGGGTATATTTAAAAATGAATTACCTACTTAATTATACAACCATTAAATCCATTTGGATTCTATATATTAAGAGTTAGCCTGTCAAGATAAAATTACTTAAAAAACATTCGGGTTGGAGAAATTACAACAAAAACATGAACACCTTCTGTAGGAATTTGTTGTTGCTAACGACGCTAATTATAGAAGCAAGTGATGCATTTTCCATCCTCCCCAAGATCACACTAACAATGGAAAATAATGTGGGACCAGGATTGGGTGATCTGACTATTCATTGCAAATCAAAAGAAGATGATTTGGGTGTGCATGTAATACCATACAATGGGTCTTATTATTTCAAGTTTGGACAAAATATTTGGTCGACGACGCAGTTTTATTGTTCATTTGCATGGCAAAATAATATAAAATGGTTTGATATATACATATATGAAAGGGATAAAAATAGATGTGGAAGTAAAAGTTGTTGGTGGAGCATCAGGCCGACGGGTCCTTGCCTTTGGAATGCTGAAGAAAACATTTTTAATTTTTGTGATCCTTGGAATTCTTAACCTTTGCCCCTTCAATTTTATGTCTAATTCATATCCGACCTTATGTGGATCTTTATCCAAACTTATTTAAATAAAGCTTCAAGTTTTTGCTATTTATTCTGAATAATATGATTGGCTTTTTTTTTATTTTATTCAAGAATTTTACTTTTATTTTTATTTTAATTTCTTTTTTTTTATGAAAGACATAATTTCTATTTATAATTCTAAATTTTACTAGAAGAAATCGATTCAAATATATATATTAAAATCAATTTTACCGTCATAATATCTCTAAAAGGACTAAAAAAAGAATGAATCCAAAACAAATCCCAATTAAATTTTGATTTATGTACAACAATCTATATAACTAACTAATTATATCCTAAAATGGATAGATATAATCTCAAATAAAATGTTTTTTGCAATTATCTGCTGACAAGAAATCAGCTCAAGATGCAAATACGCATTAATAGTAATAAGACACTCACCTAGTTCATATCTTTAATTTTATGCGGCGATTGAATATTTAACTCAAACCCAATATAAATAATAGCACCAACAAATCTTCCTCACCTGAACCAAATTTACAAACAAGAAAAAGAGATTAAAACCAAAATAAAATGAGTATAATTATGAAAACATCGGTGGTAACAACAATATTGTTGATGATGGTATTAGGAGGGAGTGATGATCTTTTGATTCCACATAAAGTGACAGTGAAAATTACAAACGATTTAGGATGGAACAATGACCTAAGATTCCATTGCAAGTCAGGTGCTGATAATGATCTTGGTGTTCATACCATCGGTAATAAGAGTTTCTATTCCTTCAAATTTCGCCCAAATTTTCAATCAACTAACACTACAAAAAACTGTCAATTAGCGACGGCTTCATTTTCGTCGCAACTTTTGCGACGGATTAGCGACTGTTAAACAATCCGTCGCAGAAAGGATATTTTCTATTTTTGCGACGAATTAGCGACGGGATAAAAAAATAGTCGCTAATTATTGGCGGGAGGGTACGCGCCATGTTTTGCGACAGATTTAGCGACAAATAGTTCCGTCGCTAAATTTTATAATTTTTTATTCATAAAATTAGTTCCAGAAACATTAGCGACGAAACTTTTAGTCGCTAATTTAGGAGGGAAAATTTTAGTCGCTAATCCGTCGCAAATAAAGTAAAAAATAATTTTTTTTAGAAATTAGAAATTATTTTATTAGTTGATAATAATTTTTTAACAATTATACCAAAATCTAAATTTATTTATTTAGAAAAATTACATTTTTAATAATAATATTAATAAACTAATTATTAAGATTATTATATATTTGCGTGTTCAAGATTAATAAAAATAAATATTTATAAAAAAGTAATATAAAATTTATTATTTCATTTAAAATAATAATAAAAAAATTTGTAATTTATATTTAATTTATAAAAAAAAAGACATTCATGGCATAGCTATTGTATATATTGTTGATGGTTTTTACAATCTCTCAATAACTGTTAGTTTAGTTGGCGTAAAGTGTAAACTAGTTCAAAATGATGACTTATCAAATATATGCAACCAAACCCATAAATAAATGAGTATTTTTTATATGTATGTATTTGTTAGACGTGTTAGTCAATTATCAGTTCTAATAATTCAATTATGCATGAAATTCACTATTTAATAAAATAAAATAAAATAATCTTTCGTGAAATTATATTCTTGATCATTATCAAATTCTCTAACAATACATGATTATTAGCTTAGAACGATAATATAACACGGTTTCCTCGATTAATTTAAACATAAATTTTCTCTCTCTCTCTATACACACACACACACACACATTGAACAACTTTTATACGGAATAGTGTAAGTAAAGATTAAACGGTTAAGTATTTGTCGTTAGATCGGCCTGATATTTGGTGAGTACATTCAAAACTCCTTGTTAATTTTGAACGGTAAAGATTAGTTTTTAAGGTCTGTAAGTTTAATTTTTATTGCAAAAAAGAGGCTATTTTTTTGGATTTTTTACGTAATGATCAGTTTTGTATACGAAAACGATCGAAAAATCATTTGCCGCTAGATTGTCCTAATTTTTTGTGAGTACGTTCGACACTCCTTGTTGTTAATTTTGGACGGTGAAGATTAGTTTTTAAGATCTGTAAGTTTAGTTTTTGTTGCAAAAAAAATGCTGTTTTCTGAATTTTTTACATAATGACCAATTTTGTATGTGAAGACGATCGAAAAATCATTTGCCGTTAGATCGGCCTAATTTTTGTTGAGTACATTCGAAACTCCTTGTTGTTAATTTTGAATGATGAAGATTAATTTTTAAGGTCTGTGAGTTCAGTTTTTGTTGCAAAAAGAGGTTATTTCTAGATTTTTTACTTAATGACCAGTTTTGTATACGAAGACGATCGAAAAATCATTTGCCGTTAGATTGGCCTGATTTTTAATGAGTACGTTCAAAACTCCTTGTTAATTTTGAACGGTAAAGATTAATTTTTAAGGTCTGTAAGTTCAGTTTTTATTGCAAAAAAGAGGTTGTTGATTCTTTTTGGGTAAATTTTATTTTTATTTGGAGTATAAGTAAAGACGTTTTTATTCCTATACTTTATAGAAGCTTTGGTTTTCTATAATTTTTGTTAATCTAAAACATGGATTATTATACCAGTGATGTGTTTTTCAGTAGAGCATATTCAAGAGAGATTTGAAGTGAGTTCAAAATGTAAATACTTGATCTGTTTTTTGAACTTATTTATTTAGAAAATTTACATTTTTAATAATTTTTTGTCAATTATTCCAAAATCTAAACTTATTTATTTAGAAAATTTACATTTTTAATAATAATAATAAATTAATTGTTATATTTATTTTATAATTACATTATGCAGATTAATAAAAATAAAGAATTGTAAAATAATAATATAAAATTTATTATCTCATTTAAAATAATTCTGAAAAATTTAATTATTTATTTTTATTTTGTTAAAATTTTGATCAAATATTAATTATTAGAAATTTTAATTATATGTTTACCAAATAATCCTTGAATATAAACTGTTACTCTTGCCAAACTCCTCCTTGTAGATATTTTGCGAGCAAAACTATATAAACTGTTACTCTTGGAAAATTTTTTGGCATTTTTCTTATAGTGTAGGTGTAACGCCTTGAATCTGGGTTAACCGAAATATTTTTTAACTTGTGAATAATATTTTATTTAGGTGAGTAGGGGTATAATTTTATCAAGCACTTAGGATGATTAAGCAATTATTTTTAGACTTTTGAATTAGTGCATTTAAATTAAAATACATTTTTATAGTAATCACAAATTAGCATAATAATAATAATAATAATAATAATAATAATAAGAAATGGGAGAAGGAAATATCTTGGGGAAATTCTATAGACAATAATTATAAAATAAATTTTATAATAAATATGTATTCAATATATATATATATATATATATATATATATATATATATATATATATATATATATATATATATATATATATATATATATATATATATATATATATATATATATATATATTGAATTTAATAATAAATGAACCATTGGGTTCTTTACCCAAATCGAAAAGGGGCGGAGGGGCGAGAGAGGAACGGTCATCCACCACGCCAACCGCTGCGACGACGACAACTCGCGCGCCCTATTTCGTGGACCTCCTTCACCGGCGTTCATCTACACAGTGATGTGCCTTCGCCGTTAGCAACCTCGATTTCTCCTCTCTCTATCCAGTCGATTTTTCTTTGTTTTTCGGTGAACCACGGTGGCGATGGCGACCCTACCACCCCCAATCAACCTTCAACGGCGAGGTGAGCATCCGGTATCATCTACTCCCCTCGTTCGTCGGCGACTGGCAGATCGAACAAGGAGAGCCGCCACTCGTTTGTGGGAATTTTCAGCCAAATCAGCCGGCCTCCACTTAGATCCGCCCCTAATGGTTGCTTTTCTTCCATTAAATGTTAGGTAAGCCTTGATTTCTCACTTAATTTCAACTTGTGATGAGAAAATTGTGAGAAATGGGAGAAATTTCAGATTTAGGGATTTGAACATTTTAAAATTATGCTGTTAACATTTTAAAATCTCTTTGCAAGGGACATGACTAGATGGCCATATTAAATGGCGACAGCAAGCTATTTATTCTTCTTTGCTTGCTGTTCCTCAATTCTCTGCCTCGTGCAGAAAGCAATTGCTTTCTTTCAAGGTATAGTCTTTGCCGCTTTTTGTTTCTTAATTTCCCCTTAGGATTCATATTTCGTGTCCCCATTTTCTATGCTAATTGAGTCAGTTCTGCAAAAAAATGTTGGTTTATTGGAGAAATATTCTGCTTTGGTATTTTAAGCTGCATTTTCTATTGGCCCTGACAAAAACATTGCCCTTATAAGTTAGTAGTTATGAAGTGCATTTGCATTTGTCTGGAGTCATATTCTGTATCATTATTGCTTTAATTGTGTTTTTTTCTCATTTTTTAGCGTCTCTGTGGAGTAGCTTTTTGTTGCCCTATTGGTTTTGATGGATAATTCACCTGGCATCAAAAACTGATCTTTGCAGATTGAATTACAGACAGTATCATCCATTCTTCTTCTGATATATATTTATATATATGTCATTATAGTCCAGTGGGTGATACTGACTGTTATAGTAGTTTTCAGGTTAGAGTAATGTTAAATGCAACTTTTCAGGAATCCGGCGTGCAACTCTCGTAGGCTTATTTAGAAAAGATCATTGATAAGGTGGAGATAGATTTTTTTATTTTTTCCTTGATCTCTTTATCTTGAGAAGAAAAAGGGAAGGAGTTTTCCATGTCTTTTGAGGTTAGCTTATACTAACATCGACTTCTTTCTTTACTTAGACATTTACAGATGCAGACGCTGATAAAGATGGAAAGATTAATAGAGAAGAATGGAAGGCATTTGTTCTTCATCACCCAAATATTTTGAGGCACATGACCCTTCCTAGCTTGAAGTAACTATTTCCCTCTTTTTTATTTAAAGTAACATAACTACTCAACATATATGACCGTCTATCATTGAATTGGTTCATGAATGTCAGTGGTTCGCCCTAGTGTAGGCATAATTTTAACATGACTTTTCTCTTTGCTCATAGATTTATTAGCCCTACTTGTTTTATTCCATAACAATTAATAGGCGTCAGAGATGAGACAAGCCCAATTCCATTTGAATATGTAGAGCTAAGATTTAAGTTGTCTAGCAGGATGAGATTATGCACATGCTTATTTCCTATGCTGAATTGTAGTCTTTGAGCAGTACGGATTTGCTATGTTGATTTCTTTAACGGTGCTATCCTGACTAGTTCATTATGTGATTCTGGGACTGTGGAAATCATTGGACCAATTGCATCTTCAGTAGAGGATGTTATGCTAGTGTAAGTATTTCAAGCTTGTGATAGCAACTATATAGAATTCTATATTATGTTAGATTAGATGTATCCGCATTATACGGAACAAGCTGTGGGTTTAGATTTTATTTTTACTGTGAAAATTTTGTTTTCTTCAACAGTATCAATTTCTTTAGATGGGTCAGGGATTTCAATCTTAGTCTTGGACTATACAACTTTTTTTTTTAAACTATCGTGAATTAGTTTTATTTATTTTGTGGTTTTAATGCGTATTATGCAAGCTATTACCCTTTACGTTGTAGGATTATATCTAATCAATCTTGTGTATGAGATACTAATTCAAGCTAAGTAATATTGCCAAGCTCATGTAATGAGCATACTGTGGCTGGTTTCCACTTGTGTAGTTCTTTGATGATGGTAGCATAATGTGATTCGGATGATATGATGTGTATTTGTAATGCATTTCCTTTATATATTTAGTTGTGAGATTTATGGAATAGCTTTTCCAATAACTTCGGATTTTGCTTCTGGCTGATCAACGTATGTTTGATCTAAACGACATTTTTTTTCTCTTTTGTAGAAGGATTCGACAACCTATGACTAGCCGCCTGCTGCTGACGTTTTTCTTTCTTGGGTTAACAGGGTGTGTCTATTCTAATCCATTCTTATTGATGCAATCTTATCACAAGTGAGGGCTATAATAATATCTTATACAACATCCTAGCAATAAAAACCTCTGCTTTTGTTGTTTCATAGGATATTTGGCAACCAGCTATTGTTTCTTATTAGACTTAGCTACACCAATCCAACGTATGCTGCAGCAATATAGCCTGCAATTCTAGTCTTTACATTCCTCCTGGTTGTGATGACGGGGTAAGTTTAAGAGGTTCTCCTTTTAGCCTTTTGGTGTTAGGGTTCATGATTTAGCATATGTTGGTGCAATAATTCCGAATATTTACTTGTATATATTGTTTTCTTAAAGATCAGTTTTTAGTTTCTTTTATGAACATATTCTTGCAGTACCGAAAGAGTGAATTTGCTTAAAACTGAAGGTCAGTTATCAAGCACCACAACATTTGAAGTGAAAATAGCTTTCGATAATAGTTCTGTCTGTTAAACTGCCTAAAGTATGCTTTTTTACCAATGGGTCAACCGAATGGAGTCTTACACAATCTGAGCTCTGGGCAGTCATTTATGCTGTAAGTTTCCTGACCGATAGTATATTCACCTTACATTTCATTTGTAAATGCATAGCTTATTTTCTCTGGAGTGTATCCTTATTTGTGTCTGAACGAAGTTCTTGTTTCTTTAGATAACTACCCTGTTCACATGAAGAATCTTTCCATTCAGGTAAACAATCAGAGTTTCAGTTAAACTTCAATTTCATGAATGATCATAATTTTTCAATTAACTAATCAATGATTATGTTGGGTTCAAAAATTAAAAATGGAAGGATTTGGAGAAGTTGGCTGATGAACTAAGAGGGATGAAAGTGAACACGATGCATTTGGAGCTATTAACGGTATGTCTAATGTAGGAGAAGACAGATTTTATTGAAGAAATTAAGAAATTAATTTCTTAAACTTAAAATAATTAATAATTTTTTAAAAAACTTATGTGAAAACTTAAAATTTGTCACATCAAATGGAATGAAACGAGTAGCATGAGATTTAATGCAAGTATACAAACTCTCTTACACATAAACAAGTTGCAAATAAACTATATTTAGATTATATTAATATGATCATTGATTGAGATCACATAAATATAAAAATTTATTAAAAAAATAAATCTAACATGCATAATTATTTTTCGAGGTTTAATTTGAACTGAAAATTAAATTTAAATTATTCTTGTATTTCTTCTAATTTTGCGAGATGGCTTTATGATGCAGCAGCCAATTCTGAAATATTTCAAATATTTTTTTCGTTTTCTCATCAGGGTAACAGGACTAGTAGCAGCCCTTCAAACAGCTTTGCTTTGAGTCATAACAAAGAGCCATCTGGAAATACAGATTCAACAAGCCCAACCAGTACTCTTTCATCACTTACTGAAGATGTTGATTCGGGTATTTCTGCCCTTTATTTGTTACTGTTGGTGTGTTTTTTAGTTGTTAATGATGAGTAGGAGTTCAGGACATGGAGTACTATTGAACAATGAATTGTGGTTTAGTTGGAGAGAGTTGTAACTATTGAAACTCCTCCAGATGGTCCTAAGGAAAGTAATTTGACTGTATGCCTGAAATTGTAAACAGATAATATGGTTGTTCCTTGTAATAAGCTCTAAATTTGCTACCAACTACCGAGAGCTTTCTTCGACAATTGCTATAACAATGTGATATTGACAGTTACTATGTCAATGCTAATACATCATTGACCAATATTGCAATACAGAATTCACGTTGATATTCTTTACCTATAGGAATTTTGACATAATTCTCTGTTGAAATTAGCTCTAGGTTTACTTATTAAGCTAATTTTGAATGGTTTACAAGTCACTTTATTGAACTTAATTAGCTACCTAATCTATTATTTATACCCGAATTTCTCCTTTTCTATGTGGAAAATTGATTACTTTTATTATTTTTCATATATCACTTCCTCTTATTTTACTTCATGTTAAATTATATATCATGTAATTCATGAGTTGACTTGGGAAATTGTCTTGCTGATGGAAGATGGTGAGATAATTTTTTAATCAGTTGAGAAATCACGATGGTGAGAATTTTCGAAACCATTATATATAAAGGATAATACATTTTTGTAATGGTTGAAGTAGCCAATGTGAAATATATAATATACCTTGTTTAGAATAAGCTACTTTTGTTTTCCAAATTAGTATGAATATTTTCATAACTATGTAAATACTCTGGGAGGTTTGCAACAATAATTAACATGCAGATTTAATTCATGGACCTGACTTTAAATTTCTATTGACAAACATTGCTTTGGTTTTTGCTCTCTAACAGAATGTATTTATTATAATTTACTTATTTGCCAAAACATCTAAAATATTGTTCTATACTTTGTGCAGTATCTTGAAATGGAAAATGGCTCTTGTTATGTGTGTGGTGTCCATTATTGCATCCATGGATTCGGTTAGTTTCTTGTCGACATAATTATTGGTGTCCATTATTGCAGCAAGAAGATGAGGAGAGGGACTATATTTATGCTTAGGGTATATTACTATAATAATATTAGTTAGGAGCTAATTCTATATTTGATAGGAAATTGTAAAGATTTAATTTGTTATTGATTTTAGGGAAATTGATTGTATAAACAATACCTTGTTTCATATATTGTTTTTTATGTTAATTGTATATTTGTAATGAATTCATTACAAATTATATATATGAAAATATAAGATTATTATTTATATTTGCATCTATTATATTTGAATTTTATAATATAAGATTATAACATTTAAAAATAGATTAAAAGAAAATTTTAAATTATGCAATAATTTAACGACGAATTCGCGATAGAAATTATCGCTACTGTGTATACATTAGAATTTGACAAATAATTAGCGACAAATATTTCGTCGCTAACTTTTACGGTAAATTTATAATAAGCGACGGAATTAGCGACGGAAAATTTGTCGCTAAATATTATTGTAATTCGACGTCTAATTAGGAATATAAATTAGCAACGAAAAAACATTTGCGACGAAATATTTCGTCGCTAAATTGGCGACTGAATTTGAAATCCGTCGCTAATATATTAGCGACTGTTCGCCGCTGCGTCGCTAATTTTAATTAGCGACGAAAAATATCTGTAGTTTTTTTGTAGTGTACTCTGTTTTATTGTTTCTTCAAATGGGAAGAGGCATCGAATTGGTTCCATATTTATATATCCGATAGGGATCGTGATCGTTGCCAGGCCACTCATTATACCTGTCAATGGAATATTCAAGCTTCAGGTCCTTGTATGTAAGGGTATGCAGAATCGAACCGAATTGATTTTGATTTATTTGATTCGATTTTTTTGGTTTTTGGTTCGTTCGATTTTGAATCGAAATAAAAATTCGATTTTATCGATTTGATTCGGTTCTTAAAATTGAAAAATCAAAAGAACTGAACCGACCCGACCGAAATTTATATATATTATAGTATTAAGATTTCAGATAATACAATTTGGATGGATGGTGTGGAACACGTGAAAATACGCATGTCTTGTGTTCAAATTCCAACAAAGGCAAATTTGTAATTTTTTACTTTAATTTTTTTTATCATTTTGTTTAACTTTAAAAGTTTTGTTTTAATATTTTTTTAATATACAAAAATCTAATTCACTAATTTTTTTACTTTAATCTTTTTTGTTTTTTATTTTTTCAATTTTTTTACTTTAAAAGTTTTGTTTTAATATTTTTTTTACTCTACAAAAATTTAATTCACTAATTTTTTTTACTTTTAATTTTTTTACTTTAATCTTTTTTTTTGTTTTCTCAATTTTTTTTACTTTAAAAGTTTTGTTTTAATATTTTTTTTTACTCTACAAAAATCTAATTCACAATTTTTTTTGTAGAAGATTTTTTTTTGTAAAAAAAATTAAATTTATGGTATATTAATCGAATTATTATATTCATTTCCTATATAAAAAAAATCGTATCTTTTTCCACCCTAGTTCCTACATAAGGATTATTTTTTTCCATCATTTTTAAGATCTGTTTGATATTTTCTTTTTTTTTAAGAAAGAAATAGTTGAAGGACTCTAGAATTCGATAAAAAGTGTAAAAAATTTCAAATTTAACTTTTTAATAACATTTATAATTATAATTAAATATAATGTGCTAAAAAAAATCAACTTATTATAATATTATGAATAATATAGTAGTATTATTATATCAAAGTGGACATTTTGGCTTAGTAGTGTTGTGAGACATACTCAAGACCTAGTCTTGAGTTCAAATCCTAACATGGGCATATTTTGCATATTTTTTATTTTTCAATTTTTTTAATTTATTTTTTTCAAGTGAATTAAAATATAAATTTAAATCCTTAATTTATTAAATATGTGAAAATTCAATTTATGTCAAAAATGGAAAATTAAAAAAAAATAAAATAAAAGGCTAATACTCACAGTTGATGGAGGAAGGGAAGCCTGCCCAAATCTGCTGGAAGGATGCCTTGAAGACTTTGGGACTTTAGCAATCTGCACATTATATTCGATAATAAAAAGTAGAAATTAACTTATGAATTTAATTTTTGTCCTTCTTTGTTTATGCTTATCTTTTTTAATTGTTCAATTTTATATTTTTTCTTATGTGAATACGAAAATAGAATTTAGGCAAACTTAACTCTAAAAATTAACTGAAATTGTTAATAAAATTATTACACCACTTTTATATGAAGAAACTGTTGCAGAAAGGCTTTTGGTTTTATTTTAGAGAAATTATTGCAATATGTGTTTCATTTGAGATGAGAATTAATAGCTATTCTTTTCCTAATATAAGTGTCTCATTGAAAATTTAAATTCGTTCACCAAATCAATACCATAGAAATTTGGAAAAAAAAAAACCATAGAAACTTCTTAGTAAAATAATTGGGTTGTTTAAATCTTATAAAAGGAGGAGAAAATAGAAATGAAAAAAAAATATGAATACAAGTTGGTGTATTAAAAAGAATTGCTTATGGAGAATTACTTTTAATTTAAAAAGTTGACGGTTTGGCTAATTTTCCAATTGATCGGAGTTTGAATTTCATTTTTTTCATCCCATATATATATATATATATATGGTCAATTGTTTCAATTCGAGTATAATAAAAATAATCAGTGCTTGAATTTAAAATGTAATTTGAGAAAATAAATTGGGAATATCTAGTTGATAATTATAATTGATATAAAAAATTTATGAATTAAGCATATTTTAATACCACCACATAATATGTATTCATTGTTTGAGATTATTGTTTGGATGTGCAATTAATTAAACATACATACAAATTAGTCCAAGTCTTAATTACATTTTTTTTTTGCATTTATTGATTAAATAGCTAATTATGTTTTTTTCATAATTATGTTGTATATATTTTTAATTGGTTTTATTTTGTTGGATATATGGGCCTATTTAGGTTAAAAGTCCAATTAAAAAAAGTCCAAATATGACCCAGAACCGGTTGAATCGAACCGAACTGACCGAAATTATTTTGATTCATTTGGTTTTCGGTTCTATAGAATTTGGTTTTGGTTCGATTTCTATATTTCTTAAAGTTCGATTTTTGGTTCAAACGGTTCGATCAAAAATCGAACCGAATCGATCAAATGCTCACCCCTACTTGTATGCTTAACCACAAAACTAATAAGTTCGAGATTTGTTTTCCTTGGAATCCTGATAATTAGTTGTTTTTGCTTGGTTTAATTTCTCTATAGAAATAGCCATGTTGAAAAACTATATAAATAAATAAAACTCTTATTCTATGCGGTTAATTGTGTTTAATCAACATGGGCGTATTCAGAATTTTCAATTAATGCAAGTCACAATTTAGTGTGATAGAATAAAGTTATTACTTGTACCAAAATGATAGAAAATCACTTAAAATTTAATTATAATATATACAAAAATACCTAGAATTTTACAGTGGATCTATACAAGTTTTTATAGTCTCTGATAACAGTTTGGATTTTCAGGATGCTATCCGGGTTAAACTTAAATGAGAATGTCCTTCACGGCGAGCAAAAGTTCTGACGATTAAGTCAGTATAAAACTTTACAAAATGTTTTTTAGAGTAAAATTAACTAAGAGAGAGAAAATACATGAGATCCAATTTATTTATAGGGATGAGAATTCTATTTTAGTTAAGATTTAGTTTTCTAGCTAGGGTAGATTCCTATCGTCAATAGAAAATTCATTTAGGAAGACATCTGGCCTGATCAGGAAACTGAGCTGAGATTTCGAAATAGGAGATCTACTTACTTTAGGGAACTAACTAGGAGTCTCTGTCCAAGTGTAACCTTTGAAAATGACTTCTCTTGGGTACTAGTTCGGATCTAGGGTGAACCGAGTAACTTATAGCCGAGCTAATCGAGGGAGCCCGACTAGGCAGTCCGGTTATCATAGTCCCCCCTAAAGTATAAGATATTTATGTTGATGAAACGTTGCATCTGCTAGGACTTTGATAGATCTGACACTCAATCAAAACAAGGTGGCTCTTCGATCTCTGCAACAATAACGGCTAAAAATGAGTCCCTTCGATCTCCACGATAGTGACAACTAGCTATAATGATAATTCCTCGAGTCCTATACAATGCCATTAATGCAATCAAGCTGTCACCTATGAATTCATCAAGACCGCACACGTGTCTTTCATCTGACGACACTGCTCTTCTATAAAAGCTTTTTCCATTTTCTCATTTCCACCTTTCTTGCTTTACGATCTCATTTCATATTTGCATTTCATTCTACCCTTCTCTTTGTTGCATTCTCATTTTCTTCTTTCTTTTCCCAAGTTCATCTCCAGTTCTAGCGGGTTAGTGACCTGGACCCTTCATTTTGTTTTTGCATTGCCATTATTTATTTATTTATTTCCTAAAATGAGTAGGGAGGAAATTACGAGTGATATTAGGATTAGTGAGGGTCTATTAAATGATAGTACCTCAAGCAACTCTGCCAGTAGTGTGTCACTAGAAAGTGTGCCAGTAGAGATTCTAGCATTCTAAGTTCCAATCCAAAACAAGCCCAAACTAAGAAGAAGGCATCTGCAAGCCAATTTAAAAGTGGAAAATAATGGTTCAACCATTAGAATCGAGGAACTCATTGATCTAAGAAGAAAGTTAGGAATTTCTAATCAATATAGTCTTCAGCCTTCAAGCCCCCACCTATGAGTTGATGCCAACTTCAACGATAAGAAAAAGTTGGTTCTCTATGAAGATGACTTTTGAGCCGAAGTTACTATCCCACTGACTCGATTCAAAGTGTCCTTTATGAACTACTACGATCTCACTATAGGGTAGCTTCATCCCAATGCATGGGTCACCTTATCAGCTTTAAAAATATAGACCATCAAGCACGATATCGACTTTACGATTAGACTGTTCAAGTCCACCCATGAGGTCAGTCTTTAAATAATGATAGAAAATCACCATTATGTCTAAACTTAAGCCAGATATGGAATTTTTTATAGGGAAATCAAACTCGTTGAGGAATTGGAAAAATTGCTTCTTCATCCTCAAGAGTGAACGTGATTTGCCTATCCAAACCTTCTGAGGATGATTTGTTAACAAAAATGACAATGTTTTGTTATTGAGGGAGGAGAAAGAAAGAACATTAGATCGATGAAGGGAGCTCGCCAAAAACAAAATAAATTTTTATGAATAACTTGATCTCTTCACTCTAAGAGGAGATTGGCCGAAGTGAGATAACCGATTTCTATTTTGTAAAGATATAACCTAATTTATTCTCATTGTGCTCTTATTTTGTAGTTATAAAGAGGGTAGGCAAAAAATATTTAGGTGACAAAATGTGTGCAAAAAGAGTGAAGGCTAGGGAAAACCCAAGTCAAACAAGTGCGGCACAAGCCTAAGTTACTCCCGCTATTTCTAAGAGTCCGACACCAGCTCTTCCCACTATCACACCCCCAAAAAAAAAAAAAACAGTCCATCTAACACCATCACTATATCATATGCATCCCCAATAGTTAATCCATCTTTATCAGTTGGTTTCAACAGGCCTTCAGCCCTCCTACCTAATCCTTCAACCTTTTGATCCCTAAAAAAAGGGTCATCTTCTCCTTTTTTTTAAACTGGAATGAGAGGCTTAACAAGTTGATAGATGAAGATCATAGGTTTTGGCAATAAAATGCTTGGTTTTATTGCCTAGCCAACCCTAACTTCAGAAGCTTCTGCCAGCTCATCACTTGCAAACAGAGCGAGGTGACACCCATATTGAACCTTCAAGTTGATCACCTTTTAGAGGTCATATTGAGGCATCAAGTCGAGGTATGGTTTTTGAACACCTTTTACCTTTATTTATCCTGGTTGAAGTGTACTAACATGATTTCTGTGTAGAGCTCCATTATGTCAAATGTCATCATCGGGAAGATGAGCAGGTTGTTAAACCTGTTGAAAGAGGAAAATAAAATTGTTGCTAACCTAAAGAAGAAGCTCAAGGAGGCTAAGCAAGTATCCAATAGCTCGAAGAAAAAGGATGTCGAGGTTGAGGCTAAGGCTAAGAAGGCAGTAGAGTTCATTGGTAAGGATGTCAAAGCTCAAAAAGTAGTTGAAAAGGCTGTTTGAAAGTTTGCTAAGGTAGAGACTTTGCTTTCCAAGGAGAGTGAGGCACTTCAAGCCTTAAAAGGTAAGCTAAAGAAGAGTCGTACAAAGAAATCCATTCTAGAGAAAACATTTTCCAAGCTTGAAACAAAGTGTGTCAAGCTCAAAGATCAATCGTTATAGATTGTCACCAATAAGTGTATTGCTTATGGTACCAAGCTCATCAATGTTGTGAAAGAGAAGTTCCTTAATAAGGACTTCACCTATATAAAGAAGGTCAATCCTGATGAAGAGTAGTTAGGTTTTACTTCTGATGTAATGAGCAAAGCTCACACTTGTTGCATTTTTTTGTAATGAACTTCATTTTTTGCAATGAAATGTTTTCTTTACTTCGTTCTTTATTTTTTATAACTCTTGATCGTTGAACTGTATTCTTTAGGTTATATTTTTCTTATGTCTATGAAAATAGATCAATAGATAATAATATTGACAAATTTAACAAGTGGTAATCTACCACAACTAATATTCCAAGCTAACTCAAGCATATATGTGATCCGAGGGCACTAAAAATAAGTGTTAAGCTAAAATTTAAGTGACAAATTGATAAACAGTTAAGATAAATTGAACAACAATTAAGTAATGAATATGCTCATAGCTTAAGTTGCTGAGTTAAGTTACTTTTAATATTAATGAATATGCTCATGGCTTAAACTGTCGAGCTGAGCTTCAGTAAACAAAATGCTTGTGGCAAAATTATCGAATTTGAGCTTAAGTAATTGAAAATGCTCGTTGATAATTGTGAATTAAATGATATTTTTAGTGTATTTTTAGGTATTTAATTAATTTAATTTAGTGTTAATGTAGTTGAATTTGTGTTTTAAGGGCTAATTGTAAGTTTTGGTATTTTTCATGGCCAAATTGAAGAAAAAATGACTTAATTGAGAGAAATGAAAAATTCTGGGCCAAATATGTAATTTTGAGAAATTGAAGCAAGATTTATTTCATTCAATCCAGAGGCAATTAACACGACTGAGCATAAAATTGTAAATGGCCGCGTATGAAGAAACTGTGAAAAACAAGCAAAAGTTGAAGAATTACATATAGTACAGTGAAATCTTGCATGGCCATGCATCTCATGAGGAAAAAGGCTACTTGGTCGTGCATGACTGGTAGGCATCTCACAAAATGGTAGTGCATGACAATCCAAGCCTATGTATAGCCGTGCAAGGGAAGAAGAAAAAGGTCACTTGGTCGTGCAACCCAAGAAGAAAATCCTCAAACAGCAATAAATAATTTTTCTCTTCAAGATACTTGGCCATGCAACAGAGAATTATAGTTTGACGAAAATTCCTAATTAGCAAAGTTCTTTTCCTATTCTAAATTGGGAAGATGCAGAAGCCAAAGTTCTTTATATTTTCTTATAAATACTTGACAAAAACACCAGAACAACATTATCAATCAGAGAGAACACAACAAGCTTTAATTACGATTTTTCTTTAGTTTTCTCTCTAGTTTTCTTTAGTTAGTTTTGTACAGTAGTTTTCTATTTTCTTAGTTTACTGTTCTCTTTATTTTAGTTGTTTATTGTTCTTTTTTTTATTATGAAGTATTATTTCTTCTTTTGCTAGTGGATCTTTGAAATTTTATATTTTCATTGTGATGACTTGATTGAGCTTTAATTTCAATAATAATTGATTATTTCTTGATTTTAAACATATCTTAGCTTTGATTGTGTTAAGATTAATTGTTGGTTTATTGATTCAATAACTGAAAATTGGTTTAGGCACTATCACTGATTTGCATGTTCTTGGGTTAACTCTTCACTATTTATACATTATTATTTTCTGATTTTGAGGTAATTATGTGTTGATAATATTAGTTACGACTGAAAAAGGAGGAACTAGGAATAAATTGGAGTTGAATTTACTTGCAAGAGAGTTCAATGAATGTTTAGGAATTTAAATTGGATTTTTATGCTAAGTGTTAATTGTTCTTAAAAAGAGAATTTGATGTTTAAGAAAGATATTCTTGATTCAAGGTATCAGGCTTTATTTCATCTATTTTTTTGTAATCATTGGTATTTTTATTGAATTTAAGTCATTACAATGAAAGTTAAGGTGAATAGTTCCTTTAGCAAGAGAATTTCAATTATTGTTTTGTTTTTAATTCATGTTAGTTTAATTTTATTTTTTATTTTGTTTAATTGTTTATTTAGTTTAATTTTTGCCTTTAAATCGAAAAAATTTGGGAAACAATCTTAGATTAATTTAATTCACACATAGATATTGTCCTTAGCAATTCATGTTCCCTTAGGTATGATATATGAGGTCATAATCTATATTTTTCTATATTACTAGCCGATTTAGTACACTTGCTAGAAGCCGGTCACTCGTGACAATATTGCCGAATTGAGCTAAAAGTATAAAGAATACTCGTGGCAAAACTATCGAATTAAACTAAAAAAAATAACAAATAATGCTCCTGGCGAAACTGCAGAACTGAGCTACAAATAATAAAGAATGCTTTTGACAAAACTGTCGAGCTAAGCTAAAAATAACAGAATGCTCCTGGTGAAATTATCGAACCGAGCTAATTGCTATTGGTGATATTTCTTCAAGTTGGAAATATTCCAAGAGTGTGGTAAGAACTTTCCGGACATGTTCTTGAGTCGATAAGGTCAAAAATTTACAACTTCATGCTCTTTATATGGTCAACCTAATTAGGACTTAACATGTTGATGCCAGCTACAGTTTGTTCCTTGATGGATTTTTTAAGGACGAGATCACCTAGCCGCAGCATTTTAGGCTTTAACTTACAGTCATGGTAGGATGCCATAAGCTATTTGTAAGCTGCAACTCAAAGTTCAACATGCTCCCACTTTTCTTCTAACCCATCTAAGTGGTGCAATAGACGATCTTTATTTGCCTCTTCATTATATCGCTTGATTCTAATGTTCGGCATTTTAACCTCACATGGGATGTGTAATGGCCTTAACACTGGGTCAGCGTGAATAGTACTTTCCGATGATGAATAGTATTTTTCAAGTCCGAAAGGACACCCGAAAGTCAAAAATATTTTATTATACCATCGGAAAGTATTGGTCATGGGGAGTCCGAGGTTGAAATTTGAAGTAAAATCGAGGTCAAATGGACCTCCAAATGTCAAAAATACGAAAAAGGTAGCGAGTCAATTTCCCTGATAGGAAATGTGACTTGATTTTGCGTAAATAATTAAAAATAGTAAACGAACTCCGAAAATTGCCAGATTTTACATGCCTACATGAATTTTTGTGTAAAATATTTTTGTGATAAAAATGGAATTTTTCGGTGACACCGGCAGTTGTCGAATTGGACTGATAAGTTTGAATCGAACCAATAACGGACTCCGATTGAGCCAAAAATTTGTGTACTAGCTATTTTTTATGTGATAAAATTTATGAAATTATTTTTGAAGTGATTTAAAGTGAGGAAGATATAGATTTTGGTTTGGGCCTTTAATAGTCTAAAATGGACTTAAAAGGATAATTGGGCCAAGCCCATAAATAAGGCCCACAATTAGGCCCACTCAAGGAGTATATAAGAGAAGAAATCTGTAGAAAATTCCAGATTTAGTGGGTCTTTTCTCTTCCTCCTTCGTTGGCCGAAACACCATCTTTTTCTTCTTCCTTTGATTTGTTCTTATTTCACTTCAAATCACTCTTAGTTCCCAACATAAAAATTGAAGCTTCATCTCTCTAGTTTACCCTAGTAACCTCAATTAAGTGAATTGAGCAAAGGAAGGCTAAAAATCAAGTGGGCAAAGAAAATAGGGTAAGTTGGAGGTTATGAATTTTAGTGTTTTAAATTAATTCTTTGATGTTGTTCCATAGATTTTGAGGTCTAGATAATGAATATGAGCTTGAATTTTTCATTTGAGAACAAGAAGATGGTGAAATCTAAGGTTTTATGGCTGGTTGTATTAGGTTTGGAAGAAGAAAACATTAATCCAAGGGACAAAGGCAAGGGGAAGGAAGCCTAGACATCTTAGAACAAGTCAATTTCGTATGTGACTAATAAATCTAAGTATTTCCTATTTATTTGAATTAATTATCTTTATGTTATTAAGAAAAAAATTGCTAAATTGTTTAAAGTTTGAACTTAAGGTGGGGAAAATGAAATTAGAACCTATTTGATGCTATATAAATGATTGGAATAAAGAAATAAAATTTTTAGGGTTGAATTTAATTGGTGGCCAAAAATTTGCCTAAGGTAAAAATAGTGATTTTTGCATGAAAACATTAGTTAGTAGTTTAAATTAATAATAATTGCTATTTTGAACATCCATGAATTTTTATATGATTTATGGAATTTAATAGAAACATTTAAAGCTTAGGGATGGGTTATGTAAGTAGTGAAAATGAAAAATTATAAGGAAATAAGGCATAAATTAAGTACATATGGGTAGTAAATGTGAAATAATGTGTGTATAAATTTTTAGAGAATTTATATACATTACATAAATAAATGAAAAATAAAATGTTCATTATGTTCAACGAAAAATATTGAATTATTGGAAAATAATTCAATTAAATGAAGGAATAGGGATAAGAAATGTGAAATGTGTGCATATAAAATTTTATGAAATTTATATGCAATATTAAATTATTTTTGAAATAAATTGTGTAATATGTATAAGTAAAAGTATATACAGTAATGTCCTTAGAAATAATCAGGCAGTAAAACTAGTTCAGGATATAATTGGCTAGCCATAGGGACACCTTTGTACCGCGGTGCAAGTCATGGCGACTTGCTATGCTATGGATTAGATCTCTGATCACCATAGCTACTCTGTCTCTATACTCTACTCTGTGAGAATTGGCTCTCTGGGGGTCATTTCTCTATCTCTGATGTGGCCCTGTGGGGTCCACGTCTCGTGTATCCGGTTTGGAGTTTTCTGCCGGGTCAAACTAGGGGCATAATAAAAGTAAAGTATGAAAATATGATAAAGAAATGAAAAATGTTAAGTAAAAGAGAAAAAAAGGACTAATTTGAAATAAAAAAAAGTTTAGGGGCAAAACTGTAATTTTCTCCAAAAGAGAAAAAGTCAAGTAAATTAATTGAGATTCGTTTAATTAAAGATAATACAGTAGATAAATGATTAAAAAGGTACTATAAGGAACGTTTATAGCCAACAAGGACTAAAATGAAGTTTTGCATAAAAATGTTTAATTAAGCGTAAAATTAAGGTTAAGTACCTTAATTAATAGTTTAAATGTTAAAAAGAAGTATAAAAGGTTAGATTTGTAGAATTAATAAGAAAGAAGGGCTAAATTGAAATAAAGTAAAAGTTTGAATTAAATATGTAAATTGATAAGAAATAATAATGTTAATTAAAAGGAAAAAATGTTATTTGAATCTTTGACTTGACAAATCTATATAGAGAATTTTTGCATAACTGCATTATTTTTAAGATAAGTATAGAAAATATTTAGATTGTTGGTCACTACTGGGCATATTAAGTGCTCAGCGCATAGGTTTGACTGTGCGCAGGTTCTTAGGAGCGGGAGTAAGAATATTCTCTCAAGAATTTTTTCTGATGTATTAGAATTATGAATCTTTTGGCATATATATATGTGTATGAATTTTTTCTTTGGATATATAAATGTTAAACATGAGTTGTGATAGTAGATATTTATATTTTTGGATGTGTTTGAGATGGATTGATGATGATAATTATTATTGTGATTGTTGTGCCTCAGAGAGGCTGTGGATATTGTCTGTTTTTCAGAGGGTTAGTCAAATTTATAGCCGTTATATTGCTAAATTTTTTTTAAATGCATAGTAAATAGGACAGTTACAGGTCATCGGCGAATGAATAATTAAGATAATTAATTATAGGTATTAAGATGACAAAATAGGTTTAAAAAAAAATTCGGCATGCGGGGTTCCGGAACAGTGTTAAGCATGTTATGGGTGTTACAGGATGATTGTTTCAAATCCATAAGTTAAGGAGAAAGGTGTTGTACATGTCACTGACCTAAGGGATGTTCGGTATGCTTACAACACGTTATTGAACTCATCCACCCAAAGGCTTTTAGCTTTATCAAGCCTCTTTTTAGACCCCATTAGGATGGTTTTGTTGGTTACCTCGATCATCCCATTAGATTGTAGGTGATAAACCTAGGTGAATCTAAGCTAAATACGCAAATCTTCACCAAAGTTCCTAAAAGATTGACAATCAAACTATTTTTCATTGCCAATAATAAAAGTGTGCTAAATACCAAACCTTGTGATAATAGATTTCTAAACAAATTTAATTATATTTTCTAGGGTAATGGTTGCCAATGGCTCGACTTCAATTCACTTCATGAAATGGTCTATTGCCTTAACTAAGGACTTTCTCTACTCGATGGCCAATGGAAAAGGGTTCAGTATGTCTATCCCCCATTGTGCAAAAGGCTATGGACTGTATATCGAGGTTTGTTGGATCGACCTCTTATGAATAATTTTTTCCTAACCATTGGTATTTGTCACATTTTTTGCACCAACTCATTTGTATCAGCTTCCATTTTCAGGCCAATAATACCTTTTTAATATAGCTTTTTGAGCTATTATCTGAACACTTTTGTAATCACTACAAATACCTTCATGGATTTCCCTAATGACATAATTACCTTCTTCCAAACTCAAGCATAATGACCAAGAATATTAATAAGATCATCTATACAACTTTCCCTCTAAGATAGCATATAGGCTAGATCGTTGAACAATCTTTTTGGGCTTCAGTTTGGTCTTTTAGAAAAGACCCTGTATCTAAAAACTGATGGATCGATAACCACCATTCGTCCATCTACTCGTTGAGCTGAACTGAATAAGTCTCATATGATGGTTGAGCAATGATAGCCCATACTATATCCATCATTCATATAGTGCTACCAATAGATGCTTGTTTGGCCAAAGAATTAGCTAATTTATTCTCTTTCCAAAGTATCTACTTAATAGCCTATGATCTTTCACCTTTCTCAAGTTGAGAGATTAAAATAGCTGCAAGGTCTTGATACTTCACCATTGTTTTCTCCTTAGTTTCAAATTTATCGAGCATCTAACTAATAACCAACTGGAAATCAAAATGAATAAGTAAGATGTGAGGCCCCTATTTATGCCCAAGGAGGATGTAAAAGAGATTACTTAATAATTTTATTACTGCATGCTTCTTGGTAATGTAAAGTATGTACGGACCTAGAGGTAAATGTTTTAAATGAGAATATGCAATTTGGTCATTATATATTAAGTCACGCATACACCTAATTAAGGGAATATGTGATTTATAGGTTTAATTGAAAGATAAGAGAGAAAGATTTAGGATTAGAATGAGAAAATAAAGGAACTAAGAAAGCTAAGTGGAATTTTCCTAAGGTTGACAAATGGACCAATAAGGAAAGGACGCCTAGTTTTCGTAGAGATTTCTAAAGAATTTTAGAAATTTTAAAGAGTTAAGGGATAAAGTTGCCCAGGCATCCTAAAGAACAAAGGAAGCAGCCAATTTTCTCCCTAATTAACCCTTAAATTGCATAATGAGAAGAGAGAGAATTTAATGTTAGTAATTTTAAGGTAATAACTCTTTCCTCTCTTCTCATTTACTCCTATTTCTTGTAATTATACAATGGATTAAGGAAGTATATGAATCTTCAAGCATGATAAATTGTGATTTCATTACGTAGAAGAGAAGAAAGCTAAAGGCAAGCAGAAGATTGTGGAAAAGGCTTTAAGAGGGAAATGGCTAAAAAGGTATGGGAACTTTTAAACCCTTGTATGTATGTGTATGTTTTAGTAGAGTATATTAAGATAGTGTTTTAGAGATTTTATTAAGGTGGTGATATGGATATAATGCTTAAAGGGACAAGAGAACCAAAATAGGAAGGTTATCCTCAAAATATTAAGAAATCATCCTAGGATTCACTGAACGTAATCACACCATTTTGGCTATAATATGAGTTATAAAGCTTTAGTTTGCATGATTCTAGTTATGTTGGAAATTAGACTTATAAATATAGATTTCATATGATACATCAAAGTCTGATTTCCCTTATAAAATGATGAAAATTGAGCTTCAAATTTGACTATGTCTGCCGCCCTATCATTAGGAGCACTTTGCACTATTTAATGAATATCTGACAATTTACATGCTTAATTAGAGTGATTCTTGATATTATAGAAACTAGAAACATAGAGAAATAACTTTTTAGAATATCACTTTGCTTGAAAATATCATTTACTATGTCTAAATTAATGTGCAAGTTAGACTCTAAGAATTGTCTGCAGAATTTCACAAGAAGAAGGATGAGCTTGTCAATTGAGGTGCAAGCACCCTCTGTCGCATTAATAACAGAGCATGTATGCCCTTTACTTAGATTTCTTTTTCTCATTTTCCTTCATATTTACCTACCTTTACATGTTGTGCTTGCAATCGAACATAGTATACATGACTCATTGACTTTGAGATATTTTTTAGAATTAATAGATACATGGAAGTTTATCAGTGTATATATGAACTTGTACAAAGGCACATATAGTATACATGATTTATAATACTTTAATGAGATAATACACATATATATGTATGCTTAAATTATTAAAATTATATAATGATAGTTAAATGGCATTAACATAATTGTCTATGAACATTTGCATATGTAACCATGAAATATAATAGATTGTACACAAAGAAAGAAGTGATATGAGAAATTATCAATGCCTGCACATAGGGCTTGGTGATGGATAGATAGGCATGACTATAGGGTACAGATGCAGCTGCCACAGTCTTGATCCAATTTGGATCTATAGTATATCCCTACTCAGAACCACAGTCTCAACTTCGTCTAGGTCCACAGGTTTAATACCTTCGGATATCCACATGATTGATACCTACGGGTATCCATAACACCTATTATCCATATCCATAGAACTTAGGCAGGCATTCACAAGAAGTAATAAATGGTTAAGCGGCTATTAAATGCTTTATACTAAATAATGGTATGCTATATGTGATTCATTTTACACTGTAAATCATATATGTGGAAATGTCTCCCAACCAATTGTGTTATGCCTCCTAATTAATATAAATGTATCTTATTATTTTTGTATAATATGTGTGTTTGAGAATGAACAATGTGAGGGGTTGTTTACATATGTATTGTTCCCCACTAAGCTATATAGCTTAGCACGGATGTTCATCCGTGTAGGTACTCAAGATAGGACTCTTCAGTAGGGGCAGGCCAACAATCATAAAGCCAATACCATCATTAGGAAGAGTCAAAGTATGTAAAAAGTTATCTTTTTGTTTTGTCTATTTTGTTAATGTAAATTCCATTTTAAACTAAGCAAAGTGTAATGTAAATAATAGTATTATTAAAATTATGATGTATTAAAGGGTTTTCTCTTATATAGCCTATTTCAATGTAATAATATAATTATAAGTTACTTAGAGTGGCACGAGGTGTGTGCAAATGAAATATAATATATGTAGATGTATAAAAGATAGCACACATGGTAACAGAAATCAGGAAATATTAGAATAGTCGTTACATATTTGGTATCAGAGTATGGTTTAGGTGGTTCTGGCCAATATAAATTTAAGAATATGCATGTATAAAATTGTAACACCCCAAATCCAAATTCGAGTTATTCAAATATCTGTTAGTGAATCAAGTTATGACCCACTAAAAGAAAAAGGTATTAATAAATATGAAAAAAGGGAAGAAAATGAGATAAATGGGCGTATTATAATAATAAGAATCATAATGAGGTTAAAATAGCTTGTTGATTAATAATAATAATAATAATCATATCTTTGCAGTTCCTAGAGATTTCTTCATTTATGGCTAGTTACACCAATCGCGAATCAGTTTTATGAGTTAATGACGCTTGTCAAATAAGCGTCCCCAAATAAAGAATTTTGGTAAACCTTTTTTAAAAATATCTACAGTTTTAATAACTTAGTTACATTTTTAAATAAAAACGTCAAGATGTTTTTGAATATAATTACGATTTTCAAAAGCATCATAAAAAATATTGTTATATTATGAATTTGTTGTAGCGGTTGAGTTAAAATAAATAAATATATAATAAATTTAACGGATCAAAGAAAAAAGTGTAAAATTTGGGCATGAATTTAAAAATAAAAAAAATCAGGTACCAAACTGTAAGAACGCCATCAAAACTCAAGAAATGCTTCTGACTGGATTTTCACATCATGGGAACGAGAAAACCTGGATCGGGTCAACCGGTTCACAGTTCCAGCCAGTTTTAAGAGGCTTTCACTGGTTTTTGACCACTAAGGAAAGGATATTGAAGCCAGACTAGATCCCATCAAATACGGTTTCCAATTTATTGGTCAGACCATCCAGTCTGATCTGCTTTTCACAACTATATATGATTATAAGCTAAATCCCATGAAAGAAAACAAGTCCGATATGAACATAAACTAAAAGTCCAACTCTAAGAGCATGTTCAATGGATATTAAAATATCGGGGACAAGGAACACTTCTG